>OY744475.1:175956379-176567870 GCA_963556175.1 Tipula confusa
ATAAACTTTTGCACTTATTTATGATAGCACAATTTATTTATTATTTTCACTTGTTATATAAAGAAGATATTATGATACTTAAAAATATCATCCTACCAACTGCGCCAGTTATGTTTTTTATATAAACTTTATAAAAACTTAAACAATATTTATTTTTACACGTCATTAATACAATGTTTATTTACACTCAACTTGTTTAATTCTTGGACAGATCTAATTTTACTTGCTTTAAAATCCTCTTTATATACTTTACGTTAAAACTATTTACATAAGTAACTAACTATTCTAAGAAATGAGCAAACTGCGCATTTCCTTATATGAAATTGTTATGCGAATTTATGTTGACAGAAATTCGCGTGAAATTTTAAAGTGAACTAAACATTTTAAGTGGATGAAAAACGAACTAATAAATTTAATTGTTCTAAATTCTAAACAATGGTTTTCCTTGTTACAATTATGATTTTAAGAAAAATAAAGAATTAATTTATGATTATAATATATTATAAATTTTAAGTTTTATACTGTTGAATCGTTTAGTGGCGGGTTGTGTGGAGTCGGGTGACGTAACTCGCGCTTTGTCCATGAATATAATAATTGGAAATTATGTTTATGCGACAAAATATATTACAATTTTTGGTTTAAAATATATTGCACTTTAATTTGAATATCGATATAAATATTTTTTTATTTTTTTTTTATTTTTTTTTTTTATAATAGGTTATAGGAATTTGTTTTAAATAAAAATGAAACTTCAGTTAAAAATTCATCGTAAAGTGTTTATTAAAGGATTGTCATGTGATGAAACATTATGATTAAACTAACAATTAATTTTATTAATAAATCCAGATATATATTCAATATCACTAGTTTGATGTAATCTTTGAGTTCGGAAGTACTAAGGTTTATTGTGTATCATTTTAAGCAGTTTATTATGACAAACCTGTAACTTATTAAATGTGTAAGTGCACAATTATTCCATATTGGACACTCAAAAGTAAGAACAGATCTGAATATTGATTTATATAATATTAACTTGATTTTAATTGAGAGTTTTGAGTTTCGATTTATAAAAGGATACATTATGCTGATGTATTTGTTAACTTTTTTAATGGTATAACTAATATGGTTAGAATATGTTAGCTTACTATCCAGTATTATCTTAAGATATTTAATATCACTTTCAAATGGAACACTATCACCTCCTAGTTTCAAAGATCGCTGAGGTAAAAATGAGTTACTACGCCTTTTAGTAAAGTAACACGCTTGAGTTTTTTTTTGCGTTTAGTTTAATTTTCCATTTGTAATATAGTTTAGAAGTGTTTGGAATGCAGTTTCTAATCTATACATAATTACAGTTGGATTAATACTGTAACGTTTTCCATAAGCACTTGTTATTTTTAACTTTGTTTTCTTATTCTTTCTCAATTAAACCGTTAACAAATCTTCTGATGACTTTGGTGATGGTGCAGCATATTGCCGGCTCTTCTTTATTTATAAACATACATTCAACACAAACTTTCACTCAAAAAAAAAATTAATCAACGTATATATATATATATATATATATATATATATATATATATATATATATATATATATATATATATATATATATATATATATATATATATATATATATATATATATATATTTGGGATGTTTCACTATCCCAATAATAAAGTAAAACTATTTTGTTGGTTAATTAAAATATTTTATTTCTGGTTGTTCAATATTAATTTTTACCACGCGGCTTTCACTTTTTTATTTTCTTCGTCGTCTTGATGCTCTCTGTTCGTCGTCATAGACTGATCGTGAAGAAGCGAGTAAAAAAAAAGGTTTTTAATTTGTGCTGCCAGCGACGATTACACTGAGTAATCTAGCAACACGGAAAACTCCAATCCTCTCCGCAAGATGTCGTATTTGGTGCGGCTACATATATATATATATATATATATATATATATATATATATATATATATATATATATATATATATATATATATATATATATATATATATATATATATATATATATATATATATATTTATATGTATATATATATATATATATATATATATATATATATATATATATATATATATATATATATACACTATCACAGTCAACTAAGTATTGTGACCTTCGATCTTTGATCACATTTTCTTGAACCCGCACCTCCATATTATTTTGATTTCATCATATACATATGAAATATTCCATATGGTCGAGGCTTAGATCATCGCAGAATCAATTTCGTTTAAGCACTCATGCTACCTACTAACGCACTATACAAATGTTAACGAAGCTCAACTCACTTAAATTTTAAACAAACAAAGAAAATAATTTAATAATTTGAATTTTTAGTATAACAATATAATAATTGTAACAATATAATAAATATAACAATATAATGAATATAATAAATATAGTAAATAAAATAACTATAATAAATAAATAAGTTTTAAATAAATAAATTAAATAAAGATTATTAAATTAAATTAATTTCTCAGAATCAGTCCAACAATTTTATTTTCCTTGCGTCGCTCTTTGATCTTTTATTGTATCATGCTTATTATTTATTAAGCTCAAGTTATGCTTATGTTTTTTTAATAGGGCCAAATAATACCAATAATTTTATAAATTTGGGTATAACAAATAAACAAAAAAAAAACACTTACCAAGAAAATCCGGCTTATTCTTATTTAATGGACTTTCGGAATTTCTAGAAAATAATAATTTAAATAACGAGTTTTGAGTTTGATCCACAATAAAATTTACGTAATAAAAAAAAGAATCAAAATTTACCTTGGTAAGCTGATTAAAACAAATGAATAATTGCCTCGTGTATCCAGTGTCTTGTTTTCGCTACTTAAATTGTACGATTCACTGGTAAATATGTATATTAATTTTAGGTTATACCTATGTTATGTATTTTCTGGCCGTGAACTCGAATTTTAAAAGCACGCGTAATTTACAAGGCTTTATTATAATAATCTTTATTCTACGAATGTTAATACAAGACTTGAACGAATAATGAGAAGAAGCACACTAGCAATAATGACATTTGTATAGTGTTGCCAAATTTACATTATATGTGCAATGGGTTATAACAATGTGCAATGGGTTATAACAACCTATTCTGTGGCCGCAAGAATAATGACTGATAATATTATTCATTTGTCTCATCAATTGTTTTTTTTTCTAGATTTAAGGGGAAATCAATAACGCTTGATGCTTGATGATTAATTGCAAGAAAACAAGACTAAATGATTTGTGCGTCGTTAATAATATTTTTTTTATATATAGTAGGTAAACCAATTAGTACTTTATTATAGACGCTCGAGAAACGTATTTATTATATATTAAATACTTTTTAAAAATACTTTGGTATTTTTATTTATTTTAACGATGGAAATTACTTTTGCACCGGATTCTCTAGATTCACTTCTATACTCTTCAGAGATAGATTATTACTTATTTTAGCTAAGTAGTTTATGAATTGTGAATTATGAATGAATAATTTTATGTGAATTATTCTATGTAAATGAATTACTTTACAATAATGTTCCCTATTTATACCAATTTGATTTGTTTATGTTGATTATTATTTGTTTATGTTTATGATTATTTTATTATGTTATTTACAATCTTGAATGTTTATGCTTAATTGGCATATTTATGTTATCGGTTTTGTTATGATATATAACTCGCGCGGCTGATCGTTGAAAACAATTTTCAAAATACAAACAATGCCAGATGTAACAGGAAAACGTGTTACAATACCATGTGCCATTAATGCAAGGTTAGGTTCGTCAATCTGTTTTATTTGATGCTCTTTTTTTTCTGGTGGAATATCTTTCAATACTTCAGGATTGTTAGACACCCATTTTCTCAAATCCAGACCGTAGTTGGATAAAATTATGCTTATGGATGTTTTCAAATGCTGAACTTCAGTTATTGTGTTTGCTCCCATCATTAAATCATCTATATAAATATTTTCTGTTATATGTTTAGCTGCAATTGGATTAGAATACGTAGTTTGAAATTTATGATAGGACCTGCTGGATCATCTCTCCAAACAATTTTTTGATATTTGGCGTCGTCATCATGAATTCAAATTTGCCTGTACATTTTTTCTATATCAGCAGAAAAAATTAAAAGATGTACGCGAAAGCGTAAAACAATAGCATAGAGTGTGGCTTGAACCGTAAGACCAAGAGACTAAGAGTTTGAGGAATTTCTTCCATATGGCCAACAGATAAATATTCATCCATAAATGCTTTATACATATTGAAAAATTCTTTATCTCGAAAAAATCACGAGTCAGAGACTTTTTTGATCTGTTCTTTTTCGCGGTTGTTACAATTTTCATTATTTTTGCATATAGATATGAAATATAAAATTACAGTTGGAAAAACAATTTATAATTTACAGTTAAAATTTCATCTTTGTGTAACAATGTAATGACTGCAACAATGTGAACACAATCTTAACCCATAATGTGGTAAGTTTATGTGTTTGGACATCCACACTTCAATATTATTTGTTTTGCGGCTTCAGCTTTGGATGTCAAAATAATTGGATGTAGTGTATCATATGGTGCGATGGTTTTTTCAATTCGGCCACCTACTCGCAATAACCCTCTCAGGGGCGGTTCTGCCATAGGTGCAAATGGTGCACTGCAACCGGGCGCAAAATAAATTATAATCTAAGGGGCACTCAATTGAAACAAAATTATTGTATTAAATTATATTCAAAACTTATCATATTATCAAAATATCATATAAATTTTTGGATTTATTTAGTTCAACTGTAATAAATAAAATATTTAATAAACAAAATTAATCTATATATAGATTATATAAAATTACTGCTTAAACCCTTAATAATATGAAAAAAACAAATTAAAAATATTCATTCCATGAAGTAAATTCTAAAAAATCCAATTGGTTTTTTCATATGAACACATACGTCACTCATTTGGTTTCAAAAAAAATTTTGAACCAAAATATTTTACTACATTCATATAAACGAATAAAAAATATTAAATGTTGTATAACAATAATTGTAATGTTTCTATGTATGAGTGGGATTTGGTTCACATTATTTTTATGAACCATATGAAACAAAACCGAAAAGGAACGATTGATGTGCTTTGGTTAGACAAAACCGACTATATGGTTTTCTTATGTCCTAATTCCTATTCGTATTTCTATTAGAATTGGTTATATGTATATTTTATTTTGTTTACACAATTTTATGAACTAACACAATCAAGTGTATAACCTTTAATAGAAATGTTCTTATTCTAATTGGATTTATTTTCGTTTTAATCTTTTTTGAAATTTGCGTATAATACGTATATAACGTAAATAATATTACGTATAATTTTTTATTTTTAACTATATAATATGTATATTTTTTTAATAAGCATTTATTACGATTTGTTAGAGTTAATAAGTTTTCTAGCTCAATTATTTTACTTTTTGAATTGTTTATGAGGTTTATGATTTATGACTCAGTAGGAAACCTTAATAAAATAAAAGCATTCCAAATTCTACCTATTTTTAATTCTGCCGATTTTGTTTGGGGCGCCACTTTTTTAAATTGCACCAGGTGAAAAATAGTCTAGGGCCGGCCCTGAACCCTCTATTGTCTATGAATGGATGTAATTGTATGATTGGACTATTTGATGATACAGCTCCGCCCTTTCTTAGGTCCTTAATCTCATATTTAAAATGCTTCGCCTGTGTGCACCTGAAAATCTCAATCTCTGCCGCGTTCCATTCCTGGCTTATTGTATTGCTTGACCTCGATTTCAACCTTCGACATATGGAAATAAACTTTCGAATATTAGTTAGAATACATATTACCTTGTCTTAGTTGGAGTGTTTTTCTAATAACTCTTCTATCAACGGTTTCGTCGATTTGGTAGATCAAGCAACCATCACTTGTATTTTTTCTCGCTGTTCCAATTCCGTTGCTGGGAATTTTCTCATACCTGGTAGCAATGCTAGAGGTTTCCTTTGATTAGCATTAAAGCTTCGAGGTGAGAAATTATTTTGCGCGAATTAATTTTCTTGTGGATTCCGTTTAGGAAACGGGTGATGATTATAATATACTGGTAAATTGAATTGTTTGCCATTTCTTTGAATTTGATCTTGAAGCATCTGTTGATTTAATATTATATTGTATCCTGGTCTTTGTGAAGGTAGAGGAACATTACAATTGTAATTATTATTAAAATTATTACTGAAATTACTATTGGTATATGGTTTTGATTTTATGTAATACATATTACATAATACATATTAGTTTCTTTCGACATAAATTGTATGCATCTGAGATTGTTTTCGGATCTCTAGCCCGTATCATTGATCCCAGGGGTTCTTTCACACCTGCTAATAAACTATTTAACGTCATAACTGAATATAATGACTTTTTAGCTGTTCTAACAGCTTCATTTGATTCATTTAAGCGAACATGAGTCTGTAAATTAGACTGGATTTCTATTAATTGACCAAAGAATTCTTCTAGGCTTTTTTACCCCTGATTTAAACTATGTAGAACTTTAATTAGAGATCTCATCTCTTTTATCGGCTTGGTGATTAGTTTTAATATCATTCCAATCAATTCCCGTACCGTAAAGGTTTAGAATCTCATCTGTTTCATCTTGAATTTTATTCCGAATACTTCGCATATATGATGTAGCATTTCATTTGCTCCTAATCTAACGTTACATACATCTACAATTTCCTGAATATTCTGTAGGAATTCATGTAATCCATTTTTATTACCTCTAAATACTGGTAGCTCATTAATGCAATCCGGGATTTTTAGGTCATTTTGAATATTTTGAATATTTTGAATATTTTTAATGCTTCTTCAGCCATATTTTTATGTAAATTTAATTTTTATGGTAATTTGTACTAAATATTGTTCGATAAACCGTCAAACGTGAGAATGGAAATGTAGTAAGGAAAATATTGACAATTTCTTTTTCACTCACCCGAGTATCGTTACATAGAATACCAATATGATGATTTGATGGAAGCTGTTTCTCATGTTGTAATAATACCGTCTGAGTCCGCCTTCGAGTATAGAACTGTTTCTAAGTTTTTAGTTAATAAATTGTTTTATATTAAATAAAAAAAAATCACTCTCATCCCAAATGACTACGTATTTCAACTACCCATCGAAAGAGCTTCAAGAAGAACTCTCAAGAATCGCTAATGCTATTGTTACCCCAGGCAAGGGTATTTTAGCTGCTGATGAATCTACTGGTACCATGGGAAAACGTCTTCAAGACATTGGTCTTGAAAACTCCGATGATTTACGTCGTCAATACCGTCAACTTCTTTTCACAACCGATGACGCCCTCGCAAATAATGTATCAGGTGTTATCCTTTTCCACGAAACCGTGTACCAAAAAGCCGATGATGGTACATTATTCATTGACTTGTTGAAGAAGAAGGGAATCATTCCCGGCATTAAAGTCGATAAGGGTGTTATCGATTTAATGGGATCAGAAGGTGAATGTACAACACAAGGTCTTGATGATTTAGCTGCACGTTGTGCACAATACAAAAAAGATGGTTGTGACTTTGCCAAATGGCGTTGTGTATTGAAAATTGGCAAAAATATTCCAAGATACCAAGCTATTCAAGAAAATGCCACTGTTCTAGCACGTTACGCTTCGATTTAAATAACTTCTATTCTGATTTAAATAACAATCTTTTCCTGTTGATGTTGGAGTTGATTAGGGAGGGTGGAAGACATTTGTCCGGACTGATTCTTGGATCTATTTCGGGATCTAGCCAAGTATTGTAAGAGGCAGTTGTTTCTTGGTAAATTTTCATCAATGTATATAAGATACTACCTGACCCTTCAGAAAAACTAAATATATGATCAAATGTTGTGTATTGGAGTCTGTGAGACAAGATAAGTTCTAACATTTTTGTTCCTGCAGAACTTATGTTACCTATTTGTCTACCTATATGATGAATATATTTAATATCATAATATTAACAATTTCATATTGGCTATCTGCACACTCCATTAAAAGGGCATAATACTGTCTGTAGTTTGCTGGGCAATAAGGAGCAAATTTGTAAGGTACTTTAACATAAGGAATCTCGTAAAATTCGCCTGGGATGTAATAAGGTGTTGTATCTTTTAGATTTGCTCTCCAAACGGTAGTTATTTCGTCAGTTCTTATTATATTTTTATAGGTTCTATTTTGATAATCATGATAGATGTTGTTAAATATAGATTTAATCATCATATTGGAATAATAATCTGATAACTGAGATGCCAATCTTTGAGAGTTCCATAGGGTAATATCTTCTGAAGTTAACTGACATATTCCTCTTTTGCTGTCGATGAAGTATCTGATTGCCCATTTGGCTCTTTCTGATAATGAGTATAAATCATCATCTTCGAAATTATTTAACATATAGTCTTGGATACATCTATCGAAGTTGTCAAGTATACTGAATAAGTCCTTTATAAATCAAAGATGATAAACATGAAGGGTCGGTGATTTCTGCATGTGAATTTGCTTTTATATTAAATAAATTCAAATGCTCTTGAACCCTGTCAGTGATGATTAAGGTTTGACACCATTCTGACAAGCTCTTCTCTTAGGTTGAAATCAGGAGCTATTAATAATGATCTTAATGTTCTATTAGTTTGAAAATAACCAATTATAACGTAGTGTGGTATAGCATATCTAATATCAGATGAACTTGTTCCTAATTGTCCTATATGAGATGATCTAGACGCTAAAGTTGAAATTTCACTATATAAATTCCTATGAGAAGAATCTGATAAGTGTCCTAATTCTCTTCCCAGGAGAATACTTAAGAAAACGCTTATTTGTTCGACATTAAAGTGTTTGAGATAAAATGGTCTTGATACATGTCTTAATAAAATTTCTGGTAGATCTACATCTTTTATTACATTGGGTATATCTTTTATATCAGGAGCAACTACAGTAACTTCTTTAGTGCAACATTCACATTTTAAAACAGCTATGTATTGTCCCGTCAAAGGAATATTAAAGTTTTTCAATTGCATTAAATAGACTTGAGTGTACAAGAATAGTAATTGAAAAAAGACTGTATAATCTCTTCCTCCTTTAGCAAATGCTTCCATATTATTGGTTGAAAAATTGAAATGAGTTCCTGCTGTCACAAGAAAATTCACTAAGGCTGTTTGTCTTTCATTTACACTTCTCAACCTGTGCACTAAATTTCCACCTTTAATTGTTATGCAATAATCTTTTTCTTCCATGTCGGGTACAGGCAGTTGAATTTTTAATTTTTTTCCTTCTATCATATTAGTTACCAAACTATAAAGATTAGTACAATTTAAATTCAAAAACCAAGATTTTAAAACATGAAGTTTTTGAATACTTTTTAAATATGTTGTACCTGTATGAAGATCCATCTGCGGCTTGCTAATTTTTTGGTGTGTTTGAGATCCTATATAAGAGTGAAAAGGTCCATCTCGTACATCATATCCAAATTTTGAGGAAATGAATTCTTTACTGAGAGTTATCATAAAACCATAATCTCTATATGCGGCAGGACAACTGTCATACTCGTATAATGTAACCTGATGGACTATAGATGGTTTGGTGTCACATGAAAGATCTAATCCCCAATGTTTCTCTCTTAATTCTCTAATTGCAACTAATGTTGGACATTTCGAGTCGAAATCTTTTATTATTCTACTGAAAATGATAGGAGAACGCTTAAGATTATCCTTGAGCTCCATTATTGTTTCTCTGTTTTTTATGGCCACCATAGTTGGATAGCTCATGCTTTCTTGCTCTTGAATATATTGATGAAGAGTCGAAACATTTGTAAGTTTGTTTTGTAATCCTTTTAGAATTCCATAGTCAGATAGTCTAATGATTTCATGTGCTATAGGTAAAACCATAGGTCTCATAGTTGATAGTTGTTTAACTAATTCATCAATTCCTGTTCCTTCTACATTTTTGTACAAGTTTTTTACTGCTGGATTTGTTACATAATCTGATTTCAAAAATTCTAGAGACAATCTTTTGAATAATCCTTCACAGGATTTTAATGCTATGATGTCTAATGAAAATATATCGTCAAAAAATTTCCGATAATTCTAATTTGTGTGCGCCTTTTCCATCCTAATTAATCTTGTCAGGTATGCGTAAATTTTAGGATTGTAAATTTTTACTTTTTGTATAAGACCTACCCAGTGAGGAAGAGGATCATCCGATCCTCTGATACTATGATTAAGTAATGAACTTATATTTAATCCACCAAAAACTGATGGATACAATAAATATGACACGGTGATTTCAATAGGATTTCCTGGTATAATTACCTGTTTTCTAAATAAATAGAAAGTTATTTCAGTTCCATAAACTATAAAACAAGGATTGGGTTGATAATCTACTTTTGCTGCTGATTCTGTTATGGTTCCTATGGTATTGATAGATGACATAAAAGAATACAATCCATCATTTATATCTGATATGACACGTGCAATTTTTTTGGTAGTTGAGCTTACTGCTTTTCCGTTCAAATACCTTATTTTTTTGGTAGTTGAGCTTACTGCTTTTCCGTTCAAATACCTTATTTTTCCGTATTCATATAATCTCTTGGAATACCATGTTTCAGATTTCTTTAGCTTTAAGTTCAATGCATTGAAGTTATCTTCCATTTGACATATAAATGATGTTCTTAATATTTCGCGAGACGGGATCTGGCTTTCTGTATATTTTAACATAACCACTTGATTATCACCTTGTCCTGTTATTACAACAGAGAGTCCAAAACATTCGGCTGTATATTGAATGATAGCTATTGTTAATAATGTCCATTTCTTCTGATGCATTCCTTCTAATCCACCCAAGTGATTTATTATACAATAATTGCCTTTTTTTGGCATTCCATTAACATCGATTTCTGGAGGATGAAGTCTGCTATTTGACAGTATAGGAGCTCTGTGGAACCACAAGTGACTGTTAGAATACAAATTTTTCATACCGTATAGTTGATCTATTTTTTCTCCTATTAATTTAACGACAGGATTTCTAAAACATAAATTCCATTTAGTCAAATCGAGAGTTATGTTATCTGTTGATTTATCAAAATCTTTTATGGTAGAAGTTTGTTTTCTGAGTAACACAAGTTCGGAATCAGTCATAGTTTGATCTGGTATATATTTCATAATTTGTATCATGTTATTTTCCATGGATGTTTGAGCGTATCTTTGATGAATAGTTTGCTTTACAAACATTCGTCCTTTGTCATTAAGTTCTCGTTCCTTTCGACAAACTACTGCAATGTCGTCTCTATTACCATTTAGATAACCGTTTTCTAATTCCGGGATTTTTTGGTATACTTCATACTCTTCTCCTGTGATGTAGCTCAACATTGCTCGTTTATCTGCGGGTTCTGCTCGTATGGAAGGTTTTCTTTGTCCATATAAGTTAGTAAAAGCACATGGATCAATGTATATTGATGTCCATTTGGTTCTAGGGACTGAAATGGCACTATCCTTTAAGAGCTCTGTAGTGTCAAAGCTATAATCATACTCAAATGTTTTTGCAAATTTTATGTCATGCCAATGTTTCAATTCAATTCTATTTTTCTTAAGAACAGTTGGTAATGTATTGTTTCGGAAATATTTAAATAGAGGATTTGTAACTTGTAGATCTTCATGAGGAGGCCATTTTTTGTGTCTCTTGTGATAAGATAAACAAAACTTTTTTGCGAACATTCCCATAACATTTTGTAAAAGATGATAATTTATACCACCTATTTCGGAGCCATGATCAACTAAGACATTAAATCCTTTTTCCACATCTAAGCAAGGATGTCCGAAAGATTTCGTTATTCCTGTTAATTGCAAATAAAGTTCTAATTTTTGAATTGTTTGGTGGTTCAATATATTGTAAATCAAAAGAGATGTTTTCCGACATGAGAAAATTGTTCATATCTTCTTGCGAATTTTTGTATAAATCAATGAATCCTAAGTCTTCTTCTGGATCTTTTACTACAAATCCTACAATGAATGCTTCCCATGTTTGTAAAAATTTGTAGAATTTTTGTGATTTAGTTTTTCGATGTATCATGGTAAATTTGTCTACTAGGTTTATTCCTGTTTTGTAAATTGAGCTGTTTAAGACAGCTCAGCAATATGAATATATATTTTTTGCTTTTCAGTGGACTGTATGTAAACTACCGTACTGTTTACAAGTTGACAACTAACTCTTCTATATTTAGCCCTCGTGTAGCACAGTCCGCTGGATTCTCTGCAGAGTTAACGTGGTGCCAATAATTACGCTTATATTTGGATAAAATATACGACGTTCTGTTGGCGACGAACGTTTTCCACCGTTTAGGGAGCGATGATAACCAGTCGAGAACTAATTTTGAATCAGTCCACAAGGTTATGCTTTCAGTTTTAAGCGTTACAGTATCCACAACAAATGACATCAATTGTACCAACATATATTCCGCCTGGAGTTCGAGTCGTGCCAGTGTCATTTGTTCAATTGGTGCTACCTTGGTCTTGGAAATTACTATGGTGGATTTTCTTGTCGAACCCCTTCCGGATATTGCGTAGATTACCGCGCAATAACGCAGACGGTAGTTGATTTTTAGTGTATTGTATGATTTAAAAACGGCAACGCACTATTATATCGCTTACGATATGTAAATTGGTCAATAAACTGAATTTTGAATAGTCTGTATTCACTACTTTAGTCAATACTTCACTATTTGCACTTATAATTTCACTTTTAATTAATACAATTCACTTAGATTTTTTTTTTTTAATATTTTAGGATTTACTAAAATAAATCCAACTCCCAGCTGCGCCAATTATAACTTCTTACTTGGATTTTTTATTAAAATATATATATTTTATAATTTTTTATTTTACGAGATGTTTTTTTAATTTTTTTGATCTTATTGAAACGACACTCAAATACATTCTGCTTTTCTTTTTTAGAAATTGATTGATTGATTTAGAATGTACGGCCAAGGACTAACCAGGATCTCCCGGAATTGGCAGGGTCCACCGTACACCCGTTTTTACATATATTTGGAAGGATAAAGTAGGATTCTAGTTAAATTATTGAGATCAACTCGGTTCCAGACACCTTGACGGACAATAGTTAGTAAAGTTTTATGAGGGTAGGGAAAGGAAAGGTATGTCAGTAATGACAGAATTGGTCCGATTTCCCGGTAGCCAATATTCAAACAACTGTTAGTGTAAGACATCACAATTTTACTGAACTGCTCTGCATTTGTCATCTGTCATCTCTTGTCAACAACTCCAGTGTGCCATCATTCGTCTGTAATCTACACAGGCTCCCTAAAACAAAACTATTAATGAACTAACTACTCTTAGTCGTAGGCTGTAATAAATTGAATTAGTTTCCACCTGAAATTCATAATTAATTAGTCCACCCCATCATTATAAATATCAAATTATAAAATTTTAAACAACATTATTATCGTCAGCAGCATCATTGTCGACTTCATCAACACGGCACAATTCCTTACATGTGTCAATTGTCTTCTGAATGTGCAAAATTGACTCAAATGTTTTTCATTTAATCAAGATAAATTTCATTTCAGCGAGAATAAAAAAAAAATAATTTTTAGTGTAATTAACTTGAAAGCAAAAAAATAATGAATATGGAAGCGAATGCAATTCGAGTTCGAACAAATGAAGATCACTGCGACATCTGTGTTGCATTTGATCTTCATTGTCAACTCGAATTGCATTCGCATTCATCCAAGACAATTTACACTGCCAGTTTACGATGTGTTAATCGGAGCGTGTTCATATTCCCCCGTGTTGATCAAGATCTACAGGTAACGTTGATATTTTTGTAATAGATCTCGTAAGTTCTCCCTTCTGCGTTTTAATGGTCACTATTCGTATATGACCATCAGGACCTGGATGAGTTTTGATGACACGACCAATCTTCCAATTTAGTGGTGGTAAATTTTCTTCCTGTATAATAACTATGGTTCCTTCTTTGACATCAGGTTGTGTTTTTGTCCAAAATTTACGCTGTTGAAGTTGCTGGATATAATCCTTTGACCAAGATGCCCAAAATTGTCGATGTAAGTTTGAAGCCATTTCCCATTTCTTGACTATGGGAACATTTGATTGACACTCAGCAGTTTCAGGTATTGATTTCAGCGGACGACCTATTAAAAAATGTGCTGGGGTAAGAATCTCTATATTATCAGAGACCAACGGAACTAAAGGTCTAGAATTTAAAACCGCTTCAACCTGTTTGATGAGCGTAGAAAATTCTTCGAAACTGATTCGAGCATTGTAAGTTAACCGGCGAAGATGGTGTTTGGCTGACTTTACCGCTGCTTCATGAAGGCCCCCAAAATGTGGTGTGCCAGGCGGAATAAACACCCATTCTAACTTGTCGCAGACTGTAACTTCTTGTATTGCTTGAGAGAGCTTAGGACTGATAAGTAACCTGTACAAATCATGCAAATGGTTGATGCCATTATTGGATTTGCTCTAGCACATACTATACAAGCTTTACAAATAGCCTTGCAGACCTTTCTTCCATGTATTGGCCAATAGTTTTGTCTGACAATTGACAGTAATCCCTGAGGACCAACGTGTAAATTCATCTTGTGAAGAAATGCCACTAGCGCAGTTGTAACAAAATGTTTCGGATGTAGCAATGCAGGATGCTTTGAAGTATATCCCGAAAAACAATTTAAATATTAAGTAACGTAAAGTAACCTATGAAGGACTGAGGGACCAAACAGTTTTTTGTTGGACTTTCGTTTCCTCAAGTATTATAGGATAACCATGATTTGTAAGACCTTAGGCGGTGTTTATTGACTGAACGAAGACCGGTCGGTCACTTACCGGTTTTTTGGTTGGTCAAATGATGGTACAATTATATTACTAAAACCAATTTTATTATCTGATTGGTTTGCCCCTAAAACCTTACACGCGAACCAGAATTAGTTAGACTTTGATCAGTGCTTGTTGACTGTATAAAAACCGATCATTTATCAGTTTTTTGACGGTTAAATACTATAACAAATTCCATGGTATAAGTAATTTTTTCCTATAACATATTTCTATCCCGAAAACTTTATAATTACTGAAATTAGTAAGGCTTTAATACTGGCGTATTGACCGCAGAGTCACCGATTATTTAGCGTCACATTTTGTTTAATTTACCTCCAAGTTGCAGTTATTTAATAAATTTCGAAAAACCTCAGGAGCACATATTGATTACAAAAATTAATATAATAGTTATACTTCAATTAGCTTTAATTTGTAAATGTACAGAAACTTTTGTTAATCTATATTAAGACTGTTTAGATAAGCAATTGATATATTATAATAACATGAATGTCCAAAAAACTTTAACGTCCATAACATTTAAAACAATAAGTCTACTATTATTCTTAAAGAATGTATTTATTTTTTTTTTTTTTTTTTAAACAAAATTTCCTTTATTGAAAAACATTTTTTTTTTTACAAATTCAAAAATCAAAGATTACTTATCAAAAATTAAATTTTACAAAAAGGACGTAGGAAATAATAAAAATGCCGTCCATATATTATCATTATAGAGATACAAAATTAGAGCCCCTGTCCCTATATAAAATGGGAGCTCAGGCTCAATGCTTAATAAAATATGAAATTTTTGTAAAAAACTTCAAAAAGAATTAACATTGCAAAAAATTTAAAAACATTAAAAAATTATACAATATCAAAAGAGTAAAAAATTAAATTGCCATAAACAAAAATGTTAAAAAATGTATGGCTATATTGACTCAAGTGTTGAGCTTATAAAACTAAATATATGAATAGAAAAGACATTCACACACACAAGCACACCTATATACAAAAGCATTTACACAACATACATACAGTTTTAAAATTAACATAAATGTTATAACAAAATAAGTTATATGGCAAATCAATGTAAATGTTTGATTTTAAAATGATTGTCTAAAAAATTATACAATACAAGTATATATATAAATCAAATATGTAAATAAAAAAATAAATGTTATATCTGCTGCTGCTGCTGCGGTTGTTGATTGGAGTCGTTGTCTCCATCGTTGTCATCATCGTCGTGGGCCATATCATTCAGCCACCAATATGCCTCACAACGTTTTGAAAATTCGTCGTCGTTGATTTTGAAGGAGGTGTCGAACCGAAGATGTTCCGACGGATTTCTAAATTTCGCCACGTCGAACCACTTCTCGTTAGGCCGCCTTGTCACGTGGTAAATGAGGGGAATCGCCTTCCGATCTTGGATGTAGCCCAATCTGTCGAGATAAAGGAATAAATTCGGTCCTGGTACCGTTTCGTTTGTCGTGTAAATTTTAGCAAGTTGTTCGTCCACGTAGTACGGTCCGTAAATCAATGAATTTTCAGTATTCAGACAAGCCCGTCGTATATGGTTACGAGTCAATTTGAGCATGTGTAAGTCAATACGGTCCGAGTCAAATTTTTCGTATTGTATTTTATTTGAAATATAATGAGTATAGTCCGTCTCGGCTTTTCTGTAAAGTCCGTTGCAGTGGCGTAAGCATTTCCGTTCGAAAATTCTGTACCGTTCAATATAACGAGGAACTTGGTTAAACCATACTTGGCAACCGTATGTCAGTATAGGTCGAATTAGTGCTTTGTACGCTATAATTTTTACCCGTTTGTCCAAACGTTTATTGTAAAAAAGTTGCCGCGCTCCCATAAACGCACGTCTCGCTTTTTCTAATTGAATCGTCGTATGCTGTGTCATGTAACACATGTTGTCTATATTAACTCCCAGGTATTTAATTTGTTCGTATAATTTTATTGGTTGATTTGAAATTTTGACCGAAAGTTTACGCCAATTTCTCTTTAAATCGCGCGTCGCATTTTTTAATGGACGTCGAAAGAGGATAGCTTCACATTTTGATGAATTTATTTCTATGTGCCAAAGTCGAAAGTAATTTTGAATAAAATCTAAAGATGATTGTAAATTTTTTTGAATTTCTCCCACATGGTATGCCGAACAATAGACAATCATGTCATCTGCGTACGCACATGATTGTGTAAATTTTGAATTTAATTTATCGTGTAAAATTAAGTCGGCCGTATACAAATTAAATAGGATTGGAGCAGTGATAGAGCCTTGTTGTACACCGTTTGAAATTTTGAAGATTTTTGAAGATATTTTAATATCTCCGCCAGTGGTGATTGTAAATTTTCGATTATAAAGAAGTTCGTAGAGTAATTCAATAAGGTCGGTCGAGAAATTCATTTTAATTAATTTTGATAGTAGTCCATCGAGCCAGATCGATTCAAATGCTTTTTTAATATCTATTAAAACTGCTCCTGTCGGTTGATTAAATTTTAGATTGTGTGTTATATCGCTGACCACTTTTGTGATGGCATGCGCAGTGTTATGGCCATGGCGAAAACCAAACTGATTGTCTGGCATTAATTTATGTTCAGCTACATGGTCATTAATTTTTTCATAAATTATAATTTCGAAAAGTTTTCCGAAATTTGACAAAAGACTAATGGGTCGATAGCTCTCCGGATCCGTAGGCAGCTTATTTTTTTTCAGGATTGGAAACACCCTAGCAATTTTCCACGATTCAGGAAATGTTTTATTATTCAACAAATTATTAAATAATGTACAGATTTCGGTTTTTATTGAGATTGGTAAGTGTTTGAAAATGCAATTTGGGAGAAGATCAGGTCCAAAAGATTTTTTATTATTAGCCAAATTTAAAATGCTCGAGAGTTGATCCATGGTGATAAAGTAATTTTGATCGTCACTTGGTTGTTGAGGTGCAAACGCACGATTTGAGGCTGAAAATGTAGTTTTAGTGATGTGAGTCGCTTTATTATGTTTGTGTTGGTTGATGATAGGCGATAATAAATTTTGAACTTCACGTTCTTGCTCCTGATGCTGCAGAACCGAGGTGGTGGAGATGGAATGAATTAAATTTTGAAAAGTGTGTTCTTGGATATGTTGGCCGGGAATATTTAGTTTGGTAATTTTGTCAAAAATTTGGAATTTATCTCCGGTAATATTTTTGTGCGTTTGGCTCCAATCAATCTCTAGGTTATTATATCGGTTAATGTCTGTTACGTTAATTTCCAAAGAGTTAATTTTTGTTGAATTTTGACGTTTAGCTTTGTTAAATTTCCTTATTTCCGACCACATTTTGGCACCCGGCCGAATCCCTTTCATAACGTCCGTCCAATATTTCTCAATCTGAATCTTTACATTTTGTTCAATAAGTTGACAAGTCCTCTTGATTTCGACCTTCCATTCCAAAATTTTCCCGTTTAAAGTGTTGATGCGAAGCTGATTATGGTAATTTCCTGAATGTGAATTTTGATTGATATTGAACAAGCTTCTTTTTAAAGTTTTAATTTTTGTAATCAAAAAAGATTTATGCCTATATAATTTTTCGATGATATGATTCGAATAGCAAATCATATTGTTAACTCGACGTTTTTTCGGTGAATTTTGTTTTAAGCTGTCCAAAATGAGCTGAGTTAATTGATAGATGTAATTATTGCATTCATCATCCGTGAGATTTCGGTCTGATGGGATTATTTTTTGCGTTGTGTTGTCGTCGTCATCGTTCCAAAGTTGTTGTTGTAGACGCGCCACCGTTGTACGATGGGCTTTGTCTAATTTTGTTTGCCATGTCTGCCAGTCTATTCCAGTAAAATTGTATTTGATTTGATGTTCTGCGTCCTCGTTGTCATCATCGTCGATTTTATTGGTGCCGCGTTCGATCTCTTCTAATCCTCGAACCACAATTTCGATCGCTCGATGATCGCTGTCATAGTGTAGTGTTGATATTTGTTGATTTGAATTTTGTTGAATTTTGACTCGTACGTCGACTATGGCCAAATCTAGGAAGTTTCCTGATCGAATCATGGTAGGTTTATCTGAATGAATTATTTTTGCCCTATATTCCAAAGCATATTCTTCCATCCATTTGTTTAAGCGGTTGCCACGAGAATTGTTCCCCGCATTTCCCCAATTCGTGTGCCTAGCGTTGAGATCCCCAGCGATAATATAGTAATTTTTTGGATTACTTAAATTTAATTTATCGAAAATTTTGCCCCACTCGTTCATAAAATGTTCGTCCGAAATATGCGACTGATTGCCCGTACAATAGATGGAAATTAAATAGATTTTGTTGGCCGAAAATTTGAAATTTAATCTGATGATGGCAATCTCAATCCCCTCCCGATTGCTCACCATTTGTGGATCGATAGCTTTGAATTTAATACCATTTTTAATGAGAATGGCTGTTCCTCCTCCCTGTTTCGCATAGATGCGGTCGCGTCGAATAATATTATAATTTTTAAAGTCAATTCTGTGTTTGTCATTTAATTTCGTTTCGTTCACGAGAAGACAGTCCGGTTTATGCTTATTAATGAAATCGAGAAGGTTGAGTCTGCGTTGAATGCTCACTATAGAGTTCACGTTCAACGAGATAATTTTGAATTTGGAAGAATGCGAATTTTGATGTCGATAAGTGTTTGTTGAATTTTGAAAATTTATATTTGCGAAATGATTTCGAGTAGTTGAGTTATTTGCTCGCCTTGTTGTTCCATCTGTTTGGCCATTTTGTCGATTCGAGACGTTAATAATTGTATGCTGTTGTTGTCGTTGTTCTGTTGTTGTTGTTGAGGTGCGGGTGCAGAAGAAGCAGGTCCTCCTCTCATCATATTAGCGAACGTACCGTTCTCTTTGGTCACCTTGATAGAATCAAAATATTTTGGTACAGGTTTTGATGCCGTTGCCAATCTTTTACGCTCTTCAATTCTCTTTTTAAGTCTCAATAGTAATGTCTGATAGACTAGACAGCCTTTATACGAAGCTGGATGCCCCATTTTCTTGCAATTTGTACAATAAATGTTTTCTTTTGTAATTTCAGCATTAACTTGGCAATCACCCGGTTCGTGCAAGTTTGCGCATTTTACACATCGAAATACAAGACTGCAGTTTGATGCGGTATGTCCAAAACGTTGACAATTGCGACATTGCATTATGTCATTGGTTTTATTTAGTGTTTGCCACTCAATTTTCTGGTGATTAAGGTGTTTGATATTGTACACCAGGTTGAGTGGAGTACTTGGAGCGAATTGTACGATGTATAGGGGCAATAACTTTTTCTGTTGGTCCGTCCGTTTCGATCGCATCTGTGTAATTTTGTAAATTTCAATAAGTTCGTCAACCGTCTCAATGTCTTGTTTTAATTCGGTGAGGTCTTCCGACTCCGTCAGTCCACGTAGTACAAGAGTTTTTGGCTTAAGCTCTTTTGGTGTATACGTATAATACTGAGTGTTGACTTCGCTGAAAATATTTTTCAGTGCTTCGTAATTGTCGAGCGTATCGGTCGTCACTGTATGTTTAGAGGAATTTATTCTCTTTATCTCGAAATGTTGAATTTTAATGCCCTTTGCCAGAGCAACTGTATTCTTGATCTCCTGTCCAAAAATATGAATTGGTGGAGGTTTACGTTGACCTTTTGGTTTAGACACGTTTGATGTTGAAGTTAATGTAGTTGTCTTAGCATCAGCCGCTGAAATCGTTGGAACATCAGTCGTTGTTGATGTCGATGGTTTATTGTTATTGATTTTGTTACCGGAATTATTATTGTTATTAATGTCGAAATTCTTTTTATTATTGTTATTGTTTTTAAATTTGTTTGGCGCTGATTTTGAAGTCACATTTTTATTTTTAATTTTCTTTTTGACAATTTCGAAATTATTGATATTGCTTAAGTCACTGTCGTTGTCCATGTCGACAATGTTATTGGTATTGCTAGAATGTTCACAAATCATCCGATTAGCTTCATCTTGATCAATGATTTGAATAAGCGGTGTGAATTTGTTTTTTGATAATAAAGAATTATTATTTTTTATTGCCTTATTGTTAGACGCCATGGGTTTTGTATTTACATTATTTTGTCTTGAAATAGAATTTAAAAAGTTGGCGCTATGAGCATCCGCCAATTGTTCCTTTAACATTTTGATTTCATTTTGGAGGTTTTGAATTAGGTTTTTAAATGAAAACGACTCACCCAAAACATCTTCTTCGTTGGCTGGTCTTTTTTTTGGCCGCGACGACAATCTATTCATTGGGCTACTTGTTTTTGTTGTTGATGTAGGTGTAGTTGCTCTCACATTTGCTGGTGATGATGTGAAAGGAATTGTCGTAATCGAACTTTGCGAGGCATCTATTATTATTGGAGTCGTTAGGCGATCGTCTTCTTCTTCTTCGTTATCACTGCGCGATGGTAATGGAGTGATTAACGATAACCCTCTTTCTTCCGATATATTTGTAGTCATTATTATTTTTTTATTGTTTTTTAGCCGATTAATTGAAAGTTTTTTGGAGACCGGTACATTCCGGCCACACGCCTTTATAATAAAATTTATTTTATTCTTTTTAATATTAATTAACGTAATTAAACACGATTAAAAAATTAAAAATTATCACACTATAGTAAGATGAATACAGCAGAGATAAAAATTTTATACACACGAAAGAATCAAGAATTTTTCCTTGTAGTATTTTGATCAAGGTAAATAGTTAACACTAAATTAAATGTTTACAACACGAAAAACACACGTAGGAAATTGAGAGTTTTCACACACAAAAAAAAAAAAAAAAAAAAACGAAAAAAAAACGTATTTTAAACACAAGCAAGCTTTTCGAAGAAAAAAAAATTTCTTTTGTTCTTGTAAAGACATACGTGTCTCCAGTTTCTAGTTTATATATATAAACTCTGTATATATAGAGAAGTATACGAGAGCTCCGCGATCACTATTAAAAACTTATATTTTTAAGTTTTTAAATTAACTGTCCCTTAATTTATAGATTTTTATTTTTTTTTAAATAAGAAATTTTATAACACAAATATCTCTGTGATATAAGAACACGTCAGTACTAATATGGGTAGCCCCATACAAGGGCTCCCGTTTTATGAAACACGCACACACTTAAATTATTTACACTATCTTAGGTATATATTTTAGAAAGCACATATAAAGTGAAAACGAAAATGTAATTAAATTACTAATTAATTACAATATGATAAAATTCAATTATGAAAAATAGAAAATTTGAAACTTTAATTCACCGAAAAAAAAAAAATTTATTTATAGACTTTTGTTTTATTGTTTACTAGAAAGTATTTTTATTTTAATTTTTTTTTTTGGTCTGAGCTCAGTGAGCTTTCGAATAAGACTGAAGAATGTATTTATTTAAGAAGCTTGATGAACACGTCCGGAAATTATACCTAGTAACATTATAATATGATTTCATTGCACACTGTACATAATAATATTTTTTTTATTTAGTTAAATTTAATTAAGGATCTTCATTTATACTATATGTTATAATATTGTTCAATTATTTAATAGGTCTAATGATAACTTATTTACACAAAACTAAACTTTAAAAATAAAATAAAACTAAAAATCACGTTTAAAATAAAATACATTGTATTCTTGTACATTATGCAGTGCGATCATTAGAGTACTAAAAAATAATACCTGTAACTGCGAGTAAAACATTTCAAAAATAAAATTCAATTTAAATTAAATGTACATTCCCTTAAATTTTAAATTAGGTTTATTGTGCTTGCTTTAATTTTGTTTGCCTAAAATTGGCACGCTTTAAAAATTCTTGTACGCTTATTTTTATTTCATTAAGCGTAACTGCGTTTTCATCATTTAAATAGTTATATGTACTTCTCAATAATTCTAATATGTAGACTTGCTCGGCGAAGACTAATTTGTGTATATCTGAGGGAAAACAAAAATTAGCACTAGCTTTTCAAAACTAATTGTATTAAATTTCAAAACTGTTGATTACCTTTTGAGAAAGACGTTTGTCCGGACCAAGTATATTTTGTAATTAACTCATAGGTGAATAAATATTCAAAAACATTTTTGATGGTTTTATTTAATGTTTTTGATTTGTACTTATAAACATGTATAGTCTGAAATGAAATTAAAATTCATGTAAATTAATTTTCACTATTATTAAATTTTTTTATTACCATTTGATCCATATAGTTTTTTACTGATAACTTGCTATTGAATGTTGTGAAATTTTCCACGTTTTTTATGGGAAAGTGCGGTAATACGAAATTTTGATCCTGTATGATTGCTTCTTGCTTTTGTTTTGGTAACGATTTCATTAATGATTGTAGGCATTCTTTTATGTCGGTCTGATTATGTATGATAATTTTTTGATTTTCCGTAACCACTAGTATTTGAGCCTCAATTTCTTTTAATGAAATTCGATTTCTTTTTATTTTTATTTCTACGTCGTTTAATTTTTTGTGTGTTTTTTCTAATTTATACTGGACCTATATACTGGAGTAGCAGTGGCAAAGTTTCCCGTAATAAATGACGTGTTTGTGGTTTCTGGAAATATGGTAGGACCAGATGTTTCTACTGTTTGTTGCAAATTATCAGTAAAAATTTCAGTAGTAGTTGATGGTGCCGTAGTCATTAATACCAGTGGGCTTGAAGCTGTATAATTCGCTGGTGTCGTTGTATTTGCTTTATTGAAATATTGTCCAGGTTCGGTAATTATTGGAGCTAAAGGTGGCATTTTATTAACAGTTTGAATTATTTCTACAACATGATCGTTATTTTCTTTATTGGTTTCTTTGTACTCGTCAATCATGTTAGGAATTTCAATATGTGGTGGTTCGTTGAATTTTGCATTAAAATCTTTCACTAAAAATGTTTTCAGTTTATTAAAGGAAACATCTTCACATTCTGAGTTTGAAAAATTTGTAAAATGCAATTTTTTCTTTTTGGCCTCACTGTAGCTGACTATATCACCCTTTAAAAGTTAACAATTAAATCTTTCCCATTCGTCGTCTGCATTAAGTTGTTTTTTTATGGCTTTTCGATAATTGTTGAGCCATGCTACTCTACCATTATTAACCCATTTGGCACAAAACCACCGAAACTTCTTTAACGCCCTCATGGTTCGTCGTTTCGATTACAGCAAGCATTGGATTATCTAAGAAATAATAAAATGTATTATATATTATTTAAATAATAAGATATATAAATAGTAATTCGAGTGCATGCAAGAATGTTGTATTTTTTTTAGTCGTGCACAAGTCTCGAGCGATGAAACATTAAACATCTGATACTTGCTTCTATTGCATAAAATGTAATATAGGAAAAAATCCGTAATAACTTTCGTCCTCGCTTTTCATTGCAAATATTTTATTTTTAATATCATCCACTTTCCAACATTTCATTACTTCGCTAGTTTTTGCACTAGCTTTATAAATATCAAATTTACTAGATGATATTGGTAAGTCATAAAAATCTTGTAGATCTGTCATTAATTTTCCATGCAAAAATACTGTTCCATCAATTTTTTCGGCATATTCAAACCTGGCAATTTCTTTTGATTTAGTTAAAAACCATCTATTCCTTTCACTGATATCAATTTCGGTTTCTTGAAAAAGAATTTTATTATAAACGATTTTGCCGTCTTTCCACTTTCGTTTTTTTAAAATTGGATAAACCACATTTAATTTATCATTTTGTTCTAACTCAATATTATTTATTTCAGCAATTCTGTTGCATATCTGCTCAAGCGGCTGATTTGGTTTTCTGAGCAAGCATTTTAATCGATACATGAAGCTTTCAAAATTAAAAGCAGAAAAATTATCTAAACAGCCAAATTCTTTAATATCTTCTGATAAATGTGACAGGCAGTGCATGTTGTAGGTTACATGGTGCGTCCCTTCAATGAAATGTTTTAATATTTCATTCGCCAAATCTACTTTTTGCTTGCAAATTTCTGGGTTGCTTAAAATTAAAATTCCGACATGCAAAAAGAGAAAATTGTTATATTTATCTGGTGATAAAATATGCTTTAGTACATACGGACCAGCATATAATAAAAACGACCTAAACTCTGTTGCTTTGAAGTAACCTAATTCAGATAGCGGCCTTAGTTTCCTTTGGAAATCAGATGGTTGGGTCTTTGAAATGATATTTATTTTACTGGATATAGCTTTGATGCTTGCTGAATTAATTAAAGGTTTTGGGTCACCAGAAATCCACATTTGTAGTAATTTTTTCATTGTTCCCAAACAAACCAGATGCATGTACTCTAGTGGAAACTGCTTTATCATGTTAACTGGAAGTTCTTCTAGTATAAAAACTGTTTTATGATGTTCCAAATTTCTTCTTTCCCGAAATGATTCATCACTTCTTACTTGAACACCACTATATACAGGAAACGTAACTCTATTTTTTATAAAATCGCCTTCAACTTCACATTTAAGGCAACCAAAATATCCCGTGTGAGATTTAGTTCCTAAAATACTAAATCGTGCAGGAGCGTCACATATAAATGACCTAATTTTTATGTTAGTTATTATATTATTATTTAAATATCCATCCAATAAAAGAGTTTTGAGTTCGTCGACGACTGGTCTCAGGTATTGATTGAAATCGTTTGGCTTGTTATAGCCATGATAAACTCCCACAACAAATACTTTACTGCTTCTAAAATTACAAGCTTTGGCTAGTATTGGCCAGAAGCAACTTTGATTACTTTTTGTTATCGGCACTCCATCGATATTGATATCAAGAATAATTTCACTTAAATTAGAACTCCGTAAAAGCGTATTAAATCCCGGTGTAAATCCAACATGAACATATTTTCCAGGAGGCACATCCAAAACAGTCCTGGAAGAAGGAGTTTTTAAAAGAGATCTGCTATTAATGGGTACACTAAATCCCATTTGATATTTTAAAAATTCTAAAAGCTCATTTAAAGCATTTCCTTTTATATTGAACTTTACAGACCAAGTCCTCAAAAAATCTAAAAGTGTGGATTGTTTTTTAACATTGTCATCTTCTTCTATATCCGACAATGTTGGTTGATCGTTTTCAAAATCTTCTTGTACTTTATTGCAAGAAACCTCTTCAACTAAACCCTCGGAAAAAATGACATCGGGTTGTTTCAGAATAATCTCGGAATGCGCATAATCTTCACTATGTTTTGTGAGTATTTTGTTCGGTACTCGATTTTCTATATTAGCAGTTTGTGACTTTAAATAGTTCGATCGGCTTAAATTACAAAAATGCCTTTTGACCGATTGTTTTGATAATTGCTCCAAGAATTTATATTTCGGCATTATAGTATACTAATTAAAAAATCAAAATAATAAATAAATTTGCAGAACACGTAAATAAAAAATTTATGTAAAATACGCACACACACACATACATATACACACATATATGTACACACATATATGTATATATGTATATATATATATATATATATATATATATATATATATATAATATACATATATATATATATATATATATATATATATATATATATATATATATATATATATATATATATATTTATATATATATATATATATATATATATATATATATATATATATATATATATATATATATAAATATATATATATATATATATATATATATATATATATATATATATATATATATATATATTTATATATATATATTTATATATATATATATATATATATATATATATTATATATATTATATATATATATATTATATATATATATATATATATTATATATATATATATATATATATATATATATATATATATATATATATATATATATTATATATATATATATATATATATATATATATATATATATATATATATATATATATATATATATATAAATAACCCAAACACACCAACACACACGCACAAATACAAAATACACTTAACGTCCCCGAGTGTTCAAAGTCCAATTCCACGCTACTCCGTACGAGCTAATCAATTATCATACATTTTTCTCTTCAAAACCATTAACAAATATGCCCTCATATTTTTAAAAAATGTTTTTGGTACTGAACTTTACGCTAGTTCCTATGCTCTACATATTGTTTTGAGTAAAGTTTTATTTGTAAATATGGTTATAAATCAATACATTACTGAAATAATAACAAGAATGGAGATTAATCGGTGAATCTCCATATATCTTATTTATGGAATATGGGATATAAATTCACTTTTAATGAAAGAAATACTCATATTAAGATTAGTACTATTTTATAATAACAATTAAAAATTGTAACGCTTACTTATTTAAATTATGTCATTTATTTCATAAAAAAATAATAAACAAAACATTTATTATAAAAAAAAATATTAATAATAAATGGCTGTACCACTTATTTCACTTAATGGATTGGTAAATTAGAATTGATATGGATTGAAAATATAAGATTTACAATTTTTTTTATTTTCTCTTTTTGAAAATTGAAATTATTTTTTTTATACATGCACACATTCACCTAACTTTTCATATTAAAAACAAACAATTAACTTGGTAAAACACGCTAGCCGCCATTACAACAATGAGATAAAACATACAATATTATAAAATATATATTGTTTTTGGATCACATTTAAAACTTTATAAATAATTATAAATAATCATAAATAATTTCATCATGCTTATAAATATAACCTTACCTGTTTAAAAATATGATTTAGATAGATTACACTGCTATTAACTTGCGCAGCAAACACTTATATATGATGTATGGATTGGATGGTACTTGTTAGAATGATCAAAAATTTTAAATTATCTTCTAAATAATTACCGACCGAATAAAATACGTTGAATTACGAACATTATTTGCTTCGTAACACAATCGATTTCTTTGTTTTCGATATTTGTATATTTTCGTTTTGTGATCGCGTTTTGTGATTTTTATTTTTTATATAATTCGGATATTCTGGTAATTTAAATCAAATAATTTTCGTTGTTTGATCGTCTATTTGAACGCATTTATTTTTATTTTTTCTATTTCGTTAAACCGAAAAAACTTCGTGGACATTTTTTTATTATATATCTAATTTTTTAACCAACTTTTTACGGTTGCTAAACCAAGAATCTTGTTACGGTTATAAATTGTTTTTCGGGATATATATATATATATATATATATATATATATATATATATATATATATATATATATATATATATATATATATATATAAATATATATATATATATATATATATATATATATATATATATAAATATATATATATATATATATATATATATATATATATATATGTGTGTGTGTTTCGTATTCTTCTCGAAATGTTTCGCAATTAAATTTTGTAATAAAACTCAAATTTTGATGGATTTATTTTCACGAATTATTTTATGTTTTTTTTTTGTTGTAAAATAAATATATTATATATAATTATCACCTTAATAACCGCTTGGTTATGATCGCTGTTTATATTTTTTTTTATGTTGTCGCCTCGACAGTCGCAGTAAGAAGAGAGATTTTAATATTTTAAGATTTTACATCATTTTCAAATTCTAGTGTTGCCCGTCGCACACTAAATCACATGTACATTTAGGCGTTATATTTATCATACAAATGACCGAACAATTATCAGGTTGATAGTGAAGTTCTGATTCTATATAATTCAAAAATTTAAGCTAATTACCATAGTTCTATTTTATTTAGTTGATCTTGGACATAGTCCCCACCGTTGACGAATATGAAGTAATCCGTCAACCATTAAACTCATCCATTGGAAATTTGCAGACCTTGATTATAGGCCTCTTTATAATGTTGGATGCCGTTTTAATAGTGACGACTCGTACGATGCCATGATCATCCTGGTGGTTTTCAATGAATCTGCCCATTGGCCACTTTAACGAAGGTAAGTTGTCGTCCCTTATTAATACTAAGTCACCGATTTTGATGTTTTCTTGTTTTGTTTGCCATTTACTTCCCTGCTGGAGATTGTTCAGGTAATCCTTGTGAAATCGTTTCCAGAAATGTTGGGTACGCTGCTGAATTTGTTGCCATCTCGATAATCTTGAAGTATTCGCATCTCTAAATTCGTAGTCAGGCACAGATGCCAACGAAGAACCGGTTAAAAAGTGCGCGGGTGTAAGCGCCTCGAAGGAATCATCATCTTGAGAGATTGGGCATAACGGACGAGAGTTAAGTATACCTTCTATTTGGCACAATAGAGTAGCCATCTCTTCGAATGTCAAATGGACATTACCTGCAACTCGATGGATGTGTGTTTTAACAGATTTAACCGCAGATTCCCACAGTCCGCCAAAATGTGGCGCGGATGGAGGGATATGATGCCAATAAACATTATTTTGGGTGCAGAAATCTGAAATGGCTGTATTGTTATTGTTTATTTTCTTGATTCTATTTACCTCTTTTAAGTATTTGTTTGCGCCGACAAAATTTGTCCCGTTGTCGGTGTAAATATTGCTTGGAAAATTTCTTCTTGATGAAAATCGCTTCAGTGCTGCTAAAAAAGCATCGGTGGTTAACTCCGTCACTGCTTCGAGGTGGACTGCTTTGGTCACCATGCAAACAAAGAGAGCGATGTACCCCTTGATCATTTTAGCTCCACGTCCCCTTTTGCTTGCCAAGATGATTGGCCCAGCATAGTCAATACCACAGTTCGCAAATGGCCTTGCCGGGGTGGTTCTTACGGACGGTCACCCATTAGCTGCTTCGCATGAGTCGCTCTGGTTTTAAAGCATTGGACGCATTTCTGAACTACATCTCTTATTACTGATCTACCATTAACGATCCAGTATGTTTGACGAATTAGATTGGACGTATGAGATGGGCCTGGATGGAGATATTTACGATGATAAAATAAAATTATCATCCTGCTTATGCTGTGGGATTTCGGTAGGATGATTGGATGTTTGCAATCGTAAGGATAATTTGAGTTATTTAGTCTACCGCCAACTCTCAGTAAACCATTCGCATCCAAGAAGGGAGTTAGGGCTGATAATTTATGATGTTGGTACTGCCCTTTAGCTAGCAATCGAATCTCGATTGAATATGCCCTTTGCTGTACCCAACTTATCAATTTTTCTGTCGCCATTTTTATTTCGCTCAGATTTATTACCGATATTAGCCTTTCGTTTTGCTTTGCTCTAGCATTCCGGATGAATCTATGTACAAAGCATAATATCCTTATCGCTTTGGTAAATGAAAATGTTTTGTTTAATATAATATCGCATATCTGTATTTCGCTGATATCGGGTTCTTGTATATTAAAGATTGGTATGAAAGCTGCTTTATTCCTTGCTTCGCATATTGTGTCATCATAAAATACTTCGCTTTTTGTAACTGGCCATAACGCTTCTGGATCAACTAGCCAAGGAGGGCCATGCCACCATTGGTGCAATGTCAGTAATTTCGAAGGTAATACACCCCTGGACGCATAATCGGCTGGGTTCTCTTCCGAATGGACGTGACTCCAATGGTTTCTCGGTAGTAACATTTGTATTTCCGACACTCGGTTGGCTATGAAAGTCTTCCATTTTATGGGATGATCCGACAGCCAGGCCAGCACAATAGTTGAATCAGTCCAGGCGTGTATAGTTACGTTTTCGTGCAAAGTTTTACGTATTTGTGTAATTAATTTTGCTAACAGGTGTGCCCCACATAATTCCAATCTAGGCAGAGATACCTGCCTAATTGGTGCAACTTTGGTTTTTGATGCGATAAGCTCCGTCTGCATACATCCGTTCTCATTTTTGAATCGACCGTACACTACTGCGGAGTAGGCTCTTTCACTCACATCACTAAATCCATGTATCTGCATTTGATTGCTGTTTATGAATCGGTTTATCTTAATCTTTTCCAACTGGTGAAGTTCCGCTTTCAATTGATTCCACACTACTACTATATCGTCGGGTAGTTCATCATCCCACCCTATCTTTCTAAGCCATAATTTTTGGTATAATATTTTGGCTATGATGATCGTAGGTGATACTAAACCAAGCGGGTCGAATATCTTGGAGGCATTAGAGATTAATGTCCGCTTTATTGGCCTTTCTTCTATAGGTGTACTCACTTTAAAGGACAATGAGTCATTTTTAGAGTTTCATTGCAGGCCTAATATTTTGGCTGCCACATTTGCTTCCTCGATAGATAACAAAGATTCTTTCCTTTCAGTCAATGGGTCGAACAATTCGGCAACGTTTGATCTCCATTTAGTGAGGTAAAATCCTCGTCGTTTGATGACGAAGCTTAATTTCTCCTTTAGAAGTGTAGCTTCTTCTATTGTGTTGGCTCCGGACAGATAATCGTCGACATAAAATTTGGTTGTAATTTCTCTAGCTATCTCGGGATATTATTCTTTAAATTCCAATGCAGTTTGGTGTAAACATCGAATCGCTAAAAATGCGAAACTAGCCATTCCAAAGGTGACCGTTGTAAGCTGGTAATGCTTCAATGTTTCGCGCGAATTCTCTCGCCATAAGATTCGCTGGAACTCCTGATCTTCTTCGGCTATTGCAACTTGCCGATACATTTTAACTATATCGGCAGTGAGGGCGATTTTGTTGTATCGAAAATTAATTAACGTAGTCCATAAATTGGCTTCTATAGTCGGACCTACCATGAGTTGATCATTTATAGAATTGCCCTTTGTGGTTTTGCTTGACCCATCGAACACGACTCACAATTTGGTGCTTGAGCTCTCGTTTTTGATGACAGCGTGATGGGGCAAATAAAAACATCTATCTTCCGGTTGGTTCTGTTGATCGGGTGGTATTTCGCGCATATGACCTAAAGTGAGATATTCTCGCATAATTTGAATGTACTCACCCTTTAGTTTAGTATCACGGCTGAGCTTGGCCTCTAAATGAAAAAATCTTTTTCTTGCAGAACACAGAGAATTTCCCAATGTGATTCTTGACGTTTTAAACGGCAATTTAACAATGTATTTTCCACCTTTACTTCGCGTCAAATTGTTTTTAAAATGTTCCTCACATTCGCTTTCTTCTTGCGACAATCGTTGGACGGTGCTAGAAGGCATTTCCTCAATTTCCCAAAATTTTCTTAGGGTTTCGTCGACGTTCAACTCTATGTGATAATTTAATCTCGTTGAGCCTGCACTATTTTTGCCATCTATCACTTCGCCTGACACAATCCATCCAAACACAGAGTTTTAGGCTACTAGACTATCACTTAAATTATTGATAAATCCTCCTCTCAGTACACTAAAGAACCGATCGGCGCCTATAATAATGTCCACTTTTGCAGGATTATAAAAATGTGGATCCGTTAGTTCTAACTCTTTGATTCGTTTAAAGTTTAATTCTGATATTTCGCGTGATGGTAGACAATCCGTTAGCTTCTTCAGAATAAATACGTCCAATTTTATCTCGTCTTTGTCGGAGTACATGGATACTGCCTTGATCGTTAATTTACCCTTGGTTACTTCAGTACCAGGTGTGATACTCTTAAGTAATATCCTCGCGTGAGCACGAGGCAATGCAAGTCTTTTAGCGCATGCTTCGGAAATAAAAGAGGCCTGCGCACCAGAGTCTAATAATGCTCGACACATTTGGTATTTGTTCGATGAATCGCGTTCTCTAATCACCGCCGTAGGCAATATTGCCGTATATCTCTTAATCGATATAGAACCAACTATTTTTATTTGCTCAGCATTTTCTTCATTTACTGCTGAATTATTCGGTTCAATCTCTGTAGTTAAGGCTGTGGCCTGTGTTGATATTGATTTGTCATCTTGGTGTAACGTCGTGAGGTGTTTCGCTCGACATATACCACATCTATATTTGGAACGACAACGTTGAGACTGGTGATTTTTAAACATGCAAATAAAACATAGTTTATTTTCGGCGATGAAACTTCTTCTATTGTGTACGGAAAGATTCTGAAACTGTTCGCAATTCCTCAGATAATGGTTTCCACCACACTTGAAGCAGCTTACGGACTGAGTATCTACGTGCATCACCTTTACATTCGGATTTTGGACCTGTGGATGGGCGATATGTCTTGTTGGTTGACAACTTTCTAATGTTTCGCTCTGTTTAGTTAGAAAGTCGAAATAATTGTTGATAGTTGGGAAATCGATTCCATAACTATGTTGAGCCCAATAGTGTTTAGTAGTCTGGTCTAGCTTGCTTACCAAAATATGAATCAACCACGGATCTCGTGATTCCGCTTGCTTGTCCAAAACCTTTAGTCCCCTTAATGCTTCGTCTGAAATATCTCGCATGTGGTGGAGAGACTTGGCGGACGCCTGTTTAATTGTCGGTTGATCCATAAATTGTTTCAACAGCATAGCAATCACTGGTTTCTTTTTATCATAGCGATTCTTGATAATTTCCCAAGCCTCATCATAATTTCCTTCAGTAATCATAATATGGCGAACCAACGCTGCAGCTTCACCTCTCAAAAGCCCTTTTAAATATTGCAGTTTGTGTACTTTTGATATCTTAGGGTTGCTGTTGATTGACGCTTCAAACAAATCGCGGAATGAAGCAAATTCTGAGTATACGCCGGAAAAGGTCATTACATTAACGCGTGGTAAGCGAACGTCAGAATCATTTTTATTATTGATTTTGGAAACTTCATTCAAAAATGATCGCTGATTGGCGACGAGTTCCTGTAAACTGCGATCTAGATCACCATGCTGTTCGTTTTTTTCTAATACTAGCTCAGCTTGTATCAATTTTCCTTTGATGCTAAAATATTTGGTCTCAATAGCATCTTGTAGCTCTATATTCTCTGGAAGATCTCTACAATTCTTCTCGTTTGCCTTATAGTCATCCCATTCTTCAGTGAAGCTTAATTTGCGCCTTAATTCGCTCAATTGGGTCCTCAGACACATTTCCCTTAACGAATGCCTTAAACTGAGAAAATCGATTAACTTTCCGTTGAAGCTATCGGGTGTCTTCCATTGCAATTTGGAAGAAATATATGACGTGCTAATACTTTATGATGCAATAAACACTAATCAATATGTTTAATCTTTTATTTCTTTTTTATTTTAGAAATTTTATACTATCGCACTAATCTTTTTATATAATGCCTAGACACACGGCAATCAGTTTTTATATGTTGTATTTAATTCACTTTTATAACTTTTATAATTCACCGTAAAACCCTTTTTGTTAATTTAATTTGACATATTGTTCTAAAAAATTAAACGTTTTGCTCGCTATGAAAATTTAATGGATGACCAAATTCGCTAATGTCTATTATCCATACGTTTTCAACTTAAAACGTTTTTATTTTAATCGCACAATTCACATAAATTCAAATTACTGATGAATAGTTTTTTTTTTTTTTTTTTTTTTTAATTTTTAATCCCTACAATTTTTCTGGGGCCGAAGCTCACCCAACTCTTTCGCGGTTATTTTAACGTCCTTACTTTACGCCAACTAGGGCCAAATCGAGGACGCACGAATACAGGTTCGCGATTGTTGAATATCCCATCTGCGCAATGCATTGCTCCATGCCAGCCTGTACTGACATGGACGATGGTTCGGCCCATAGACTCTGCACTCCAACAGGGGGTCATAGTTGTGTTCATCGTCATCACCGATCGAAATCAGGTGATGAAAAATCCCTTTTGCAACCCTCCCCTGTTGGGATTCGAACCCGGTACCTCCCGCCCCAAACACCGCAGCTTTAACCACTGCGCCAATTGCTCGGTATGAATAGTTTTACTTTCAATAAAATTGATAAAATTCACTGTGTATTGCTAAAAATATCCGGCTCGAAGGACCATGTGTGTTTCGTATTCTTCTCGAAATGTTTCGCAATTAAATTTTGTAATAAAACTCAAATTTTGATGGATTTATTTTCACGAATTATTTTATGTTTTTTTTTTGTTGTAAAATAAATATATTATATATAATTATCACCTTAATAATCGCTTGGTTATGATCGCTGTTTATATTTTTTTTTATGTTGTCGCCTCGACAGTCGCAGTAAGAAGAGATTTTAATATTTTAAGATTTTACATCATTTTCAAATTCTAGTGTTGCCCGTCGCACACTAAATCACATGTACATTTAGGCGTTATATTTATCATACAAATGACCGAACAATTATCAGGTTGATAGTGAAGTTCTGATTCTATATAATTCAAAAATTTAAGCTAATTACCATAGTTCTATTTTATTTAGTTGATCTTGGACAATATATATATATATATATATATATATATATATATATATATATATATATATATATATATTTATATATATATATATATATATATATATATATATATATATATATATATATATATATATATATATATATATATATATATATAGTTACGGGATTTAAGCGAGGGTTCTTTGTGCACTCGTATATTTAAAAAAATAACTTTCAATTCCTTTTTAATTCACGTAACAAATTTATTTTTACGTAGTAAGTGTTAACAGTTTAATATTGATTATAATAATGACAAACGAATAAAATGTTAGTTTGATTTTATGTAGTTAAGCATTTCCTGCCTCAGCAGTGAAATGTGATATCTTTTATTGAATTATAAATATACGTGTTAGTTTTTGTTTTAGATTTTGTTTGTTTTATTTAAATTTCTGCTGATTTGGTTGATGCGGCGACAAGGGTTTGTATATATAATATTTTATGTTTTAATTTATAGTTTATGCTTTTCTGATATTAATTCGCTGATGAGGTTCGATATTTGTAAATACTGTTTTGCGTAGTTGTTTATTAATATGTGATATATTGGATGTTTATATTATGTATACTGTATATTGTATATTATGTATATTTATATTATGTTATGATGTCGGATTCCTTATATTTGGGAACAGTGACGTGCCACTTGGGGCATGTAGCTCCTCCCCCCTTAAATTTCTGTTGTCCTCAACAGAATTGAAGTCTGGTGCTGTTTTGATCTTTTTGTACCATTGGCATGGTGTACATGATGGACAATATCGCAATACGCATAAATATAGTATTATTGATACTACTATTAAAGTTGTCATCGACCATGATGTGTAGTGGTGATGACTTGGTATGTGAATTTCTTTAAATTTTTCCATTTCTTTCATGTTGTTTATTGACATGTTGGATAATTGTTTGATTTCTATTGGTTTGAATATGTTTTTTATCTCTATGTTGTTGAATGGAATTGCGTTAAACATATGAGTGTATGTTGTTTCCTCGTTGTTAAATGTCCGGCCAGCTATTGTTACAGAACAGTTGACAAATGCCACTAGTGACTGGCTAGGTAGTTGTTTTGTTTTTTGTCTTTCGCACGTTGTTGAGTAGTCTTGGTTTTTATCGTAATTAAGGATGATGTATTGTTTGTGAATCATTTGTATGTTATCTTCTATTGGTGTTTCTATTAATTTGCAGCTTGCAGGTGTATTTCTAATGATATTTGTTATACACTCTTCTTCGATGTCTTTTAGTTCTGTCTGGAGACAGTAGTAGCTATCTTCTATGTTTTCACATGGTGTTTTCAAGAATTTAATTTGTTTTTGTGATAGGATTGCATAAGGTTCAGGTATTTCTATATGGTAGGTTTTGTTAATAGTAATAGGTATCATGTGTATAAGTTTGAATTTTTCATTTGAAAATTTTGGTATCTTAACTGGAAATACTATAAATGGGTTTTTAAATAATATATCGACCGTTAAGAATTGAAAGAGTTCATAATCAGTTTCTATTTGTAAACCTTGTTCTTCTAATACAGTTGTAACTAAATTTATTTCGTCGTGAGAAAGTAAATAATGTGATATGTACTTTTGTTTTGCAAGTGTAATGGCTTCTAGTATGTAATTTAGGTGATCTTGAAGAGCCCCTATTGTATATTCTAAACTATGTAAATTTTGTTCGTATATTATTGTTTCTTGTAACTTTTTCTGATCATTCATTAATTCATTAACCGATGACGCCAGGTTGGAGCTTTCGCTGGCTATTTTGTCTTCTATTTCCCTAAATCGGTTGATCATTTTATTATTGATCTGTATTTGTTCATTGATTTTATTCACTAACATATTTTCGTTGGTGTTGATTTTTTGTAATGCTGATTCTATGTCGGATAAATCTGCTTGTAGTAGGTCTCCAAATATTATATGGATACCTCGTTTGGGACGTCGACGGGGTTCGATAAATTTAAACGTTTTTTCCAAAGTATCTTGTCGTTTTGCAATAGTTCGTATTCTGTTTGAGAATAACATTTCTATTTTTGAATTATTTTTCATTAGAATCATATGCTTAGCTAGGTTTATTTTGGTTTGTAAGATCAATGGAGGGTATGAAGATGTATTAATTGCATGCAGGAAGTATGTGTTGTCTATTTTTATCCTTGCGTTTCCCATAAAAATCGGTATAATCCCTTTATTATCTGTGTAGTCCGATACTTGGATTAAAGATGGCGATATCCTGTAATTATGAAATAATTCGTTTTATCTTTTGTTTGTGAACATTTCTTTTATTTGTTGTTATATTTTTATTATTGTCTTGAACTACTGTGTGTTTGATGTATTTGGGCACCACTTTATCTCTTGTTAATTGTTTTTCAAATATAATTTCTCCTGGTGCAAAAATTCGTGGGTCGTCTCGGTTTTTATTTATTTTTTCAATCATTTTCTCCTTTGTGTTTCGTGCATTTTCGGATATTGTTTCTGTGAGTTCTTTATATTTATTTCTTAGTAACTCTAAGTAATCATGGTTCAGATTTTCGGAATGATTTGGAAAATTTTTTGCTACTATATGTCCTCTGTGTAGTTCAAATGGTGTTAAATTGGTTACAGAATGTATTGAGTTGTTATATGCTAGAACTGCTTCGTCCATGAGGTCCGATATTGAGATCGTTTTATTTTTGGAGAATATTATCCTGATAAGCTCCGTTAAGGTTGAATGCAATCTTTCTATTATACCGTTACCTGTGCTAGATTTGGCTGTAGTTATATGTAGTTGAATGTCAAACATTATAGCAAATTCTTTGAACAGTTCTGACGTAAATTCAGTGGCATTATCTACTGTTATTTGTTTAGGTATTCCTTCACGTGAAAAATGTTTTTTGAATGTGGAAATCATTGTAGTTGTACATCTGTCTTTTATTTCGTAAATTGAAGCGAATTTAGAAAATTTATCTATTATGGTAAGAAAGGTTTTGCTCCTCAGGGCAAATGTATCACAATGCACCTGTTGAAGAGGGTGCACCGGTGTTTCTGTTAGTTGAAACTTTAGCTTTACTGGCGTCCTTTCATATTTACTAGCGTTGCATATATCACATTTACTTATGTAATTTGTTATTGATTCTTTTATATTGGGAAAACAGTATTTTCTTTTTATCTTTGCATAATTTTCGTTTATACCCCTGTGATACTGGTTGTGATATTTTATTATTATTTCGGTTTGTTTCTGGTGGTCTCCTATGTCCTCTCTGACTTCCTTTGCTCTAACTATTTTTTTTCCTGATTCTGTGAATTTGTCTGAAAAAATTTCTTGGAGTTGTTGAAATATTTTATCATCTGTAAAGATTGCTGTAAATTGTTTTTTATCGGTTGTTTGTATAATTTTGGTAAAGTCTTCTTCATTAAATTCCTTTTTTTTTAATATCGTTCTATTAAATTTTTCGTGGAGAACCAGTGTTTTCACGTTTAACGTGTCGTGTGAATTGTCGATTTCTATTATTATTTGTTTCCGGAATTCATTCAGGATTTGTGTTGTTTCATGGATCTTGTTTATTATTTCCCGTGGTTTGTCATAGTTTTGTTTTTTGTGTTGCACTAATGGTGTGTCATCGTCTGTATCATAATTTGAGTCCTCTCCTGTTATTTGGTTTATGGTATAAGCTTCTATTCTTGATAATGCATCCACGTTACTGTTTGCAGTTCCTTTCTTGTATTTTATTGTATAATCAAATTCTGATAGTTTTAACCTCCATCTGATGAGTTTGGATGAGGGGTCTTTTATATTTATTAACCATTCCAAAGGTCTATGGTCTGTGAAAATGTCAAATTTCCTCCCGTACAGATAAGGGCGAAAATGTTTCGTTGCCCAGATGATTGCTAATAACTCCTTGTGGGTTGTATCATAATTTTGTTCTGCATTACTTAATGTCCTACTAGCATATGCGATCGGAAGATCCTTAGATCCTTGTGATAGTATTGCTCCCAGAGCGACATTTGATGCATCCGTAGTCAACGTAAATTTATCGTTAAAATTAGGGTATTGTAAAATTGGTTCATTAGTTAGCATGTTTTTACATTTGTTGAAACAATCGAGATATTCTTTATTATTTATGTTTATTTTACTACCTTTCTTTAGATTGTTTGTCATTACTTTTGTTTCATGCGCGAAGTTCTTGATGAATTTTCTATAATATCCCAATAATCCGAGAAATTGTTTTATTTGCTTGGTGGTTTTTGGTATGGGATATTCTTTTATTGCTTTAATTTTTTCTGGATCTGGTTCTATTCCTTGGCAGTGTACTATGTGTCCTAAAAATTTTATTTTATTTTTCAAAAAATCGCATTTATCTATCTGAATTTTTAGGTTTGCCTTATCTAATTTTTTAAATACGTTTTCGATATGTTCAAAATGTTCTTCTTTTGTTTTGCTGTAGATAATAATGTCGTCCATATAGCACAAACAATATTGACCTATTATGTCGTTTAGTGTTCTATTCATCAATCTCAGAAATGTCGACGGAGCGTTTTTTAAGCCAAATGGCATTCTGATAAATTCATAATGATTTCCCAGCGCTGAAAATGCCGTTTTCTGCATATCTTGTGGGTTCATTTTAACCTGGTGAAATCCGCTTTTAAGATCGATTATTGAGAAGTATTTACATCCATTTAATTGGTCAAGAAGTTCTTCTATGTTTGGTACTGGGAATCTGTCGTCTATGGTTTTGTTATTTAATTCTCGATAGTCGATGACCATTCTAAACTTTTGCTGTCCTGATGCATCAGATTTTTTATTTACGATAATTATTGGACTGTTCCAAGGACTATTTGATTCTCGTATTATACCATTGTTCAGCAAGTCTTGAATTTGCTTTCTAATTTCTGGAATTTGTGCGTTAGGGTAACGATACTGTTTTTTATGAATTGGTTTTTCATTGGTAAGCTCTATAGAGTGTGTTATATTGCTAGTGCATGACAAAGGAGTATCCTTAGTATCAAATATTCTTTTGTATCTTTGGAACAGTTTTTCCAAAGTAATTTCGTCTGAATTAAGTGAACATTTTTCTTTGATGTTCTGTATTGTGGATTGCCAGTTTATTGTTTTACTATTTGTATTATTGAATTTTAATTTCATTAAATGTGTCGGCAATACTACAATTGCATTTTTTAAATCAATTATTATGTTAAGTTGCATTATGATGTTTACGCCTATCAGACCATCGAATTTTTCGGGGAAATTAAATAAATGAAAAAGTAGTTTTTCTTTCGTTTTGAATTCTGGGAGACCGTTGAGATATATTATTTTATTTATGAACGTTTCTCCTGAAATTGTTTTTATTTTTACAATTGGAATTTCTATTGTTTTGCACGGTTTTATTAGTTTAGGATTAATATAGGATTCATCTGATCCAGTGTCTATTAAAAAGTTTAATTGTCTGTTTTTTATATGTATCGTTATATAGGGTAATTTATTGGTTAAATGTGAGTTAATGTTTACTATTCCAAGGCTTGATTGTGAAAAAAATCCTAATTATCAAATTGAGTATTATCAAATTGCTCTTCGATTTTTTCCAAGTTTTGCTCTGGTACCGACACTTCAATATCTTCATATTCTTCTTGTTCATCCTCGTTTCCTATTTCTATGTTGTAAAGACTTTTATCTTCCTTTTTTATTGATTGTTGGTTTGGGTAATATTCTAACTGTGGTAATATTGGTGTGTTTTGATAATATTTTTGTTGATTTGGGAATATTTCTCGTTGACTGTTGAACCGTACCGTTTTTGGTTGGTAGTTGGGAACTGCGGGGTTATTTTGTAAAGTTCGGTATGGTTGCACATTTTGGTTTTTCCAATTGGATGGGTGTTGAGCAAATCTTATGGGTTGTTGTAATTGCTGATTCGTTTGTGGTTTTATTTGAGGCCCATTGTTTAACTGTGTAAACATACTGGGTGCATTCCGGAACATTTTTTGGTAATGCATATCCTGTTCTGATTGGCATTCTTCTAATGCTACTGGTAAGGATTGGGGTTTTCTTGATCTTATTGTAGAACCTAAGGGTTCTTGAAGATTAGCCAAGAATTGGGCCAGACACATTTCCTTGTAAAGTTCGATCTTTGCGTCTGCACAATTGTCTGAGATTTTGGCTTTATTTATTAAGGTAGTTTGGATTTTCATTATTTTTTTATAGTAGTTATCTAAAGTGTTTATTCCTTGGAATATTTTGTGTAAATCTCTAATCAAAGACACTTCCGTTCTGTTATCGCTATAGTGGGCTATGAGAGTCTGTTTTATGTCCTCCCAGTCATTTTGTGTACCATATGAAATAAGGGTTCGATGTGCATTGCCCTTGATTTTGTTTCGAATGGCTTTTAAAAATGCTGTTGGAATATCATCATCTTTTGGTAGTTGAGTTTTACACAATTCTATTATATCATCTACGTTTGTTATAAAGAAATGCAGTGTATCTTGATCCCCAAAATATTCAGGTAAATCTTTTATTATATCAGGCGTTTTTAATGTAGTGAATAATTTATTCATTAATTTTATCTGTTCGTCGATATTTTCTGTCATTGTCAAATTTGTTTCTGATACGTTGAATAAACTAATTTGTGTTCTGTTTAGAGGATTGTTTATGAATTGAGATGCGCTAAAGCTATCGTCTAATATATTATTTGTGACGCTACTATCTAACTGTTGGCTCATTAATTTTCACTTTTTATTATTGATCTACAGCTTGCCACTGGTGGGGGCTATTACATAGATCGTATTTTGTTTTTAATTATGAACTAATTTAATTCAAATTTAATTATTAATTCACAGTATAAAATATAGTATTTTCAATTTTTACTGAATTTAGAGGGTCCAACGTATACACATGTACTTGGATAATTTGGAAATTATTTAGTAAGGTTGGGATTTAATTAAATTCTTTACAACTTACCATGTGATTAGTGCGAATAGTACTATAACAACTTTAATCATCATTGATTTAAAAATTCAATTTGGCTGAAGTATGTTTTTTTTTTCGGTATTCACTACACTATGTTTTAATGTTCTACTGGGCTAGTTTTTCACAAAAAAAAAACTGGTAACTTTTCGATAATATTAAAACTCACAATAATTTATTAAACTGTTTTTTTTTTTTTTTTTTTTTTTTTTTTTTTCACTTTGTATACACTGGAGTATATACTACTACCGGCTGCGCCAGTTACGGGATTTAAGCGAGGGTTCTTTGTGCACTCGTGGATTTAAAAAAATAACTTTCAATTCCTTTTTAATTCACGTAACAAATTTATTTTTACGTAGTAAGTGTTAACAGTTTAATATTGATTATAATAATGACAAACGAATAAAATGTTAGTTTGATTTTATATAGTTAAGCATTTCCTGCCTCAGCAGTGAAATGTGATATCTTTTATTGAATTATAAATATACGTGTTAGTTTTTGTTTTAGATTTTGTTTGTTTTATTTAAATTTCTGCTGATTTGGTTGATGCGGCGACAAGGGTTTGTATATATAATATTTTATGTTTTAATTTATAGTTTATGCTTTTCTGATATTAATTCGCTGATGAGGTTCGATATTTGTAAATACTGTTTTGCGTAGTTGTTTATTAATATGTGATATATTGGATGTTTATATTATGTATACTGTATATTGTATATTATGTATATTTATATTATGTTATGATGTCGGATTCCTTATATTTGGGAACAGTGACGTGCCACTTGGGGCATGTAGCTATATATATATATATATATATATATATATATATATATATATATATATATATATATATATATATATATATATATATATATATATATATATATATATATATATATATATATATATATATAAACTTAACTTCTCTTAGATACTATTATATCAACAAAAAAAAACCTTATTACTACAACGGTGATGATGATTACCGGATTGATGCTCGATTTCGAAATCGACACGTCGATTTACTGCTAATTTAATATTTAATGTGCAACTACGTGAACACGTTACTAATATTTTACAATAACTATTTATGAAGGAATAATTCAGCTTCATAAACTATATTGTAGATAGATGGCTATTGAATCAAATAGAATCGTACATAAATTTGACGATGGATGTCTACGTGGTTACAATAGAGAATGAAGTTTACAATGTTTATGTTATTGTTCAATAAGTGTCAAAGTTTTTAAAGTAAACAAAATTAAATTATTTTTGTTTTTGCGCCATAATTGCTGATTCATTTGGTCTACTAATTGCCATCTGGATAATTTGACGTCCGTTAAATCATGATCGGGAACTTGAGTTGATGATCGACCAATTAGAAAATGTGAGGGTGTTATAAGTAATCGATACCATCATCCGAGAGAATGCAAAGTGGTCTCGAATTAAGCATTGGCTCGATTTGAACGATCAATGTTGTCATTTCCTCTATGGTGAGGATATGCCTATTTGTGACTCGCTGTAGGTGGTGTTTAATGCTTTTCACTGCGGCTTCTCACAGCCCGCCGAAATGGGATGCGCTAGGTGGGATCATCTGAAATGTAATTTGATTTGCCAATAAAAATTTTGAAATTGGATTAATATTTTGTTTTAATAGTGTGAATAATTGGGATAGATGATTGCGTGTCCCAATGAAATTCGTCCCGTTGTCGCTGTGTATCTCCTCACAAATCCCTCTTCGAGAAATAAACCTTTTGAGTGCCGCTAGATACGCGTCTGTGGTCAGATCGGATACAAGCTCGATATGAACAGCCTTTGACCCAAACACAACGCTGAACAGCGTAATCGACACCGACTTTTTGGAAAGGCCTTACTAACTCAACCCTTGGATTTGATAACTGACCGATGACTTGTTCAGAGCCTTTGCGCGATATTTGACGCAGTTATGTACCACCTTTCGAATCAGGTTTCTGCCTCCTATTATCCAATATTTGTTTCGTAGTGTAGCCATCATTAGAGTTGGTCCAGCATGTAGATGCGTTATGTGGTGTTCTTTTACGATCGTTTCTACTAACTTGTCTTGTGCTGTGAAAATTATTGGGTGTTTTGGGTTGTATGGGATATCTGCATTTGTGATTCTTCCGCCCACACGTAGTTATCCGAATCCATCGATAAATGGTTTGAGGTGTCTGATTATGCTTGATATGGGAACTTCCTTTTGAGATTTGATCAGTTGTATCTCTATTGCGAAATACTTGCCTTGAATGTGACGGAAAATGATTTGTTGAGATTTTAGTACTACGTTCACTTCCAGATACGATGATATAGAGCTCTTTGAAGTTCGTTTGTGTTTTAAATTAATGTACCGATATGTATAGGCAAGGATTCGTACTATGGAATTAAAACTGGATACATTAGCGAGTAGGTTGTCTACTATACTGGATTCGTAAATTTGAACTTTCAACTGAATATTAAGTTCTTCTGTAGTATTTGAGCGATTTGTTTTCTTTATTGGCTAATCATCTTCGTTTATGAGCCATTCTGGACCGTTCCACCATAACTTGAAATGCTGTAGTTTGTCCGGATCAAGCCCCCTCGAAGCACAGTCGGCTAGGTTATCCTGAGAATCTACATGTCTCCATTGAGACCTGCTGAAGTTGCTCAGAATATCACCGGTTCTATTGCCAACAAAGGTATTCCACTTGCTCGGGTGTTTAACCAATCTAACACTAAGATGGAATAGGTCCATGCGACTATTTCGGTAATTTCGGCCTTCAACGCTTGTTTAACATTTAATAGTAGCTTGCTTACTAACAGTACACCGGATAGTTCCAGTCGTGGAATTGATACTTGCTTGACTGGTGCTACTTTGGTTTTGGCTGACAATAATTTTACAAAAGATTCTCCGTTTTGGTTCGTGATTTTGCCGTATACGACTGCTGAATAGGCTTGTTTGGAAGCATCAGAATATCCATGCAGCACAATTTAACTTTCTGTTTTGGTGTGTAGATATCTTGGCACTTGGATTTTCTCTGTTCTATTAAGATTGCTTCTTAATTTTAGCCAATCGTTTAGCATGTTGGGTGGTAATTGATCGTCCCAGTTTAGCTTTTAACCCAGAGTGACTGAAAGAAGAATTTTATATTGATCGTGACGGGTGCCAGCCATCCTAGGGGATCGAATATTCGACTAGCTTTGGATAAAATGCCTCGTTTTGTAGTGGTGGGTGCTTCATTCAAATGCACCTTGAATTTGAAACAATCGCTTACAGGATCCCAATGTAGCCCTAATACTTTGGTGGTCTCATTTGAAGATTCCTCTGATTTAAATATTTTTGATTTGTCGCTGGGTTCAATACTATCATTCAGTGCCCGCTCATTTGATAACCATTTTCGAAGTTGAAATCCTGACTTGGATAGTATTGACTGTATTTGCTCTTTGAGATGAATGGCTTCATGCAAGATATTTGCGCCGGTCATCAAATCGTCTACGTACATATTTGTTTTGATGCTATTGACTGCTTGAGGAAATGTTTTGGTAAATTTGTCTGCCGCTTCATTGATCGATCGGATAGCTAAGTAGCTTGCACTAGCTGTGCCGTATGTAACAGTTTGCAGTGCGTATGTGCGGTAAATGATTTACTTGGATCTTCTCGCCATATAATTTTTTGAAATTTGGTGTCACCATATGCTATGAGCACCTGGCGATACATTTTCTAGATGTCAGCTGTGATTGCTACTTTGAATTTCCTGAAACGAGAAAGAATGTCATAGAGACTTGATTGTACGGTTGGTCCGACCGCTAAACAATCATTCAGCGATTTTCCGGTAGTTGTCTTTGAAGAGCCTTCAAAGACAACTCTAAATTTGGTTGTGCGGCATGAGTTTTTGATGACACCATGATGTGGTAGATAATATTGGTGTTCATCATTTCTTTCATGTGACCCAGTGTTAGATATTCTCGCATGAAGTTCTTGTACATTTTTGCGAACTCATGGTTTTTCAGAAATCTTCGTTCAATGGAATTCATTTTCTGCACAGTCTTTGGGTACGAATCGTCTAATACCGACGTTGATATTTTAAATGGTAATCCTACTTTGATTCGGCCATAGTCATCGACTGAATATTTCAGTTGCTTTGCCAGCGATTATCCATCCGAGCTTAGTATTTTGTATAATTAGCTGGTTTTCAGTGATGATCTTTCCATCAGACAAAATTTCAAAAAAGCTGTCTGCTCCCATTATTATATCGATTTCGTAGCCTTTGTAAAAGTATGGATCAGCCAGTTCGTAATGCTTGTAATCTTCCTTTTTGATATACTCATTGTATGATGGTGGTTTGGCGGTTAGTTTATGCAATACTAGTGCTTCTATCTGGAACTCTGGTTAAGTTTTGTTCCACGGTGTGATTATCAACAATACTGCGCCCCTCGTGTGTCCGATCATGATTCCGCATATGCCTGATATGGACAGCTTAACGTTGCTTCTCTTTAGTTGTAATTTTTGCGCACATCTCTCGGTAATAAACGAGCCCTGTGATCCTGAATCCAGGAGTACTCGACATAATTGGAACTGGTTGTTTTTATCTGCCACCTTAACTAGTATTGCTGGTAGTAATGCACTTGCGATTTGATTAGTTGTTGTGGTGTAAGTTTAGCTGTCAGCATTGGATGGGTTGTCTTCCTTTGTTGAAATACTAGACACAGCGCAATTGGTTGATGTATTCTTTGGTTGATCTAGTATATCGTCATGCACTCGGGTGTGGTGTCTTTGGTTACATTGTCTTTGATTTTCACTATGTATCGCAGAAAAAATATTATGTGATAGATTATCGCAAAAATTGATGATCGAAAATGGTAGAACATATCAATTTATCGATAAAAGTGATACTTCATCGAACATCGAAAATTTCGGAGTTAGAACATGTTACCCCAGGGGTGCTAGTAATATTACTTCTATTTGCGATGTTTGCACCATCGAGTGTAGAAGTAATTATACTCTTCTATCAGATGAATAAAATAATTAAATAAATTAAATAATTGTAATTATTGTAAGGAAAATTGTTCAACAAAATAAATATTTAAAAAAAAAAAAAAAAAAGATGATAGCTGCTCCTTAAATACGTCGTTATTGTCTTTTGGGGCTTCCTTCAGATTTGTATTTCCCATTATTTTTTATTTTTTCACAATTTTAACTCAATAACAATTTTAACAATTTATTTTTATTTTGTTTACTTTATTAATCGACTGTACTCTTATTTCATTATTATATTTGTTTTATTACACTTTACATTGTAGAGTTCATCTTATTACTTTCCACCGTTCTGCAATAAAGTTATAACTCGTTTTTTAGTTCTAATTACTTCTTTGATAGATGACGCTCCGGTAAGTAGATCATCTACGTATAGAAATCAATTCTATAGGAAATTTATTTTCCTCATAACAAGCCAATTTAACAATTGTAACAGTTTCAAAGAAACTGTTAGCAGAATTTACTCACTGAGAGGTTGCCTGTTTTACAACAATTTAAGTAACGTGTTTTAATTGTATATCAATCACAAAAATCACAATAATTTATTCATAATTATAATTTTGAAATTTATTATTTTATGTCTTATTTACTAATTATATTCACAAATTATTAATAATTATTTTTTTCTACTGGACACCTTTTGTCTAATTAGTTTTTAAAATTTTTTCTTTTCTCTTTTCCAAATTTATTTTTATTTTATTTTATTATTTTAAATGTTTCGCTCTACACGTCTTTCCTCGAACTGTTCTCTAATCTTTTTTTTTCCATTCCCTCTCATCCATCTCAAACGGTATCTATTCTCTTTTCTACTTATATACATATATACACACACTTACATATATCTATATGTATACATATATATACATATACATACACACATATATATATATATATATATATATATATATTTATATATATACATATATCCACAAACCCGATTTTAACGCTTATCACATATTTACTTATGGTAATCCAAAGTTTGGTTCAGAGTTATTAAACCTACTTTACAATGTAACGAACGCCACTGGTGAGCTAACACTCGGATGTCACACAATGTTCGCCTAGTTAAATATGGAGCTCTCGTTGTACCATATGAAACTGTTTTTAGTCTATAACATTCAATATCTTTTTCTTTCGAATCATGCCTATATGAAGCAAGTCATGTTGATCATTGTCAATTTCTATTTGACGGTACATCTTAGTCAGCCGTCATTGCTACTGAATGCTTTCGAAAACGAAGTAGTAGGTCTATTAATTCCTGTTGTTCTTGTGGTCCTGCAAACATTGCTCCATTTAATGAAATGCTAGTATCAGTTTTTGAAGACTCATTAAAAACAACACGTAGCTTAGTTGTAGATGATTTTTCACGAAGTACGTATTGTTGAGGTAGATAATATACATTTCCAACCGATGAATCTATTATTGATGTGGCTGGAATAATTTCCATGTGTAAGTCTTTATATTGATTTATAAACTTTATATGTAATCCTTTTTTACTGGTGGATTCTTATCAATTCTGGCTTCAAGTCATAGAAATCTTTTTAATGTTGATTCATAAGTATTGCCTTGCTCGAATATTTTACGATTGAATGGCATTTGAACTGAATAACGACCACAATTGTTACGACATAGAGTTTAAAACCACATTTTTATATGTCATTATTTAAATTTTTAATTGGTATACTGTTTTGAGTTCGATACCAATTTATGGTGCTTGAGTGAACACAATGCACAAGGTTTAGATTTACATTCAAATACTGAGTGCCACTGCCTTGCTGATAATTAGTTTTAGCAAACTCCAACCGATCCGAAGGTGTAAATCTAACATTCGAAAATTTAGAACAATTATGAATCAGATGATTTTGCTTGAAATCAACTTGTTGTTATTTGATTGTCCAACATATTATGCTGATCGTAATGATGACGATGGAATATATTTCGTTTTCTTGATTTTTGCAAATGAACTCGAAAATTTCGAACATTTTATTGACTCCAATATACGAAGTTTATTCTTAATAACGTCCATTAAATCGAAAAATACAGGAATGACATTTGATGACGTATTTTCTATCACATATATTTTTGATTTACTATCTAATTTTTCACAGATGTGGTAATAGAAAAATAAATCCCAACTTTCAACATTTATCTTTAATAGTTGTAAAGCTGTAATTACAAGCTGGGCTTACAATGAATGAATTCGTGGTATAAACTTCGAAAATTTAACCATTCAGTAATATCTCCTTTGAATTTTGGTAGACTTATATATGGTAATTTAATGGATAAACCAGGTATCCCACTTTTATCATTTTTGTCATTTGGCATTTCCTGTGATTTGCACAGACGTTCGATTGCATTTCCAACATGTGCATATCAGATAATATATTTGCTTCTAATTCTCCAAACGCTTGTTCAAATTGGAATCTTTGTGTTCATATTTTCACCTTCATATTTTTCTTCAATTTGAGATTGCACTGTATCAAATTTTTTATACACTTTGGATAATCTAGTTAATGTAGATTTCAGTTCACCAATACTTTTAGTTTTATCTTCATCATAAAGATTTTTGAAATATGTGACTCGCGCTTTGAAACCACCACGTTGTTTTAGTAATTGTTCTACATCCATTTTAATTACATGAATACAGTTAACACCCAATATGCTACTCATACGGGTTTTCGTTTACTTTCCAGTGCGAAAAACATCCTGTTACAGTAGAAATAAACATGAAAACTCCCCAAAGAATAGTGTCTCAAAAATTTCATAGTCGGTGTGCGATAGAGAAAAGAACAAAATGGAAATTAGACGGAATTGCGTGCGAAATTAGAATTTTTTCCGTAATATTTTTCATAATATTTTCGTACAGACGTTGTAAAACGCAGTATCGAATCGTTTTATAATTTGGGACGTAGCTTGTAAGACCAAGTCTTGTAAACTCTGATAAATGCGGATTTTAGAAGACTACAAGCCAGGTACCACTGGTGGCAAAATGCTTGTAGCTGGTAAGTACAAAGTACAATAGACGTTATGTTACGATGATAAATTTGTACACACTTTATTCCATATAAATTTTGTTCTTATATACTATTATAAAAATAACAAAACAAACTTCCCTCGAACACGATTTAAAACCAATTTTTAAATTTCTATCCTTTTTATTCTATTTACCACCATCCAAACAATTTCTTTAACAGCCTAAACTTAAACTAGAAAAATTATTATAATCCAAACGCCATCAACGGCATAAACTTAAACTAGAAAAATTATTATGTATTTCAAATTAGCTCACAAAATCTAAATGTTGAATCTGACGAGGGTAAGCCTTGTCCATTTTCTGCTAATATGCAAAGACCAGCGGTTTGTGATCCGTATAGATTCGACTTATTCTCCCTTCCAGCATAAACCGCAAATGTTTGACACTCAAATACATCATCAAAAGTTCCCGGTCGTAGGTACTGTACGTTTGTTGCGCAACTGTCAACTTTTTTGAAAAATAGCCTAATGGTTCGAAGCTTCGATCGACGACCTGATGCAATATTGCTCCAACTGCGAAATTTGATGCGTCTACGTTTAGAGATCGTTTAGCATGCATCTTCGGAAACGCTAATGAAGTAACTACGGCCAGTTCTTGCTTGCATCTTTCGAATGCTTCGGTTGTTTCGTTGGTCCAGATCAACACAGAATGAAGTTTCATTTGCGAATTCAGGGCATTCGGTATAAATTTACTATTGATTGATTGATTGATTGATTGATTGATTGATTGATTGATTGATTGATTGATTGATTAGAGTGTACGGCCAAGGACGAACCAGGAACTCCCGGAATACCGGGCACCACCGTACACCGGTGTTACAAAACCGAAGGAATGGAAGGAATGTTAGTTGTGACAGACTCGACCCGGTTGCAGACACCTAAGCGATCGATAGTTAGTGTTTTTTTTTTTTGTGGTGTAAGGAAAGGAAGGGCATGTTAGTAATGACAGATTTGACCCGGTTTTTCAGAAGCCAATATTCAACTAATGTTAGCACAAGACAATCACAATTTTGACGAGCTGCTCTGCATTATTTCATTTTTTATCATCAACTGCAGTGTGCCCCAATTCAGGTGTATCAGCAAATGTTTCCTAAAATCAAAATCTATTAATGAAATATTTGCTCGTAGCCGTAGGCTGTAATAAATTGAATTAGTTTTCATCTGAAATGATAAATTAATTAATTTGTAATATAATAAACTAATAACATCATAATATAATTTCTGCAAGCCGTAGACTGTAATAAACTGGATTAGTTTTCCCTGAAAATACAAATTTATTAATTTGTCTAATAATAATAATAATACATTAATGTAATATAAATACCTAAATACATAAATACATAAATATATAAATACATAAATATATAAATACATAATAGTAATTACACAAAGTGCTTGCATCAAAATCCACTTTATATTTACTTTAAAACCAAAAACACTAAAAATCGAATTTTATTAAAATAATTAAACAATTGAATTCGATCGAATCCACCGTTTTTTAGCAATTACACACCGCCGATAGACAACCCTAATGTATAAAAACTTTCTATAGTATACAAGTCCGACCGTAACCAAAACCCCATTCCCTCCCCTCCCAATCCACACCTGAAAGCATTGGTAATCAATACCCAACAAAATTCTAGCTAAAAAAAATCAACAACCCCTGTGCCATCCCCCACCAACAGAACCAAGCACAGACAACCAAATGTAAAAGAGGATACGCGTACCCGACGCAATAATCAAGCCCGTAAAACATTCGTGTTGGTTTTGATTACGCTCAGACCAACACGAATGCATCACAAGCCCGACCGCCGCATCGAGTATGCAGATACTCTCTCACCCCGGCCACCCACAATCAATTGCAGCAGTGCGAAAATGGCACAGGACCGTTCCACCCTCAACCAAAACTCCACAGTGCATCGACCACCAACACCCCCGACTATACGAGAAAAATTAAAACGACAAACAATATTGGTGTCAATCAGGCCTGCACACGTCAGGAGGTGCCGATTACGCTACAATTATGTATACTAAAACAACAAATCGTATTAGTGAGCCAGTAGTTAACACATAAATCCACAAACAAATCAGCGCCGGCGAGTAATAGCGTTGACTGACTATAATGTAGTCAATTAACGGTCAAAGTTAGCATCAGTAAGTTCCATAACAATTTTCACTATCACAATTCTATTAATAAATCGAAAACTAAAAAATGTATTGAATATTATAAATTATTAATCCATTAGAAAAAGTTCGACTAACATAAGAAATAAAAATTACAATTAAACCCCTTAATGTAGCTCTATTTAGCACACAACTTCAAAATGAATACAAACTACATTTCAAAACAATTGATCAAACATTACAAACCAATTAAATAAACCGTCTTATGACAAACACGCCATATAATCACACCCAATTTACATACAATCCAACTGACACAAAACCCCAAAATTAATACCAAACAATCAAATCTATATTTAAAATAAAGAAAAAGGCACCCAGAAAAATTATTTTTATTTATAAGGAATCCTAAATATATATACATACTCATAATAACCGCATTTTGTTGAATACTGTAATAAGTGTTAAAATTAAAATTTCACCTTATATGTATTAATATAAAACCAACAAGAAGTTGGATTTAAAAAAGATGCATGTTATTGTTGTTGTAAAATTTCTAACAAACACAGCTAATAACTAAAAAACACATTTCCTTTAATCTTTCTTTTAATGCGACAGTGTATAAAGTACTAAAAACATCGATATTAGTTTGGTGAATAAAAAAACCAGGACCCTCAATTTTGGTTTGCATCTTTGCTACCACATTGATTTTTGATTTCGATTTTTTTTTCTCACCACTAAACCATATAATATTAAAAATGTCCGAAAAGAAATCATCGCTTCACTAACATTTAACACTCTAAAACTTTAACACTACACTATAAATCTAAAACAGAACTATTCTAAAAAACAATTACACATAGTATTATATTTAAATTTCACTAAAACTATTAAAAAGAATTATATTTCTGTAGTGACCAAAACACACGTCTGTTACGATCGTTAGCTGAGACACCACCCATATTATCTTTAATCACAATACACCAAAATCAAATTTTTAAACAAATATATTTTCATTTCATTTTTTATTTTTTATTAAATTCACACAAACACATACAATCACATGTTTGTCTATTACATAATACATTATATATATTATATACAAATCCTTATATACGACATACAAATTTACACAACACAATGAAAACAAAATAAAGTTAATTTTGATTTTAAAAATGAAAAATGTAGAGACCGGAAAAAACACGTCCGATCTCTTCAACGATCGACCTCATGGCATTCGGTATAAATTTACTATGATTATTTATCATCGCTATGAAAGTTTTTAATTCTTTCGCTAATAGAGGTTTACTATAGTTTTTAATGATGTCACTTTACTAGGAAGAGGAGAAATCCCGTTTTTCAAAATGATATGTCCTAGGAATTGTAATTCGGCCACAGCTAATTCACATTTAGGTACATTAATTATGTTATTGTGTGTGAGTTTAATTAATAACTTTTGTATTTTTTTTATTTTTTAATAACAATTTTATGTTTATTCACAATTTATAATTTATATATTTATAACTTTTAATTTTTAGGAACGACCCAAAAAAAACAACATCAATGAATATAATAAGAGTTTTTAACTTTTATATCAACTTTACTTTTCAAGATTTGAGATGAGAATCAATATTCGAAGATTGACGAATAGTTAGAAAATTATATAAAACAATATAGCTAAAGTAAATAAGAATTGAGATATATGCTGAATGTACAAATCTCACAGTTTTAAATGTTTATGTTAAAGTTTTGGTTTTGTTATCAATTTATATGTTTACGTTATTTTTTAAATATAATAAAGAATTTATATGTAACATGATATTTTTTAAATTTAATTGCTGATTGTTTCCGGATGATGAAATCTTGGTATTTCTTGATGATGATGCTACTATGTGATATTATCGGAAAAGGATGTAACTCCTCCCTCCTTAAGTTCGATCTCGTCCTCGAGAGCGATTGCTATTTTTTTTGATAAAAATTTGAAAATTACGTTGCTTCTGCAAGTATAATAAATGATTAATGCGATAACTATAATTATAATAATAATGCCAAATGAAAATGAGTAGTATGTCACTCGTAGGTTTCTTTCAACTTGTTCTGCATAATTTTGCTGTTTTATTTGTATGTTTTCGAAGTCTTTTAATTTTTTCAGGTTTTTGAAATGATGTTGATTTAGTTTTGGTAAGTCGATGTATTCTTCCATTATTGTTTTTACATTAATATTATCCATTGGTTGAATAATATTAATTTTGTGTTTTCTTATTTTGATGTCGTCTGAATATATGTTGTTATTTATTGTGATTGTACAATTGTTGAATTTTATTAATTTGCGCCCTAATATATGTTTAGGTGCATTTTTACATGTTGATGCGATGTTTGTTCCATTTTTGGTTGATACGTATAAATATCCTGGTTGTAAATAATCGATGTCATCCGTTTCGTGAATTTCTTTTGATTCACATATTGTCTCGTTTTTGTAAATCATATTTGGAATACATAGATTTGGATTTTTTATTAAAATTTGTTTGTGACAAAAATATATTTGTTCAATTATAAAACATGGTTTGATAATTTCCATATAGGTTTTTGGATTAAGGATAATTTGATTAGTATTTATTTTTATTAATTGATTATTTTGGATTGGTACGGGTTTTATAAGGTAATATGTTAATGATTCATTATAAAATTCTGGTACTTGGATTATAATGATCAGATTTGTATCGTTGTAATAGGCTTGTATTTCTAATAATGAGTAAATTTGTTTTTTCCGATTTTAAATTAATTGAATTATTAATTAGATGTTGATTTATATCATAAAGTTCGTGATTATCTAATATATGTGTTGAGATAACTTTTATTTTAGTAAATGTTATTATTTCGTGTATTTGGTTAATTTGTTCTTTTAGTAAATTTATATTAAAGTCTAATGTTAATCCGTATTCTTGTATTTTATGGTGTACCCATATTGTTGAATTAGTTTTGCTTAAATCTAGTGCTATATTATAATTCATTTTCGTAAGAGTATCACCTATGAATTGTGTTATGTTTTCAAATCTGTTTATCATGTCTTGATTTAAATTTATTTGTTCCTGAAATTGTTGGTGTATTGCGTATGAATTATTGTTTAATTTTATTATTGCGTTATTTAAATATACAAGGTCGTCGTTATCTAGATTACTTGTAATTGATTTGATTAATGTTCCCAAAGGATTGAAGATTCCTCGTTTAGGTCTTTTTAATGTTAGTGGTAAAATTGAATTTAAGTCTTTTTCAAGACGTGTGTATTTTTGTTTTGCTATATTTATTATTGTTTTCGGAAGATTTTGTGTTAATATTAAATCTTCTAACCAATTTATTGAAATATGAATATTATTTAAATTTATTTTAAGATCTTGTAATTCTATTAGATGTATAAGTTTTTTATATGTTGTTATAATTCTAGCGTCAGCTATTTCGAGTGTTATTAGTCCTTTATTATTTAGCATGTCAAAAATTTCAATGGATTGTGACAGGACACAGATTGGTAACCTGTAATGATAATTTAATTTTTTATTTTACTTTTGTGTACCTTCCTTTTATTTGTGGTAACGGTGATTCCATTATCTTGTAATACTATATGTTTAATGTTTAAAGGTTTTAACTTATCTCTTGTAGTTATTTTTTCATATATAACTGTATCTTTTTCTAAAGTTTGGGGATCTAACTTATTCTGTTTATTATTTTATTTTTATTCTTAAAACTAAATTCTCTAATAATATTTTTAATTGAATCATATTTATCTCTGATTTCTTTTAAGTAATCTGAAGTTGGAATAGTATTTATATCGGGTAAATTGTTTATTAATATATAACCGCGATGTATTTCGAAAGGTTTAACTCCTATTGATGAGTGAATTGAATTATTATAGATTAAAAGAGATTTATTTAATAATGGTATAATTTGTATTTGTTTATTTTCGTAAAATATAATTCGGCTAATTTCCGTAATTGTAGAATGAAAACGTTCAATAGGACTGTTTCCTGTTGATGATTTGGCTGTTGTAACATGTGTTTCAATGTTAAATATGGAAAAAAATTCTTTAATTTTATTTGAGGTAAATTCTCCTGCATTATCGAATACAATTTGTTTTGGTATACCTTCACGCGAGAAGATTTGTTCGAGAGTTTCAATTATTGTTGAGGTTGTTCTATCTAATAAGGGGATTTTAAAATTATCACTGATTAATAGTTTTTCAGTGTATAAAATATTTGAGTTTAATTGTTGAATTCCATCGGATCCTAATAGTCCATTAAAATGGGCTTTTAAATCTAAAATATAAAATTCTAAAAGAATTGGAAATTCAATGAATTTAATAGTAGTTTTTCCTTCTGTTTGGGAAAAACCATTAATTGATTTTATAATTTTTATTTTGGGGATTATATCTTGTATTTTTACAAAATCTGGATTAATATAATTTTTGTTTGATCCTGTGTCGATCAATAAACGTATTTGCTGGGAATTTAGTGTTACAATTATAAATGGTAAATCGTTTAATTTTGGTTTTGTTCCGAGGCTTGTATTGGAAAATTTTCCTCGGAAGGATATGTAATTGAAGGTATATTTTGATCTAGGTTATAATTATTTGTTGTAGATTGATAATTTCTTTGAGGAACATTTCTTGGTTCCTGTTTTATTTGCGGATAACTATTGTTGTTTTGATAATTACTACGATAATTATTATTATTTGAGTAATTATTACGATAATTATTTTGATTTTGATAATTAAAATTTTTATTTTGATTATTACGATAGTTAATATTATTTTGATAATTTTGATCTTGGTAAGAACTTTGGTTTTGTGAAAGATTGGGTTTATTAGGAACTTTAATTGTTTATGCGATAATTGGTAGATTCACTTGTTTCGATATTCACTCGAAACCGTACTCAATTATACGCGAACTTCTACACTTATGTTTATCACTTTTTAATTAAAGTTATTGTTAACACAGATAAAAAAAACTTAAAAAAAATTTTCACACTGTTTTTTATGCCAGTTAACTTTTGTATGCTGCCGATTTTCTTTTTAAAAAAAAAATTTTATAATATTTTTTTTTTTTGAAAATCCGTTTTCAACTGCGCCAAATATATGTTTGCCTTAAGCGGTTTTAATAAATTTAATTAAATTATTTATTTTTTATTTTTATTTTAATAATTAAGTACAATTATTGATGTTATTCCCGTGAATTGACAATAAATTCTGATTCTATATAAAATGAAAATTGTATTTATATGATTTTAAACAATAGAATAAAATATAATAAAAATAAATGAAAATTGTTTTTTTATATGATTTTAAACAATGGAAAAATTATGATTACAAGAAATGCACTTGTGCATTATTTTACATTAAGAAAATAAAAAGAATTTGAGATCTATATTTATATTTATAGTATCGATATTTATATTTATTTATTAAGTGTTTTGACTAATAAAAGATAAGTTAAAATTATTAATTATGTTTTGATATTTATGCAATTCATCAAATGGATATTTATTTTCATGAGAACTTAATTGATAACTTAATATTACAATGTTATAATGTTGAAGTGGTGTTGGTGTTGTTGTTTAATGCAGATGAAGTCGGATGACGTAACTCGCACATAGTGCGGTTTTAAATGGTTCTTTTATTCCATTTATTAAAATGCTAAGGCATTTGTTTCTATATGTAGAAAGAAATGCTTCGATAACATCTTCGTCATCGTATTGCATCGTAATTTGATTTGCAATTAGTGCATTTATAGAGATAATTTTGTTATATAGAACTAAAGGTTCTAGATTTTGTTGTATAAGCGAGAATAGCTCTAATTCTAGAGTGACAATGTCTCTAGTATCAGAGTATTTATTTATTAAATGGTTTTTTATTTGTTGCCAGTTTGTTGGCACGTTATAAGTAATAAGTGATTCATTGGCTTTGCCTTGAATTTTATTTCTTATATTTTCGACTATAATTTCGTATTGTTGCGTGTTTTTAATGGAATTACAATGTTTAAGAATTTGTTCTACTGTTTGAATGAATGAATAAACTTCATTTCTATTTTCGGCAAAAATTTGTAGTCCCTTAGTAATATTGTTTACTTTGAATAAATTTATTATTACTTCTACATTATCGATTAATTGTGTATTTGTTTCGTCTAATTTATTGTTATTAGCTACACTAGATAGTTCTTGAGTTGAACAATTTGGTTCAGGTGCCATGATAACTATTTTTGTATTTGGATTTACTTTACTAATTTTAGTTCCGAATTTTTCTTTTAGCTGATTTATTGTGATTTCTAATTTTCTTATTTCTCTAATATTTGCTACTGTTCTTTTAGCAATAGGCTTTTTCTTTAAGTTTTGTAGATGTTTAATTAATAATCCTAATTTAATGTATAGAGGATCTTTCATTTAATTACAACCAATTAATAATTCAAAGAATTTGAGAAAAATTTTTTTTTTTTTTTTTTTTTTTTTTAGTTGTGGTAATTTTCTTACCGCTTTATAAAATAGGTGATTCTGTTTTTCACAGGCCTATACAATTTTAATTTTAATTTTTAAACGCGTCAAAATTTAAATTGGAAAAAAAAAATACTACGCTTACTTTAACGACTAATCTAATGTCGGATTCTCTTCACAGAATTTTATAAAATTTGTAAAATTAAGATAAAAGGAAAAATGGAAATTACTTACATGAAAATAATTAACTTCATAATTCGTGGTGATCAGTCACTTATATGCGTTGTTTAATAATTTTTTTTTTTATATTTGTTCGTAGAACTTTTATTTAACTTTATTATTATTTTCACTTAGTTTATTTCCACTTTATTATTATGTTCACTAAGTTTTTTTTTTTTGCTTTTGCAACTGCGCCAATTATGTTATTGTGTGTGAGTTTAATTAATAACTTTTGTATTTTTTATTTTTTTAATAACAATTTTATGTTTATTCACAATTTATAATTTATATATTTATAACTTTTAATTTTTAGGAACGACCCAAAAAAAAACAACATCAATGAATATAATAAGAGTTTTTAACTTTTATATCAACTTTACTTTTCAAGATTTGAGATGAGAATCAATATTCGAAGATTGACGAATAGTTAGAAAATTATATAAAACAATATAGCTAAAGTAAATAAGAATTGAGATATATGCTGAATGTACAAATCTCACAGTTTTAAATGTTTATGTTAAAGTTTTGGTTTTGTTATCAATTTATATGTTTACGTTATTTTTTAAATATAATAAAGAATTTATATGTAACATGATATTTTTTAAATTTAATTGCTGATTGTTTCCGGATGATGAAATCTTGGTGAATCTTGATGATGATGCTACTATGTGATATTATCGGATAAGGATGTAACTACGTATCCTATGTTTACATAGATTTATATTTAAGTTTCGTTTAGATATTACTTTTGATTGCAACTCAACCATAAGTATATACATCTTGCTTTTAAATTTTTTTTATGTACTTTACATTATAGTTATCCTAAATTTTTATTTTTATATTTTATTAAGGAATAATTCAAAGATAACATATACATTTAATTTCATTTGGTACAGTTTTATAACAAAAATAATATTGCAAACTTAAATTTAGACTAGAACTTAAATTAAAGTTGTAAGGATTCTTTTGGGAATTACACTTGATTTGTTCGTTGTTATGCACGAACATCTAATTTCACCTCTTTTTATGTATATCTTGTTTTATTTTATAACTAATCTATATAAATTAAACACACTTTCTATCTATCTATTTTATATTTCATTTTTTTATCACCTCTCGTTATAAATTTAAAATTGTCTCTCTTCTGTCAAAAGAAAACCTCTACTCCTTCAAAAAAATAAAGTTACATGTATATCTAATGTAGATATCATAATTCAATAGTTGTGATTCACCACAGTAGGTGGCAGGTAAAGTATCAATAGGTGTTTTTTTTTGTTACAAAGTATAATGAATCTCATATTCAAAATAGCATTCATTGGGCTAAATGTTTGGTAATAATTTGAACCTTAGAAGCAACTCAAAAAAACGTAAAAAAATTGTAACTCTTTCTATAAAAGATATCTTCCCTTATTAACAGTTCGCGATTGTGGTGAAAAATTTACAATTATTACATTCAACTTTTACTGTTTTTCTATTTCATTTATATAAACTGAACAAATATTACTATTTTTTTTTATTTTTTTTTTTATTTAAAAATATATTAATTTTTATATTCACTTAAAAAATAGTGAGCGAGCAAAAAAAAAATAAAACTCATTCTTTTTTTGATGTTGTGACGTCTATATACGTGGTTGCAGAGTTGCTCCCTCGTTGGTCGCCCGTTACCAGAACACTGTTAACGGTGACTTATGTTGCCATGCCTATTTAAGTGGTTGAAGTTGCTCCCTCGTATCAACTTGATTCGTTACATTTGTTTGTACACGTGTTGTTGATACATAAAAAACAAAACTTAAATCTTTTTTTTGTAAGTTCCTAAAGAGGAACGTCGGGGTCACCACTTGTTGGTATTTACACCACTTTATTAAATAGTTTGAAAATTTAAAAAGATTTTTTTTTTAACTATTATTTTTTATAATAAATTTTTATTTCACAAAAATTTTTATTTTTATTCTTTCACCACAATATATATTTGTTGACCCGAATGTATCAGCAAGCGAATATAATCTAAACTAAAAACTTTTACGTTTTTTTTTTGTTTGTGTTTTCTCGATCCAGCGAAAAAGAAGACAACTACAATATAAAATAAAAGGTGAACAATATATGTTAAATACAATAAACATACGGTGGCAAGAGATGACAAGATTGTATATTCGTTTTAATGTATATTTTCATTCAAAACGGAAATGCCATACATATACATACAAAGTATCATGAACAAACAAAGATATTAAAGTTATTAATATTTTATATTTTAATGTAAGAAATAAAGCATAAAAAAATTAATTTTTATATGCTACAAAAACAAAAACAATATAATATATATATATATATATATATATATATATATATATATATATATATATATATATATATGTGTGTGTGATCGTTATTTCATATCTGCTATTAATGTATCAATACTTGGATAATCTCCAAAAGTTTCATTAATTTCAAATAACAATATTTGAATAAAAATCCAAACTAAATTACTTACGTTGGGATACTTTAAATTTAATACAAATAATAATTTAAAACAATATTCTAATGCTGCAATATATGTAATAAATTTAAATTTGATATCAGCCATCACGACCAAAAAATCTTTGGAGTCAAATTCATCAATAAGCGATTCCAAGCTAGATTTTTGTTCCTTGCAAGCATTTCGCATTTGCGATAACTCCTCATCTATTTCTTCGTATGCCTGGATAATTAGTTGAAAAGATAGCTGCGAATATTTGATACTAATTTTTTTCCTTTTTCCAGATAAAACTATCGTTGTTGGAATTAAAACAGCATGCAAAAGTTGGATCAACAGTACATTTATTGAATCTGAAAAATTTGAAAATTTATAAGTAAATTAGATGCAGTATATTTTTATTTTTATTACCGGAATTAATTTTGTCTTTCTTTTTTAGAAACTCACGAAGCTGATTTTTAGAAATAAGATCCTTAATTCCTTTTTGATAGAGGTTTGCTGCACGCAAAATTTATCCCATTGTAAATAAAAGTTTTCCTTTTTTGAATTCTCGAAATCACTATCAACCATTTCAAAGCAAAATAATAAAATATTAATTAAAATTAAACTTTGAAATTTATTTGCTCTTACTAATTCTGGTGCCTGAGCATATTTGTACAGAGGCCAATCTATTAAAATTTGAAATAAGTTTGCGTCAGTATTTCCATCAATCTCATTTCGGCGAAAACGAATTGTCTTTTTCCACTTAATCAGTACTTCATCCCACTTTCTTAAATGTTTTAATGTACTCTTTATTTCTTCCAACTCCTGTTGGGTGTAATCTGTAACAAAATATTATAAAAATACACACTAAACTACATAAAATGTAGTTAATGATTTTAACTACATTTTATGAAAAAACATTAAAATATCTTTATAAATTATGGTTACCTTGATCAATCGTTACATCAGTCGCCAATTTGTGGGTAAATATAGTTTTTCGTTTTGTTGGACTTTTTGTTCCTGGTGGACTGATGCTTAACCTTTTTAAACCTCTTTCTACTTTGATACCTGTCCCAAAGCTTACCTTTTGGCGGTAAACTCACTCTTCCAATAAAATAAGTTTTCTGTAAAATGTGTATCAATTACTATTTTGAACATTACCTGATTTTCACTAGGAAACAGTTCAACAATTTGTTGCGATACATGTTTACATTGAGCTACTGAAATATTCAATCCATTTTCAATATAAAATTGTATGACAAGGTGGACCAGATTTGTAGATGTAGAGGTTCTAATCTAGTGTTTTGGTGGTAGTATGTTGTTAAATATCTGCCATTGCCTGTTTGAGCTAAAATATTGGCTACAGTTTTCTAAAAATAATAATAAAACAAATACACATTAATATTTATTAAAATAAAAGTAGTTTTGTCTTACTTTTTCTAAAACTGTAGTATTTTGCTGCGAGATGGTGAGGAACATATAGACATAGAGCTTAAAGATGATCGATTGTTACCACTTATAGTTCATTGATATAGTATCCTGCTCATACTCAGAATTTAATATGCGAAGGCCTTGTGAATTTATTTAATGTAATAATATTTTCTTTCATAATTAACTTTTTTATACCATTTATTTCTGCCATTCTGCTAATTTAAATTCAAAAATAATTTTTGAATTTAATTGGTCTGCTAAAAAGAATTCTTCTATGTGTCTTCTTCTCATATATTTTAGTCCATCCAAAGTGATTTTCCTTGCTAATAAAAAAAAAATTATATATATATATATATATATATATATATATATATATATATATATATATATATATATATATATATATATATATATATATATATATATATATATATATATATATATATATATATATATATATATATATATATATATATATATATATATATATATATATATATATATATATATATATATATATATATATATATATATATATATATATATATATATATATATATATGAGTTTATATATATTTTTTCTGTTAATATAATTATTTTTCTTACAAATAAGTATCTGCTGTATTTTATCTGGCAAACTCCAGCTAATTAGCAGTTCAGATAAAGAGTCATCAGAATTTAGTGGAATTTTCTGGTGGCATACCTTTTCATTTTCTGTATCCGCCAAAATGATGTCATTTGAAGTTTTAAGAATTTCGTGGTCAGTCATAACATTATTTTAGCTATCATAAATTATGAAATTATTCATACCTTCTATTCGTACAAATTCATTTAACTGGCAATTATTTAAATTAATGAATTCTGATTCTAAGTCTACGTTGTTATTATTCATTTTTAGTTTTGCTACAAAACCGTTTTGTCTATTGGTAATTACTTTAGCGTAAGTTTTTATAAAGTTTTATACACACACTTCCGAGGGCTTTTTGAGACCTATTTGTTGACACATAATTAATGGCATTCCAACAACCGAATGCTTAAAAATCACCAAATCAATGACTTAGAAAATTAAACAATACTCACCAAGTTTTTATTTTTTTTGAACAATTGATTACACAGAAACTTAAATGAATAATATTAAATATCATGCAGTTAGTATTTTCTTAACTAATTAAAATTAATTACTTTTGTTAGCGTTTTAGCACAACCGTTTTGATGAAAATTATTGTATTCAACTATTGTCTCATAGACCACCAATACACTTGTTTAAAAAAAAAATACATGAGAAAGAAAAGGAAAGAAAAATAACAACTGTAAATATTATGTGTAAATGCACAAGACAATGTATGTTTTAATCGAAAGGGAAGTGAAAAACAAAAATGTATACAAAAACTTGTATAATTTTTTACACTACTTAGGCAGAATACCTAAGTAACGCCAATATAATTTCAAACTATTTTAGGAAAAGTCCAACATAATTACAATTATAAAATCAATGTTTCAAGAACGTAAATAACTATATAATTTTCCAAAAATCATAACTATAAGTATATTTATAACAATTTTAGTTAGAGTAATTGTTAAATTTTAAACTTAATGATGAGTCATAATATTAAAAGAAAATGTTGTTAACATCTTAGGAATATTTAATTTATGTTTTAAATCTGATAAAATAATTTTAATAAATTGTAAAATAAAACAAAAATTTCCTTACTTGAAATCCCCTTTACAAAATCAGAAGTAAAAATTTTAAATTTTTTATACAGAATTTGAGCACTTATAGATGTTAAACATTTTGTACACCCAAAAACCAAGTTATTGAAAATCCAGTTACGTCATTTTACTTCGATTTGCCCAAAAAATTTATATAAACTTGCCTTAACTATACAATGAATTGTACAAGGTTGTAGTAAAGTAATTCTCTAAAACTTAGAAAAACCATACAAATTTTTTTAGAAGATTCAACTAAACTTATTATGCTTTCACCATGTACAAAAAACCCAATAACTTAGATAAAATAACCTAGTTCTATAAACTCCATATAAAATATTTCACCAAAGTCATTTTAGGTAATTTTACTTTGGTTTTTTCTCTGAGTGATAAGAACGTTGGTAAGAACTTCGGTTTTTTAAAGTAGTACAGGCTGGTGAAGAAGACAGTTATCTACTAAATTAATTCCTAGTAAAAGAATAATTTATATTTTGAAAAAAAAACGTAGGGTTGTAAGTGAATGTAGTTGAGTAAAAAGTGAACGTGAGTAGTAAGTGTGTAAAGTATAATGTGCACTACTTTTAATTACGATGGAGTTGCACTTGGTTAATATGGTTAATAATATTTATTTCTTGGTTAATAATATTTTGCACTTGGTTTTAATTCGAAGATTTAATAAAACCCAGCAACAACTAAAGCAACGTGTGGCCGAGCGTTGTCGTGCTGCAAAAGCAGCTTGTCATGCCGATTGTCCCATTCCGGCCGTTCTCGACCCAGAGCTTGCTACAAACGGATCAGTTGTTGTCGGTAACGATCCCCAGTGATGGTTTCGTCCTGTTTCAGCACTTCGTAGTACACGACGCCGCTCTGATCCCACCATATGCACAACTCTTCAAATTTTTTTGGTCCGCCTTCACGTTTCTTGTCTCCTACTTCGAAATCACCATCTTTGAATCATTGGAACCAGTCTCTACAGGTTGTATTCGATGGAGCATGCTTACCATAAGCTTCTACGAGCAACCGATGCGTTTCGGCTGCACTTTTCTTTAACAAAAAATAATGAAGTAAAACTTCCCGCAAATGCTGTTTTTTTGGCACAAAATTCGACATTTTCAATAAGACGCAAAAAATTGGTGTTTATGTTCTGAACAAATGTCACTAGTGATGATTGAAGCTTAACATGTAACCTTCAAAGAACATGTATTGCCCGAATTATGTCTACTGACTTAATTAATTTTTATTTTTTTAAACTCAATGGATTTAACCATTGAGTGAACTTTATTTTATTTAAATTTAATTACAAAAGTTGTTTTATGATTTTAAAACATAGCAATATTCTATGCAGTGTATAATTGAGAACTGAATTGTATACTGTAACGGCGTGCTTGACATGTTCAGATGAAAATAATGAAAACTATGCCGCTCGTCACTGAATTTTTTTATAATCTACAATCTAGAGCATTCGGCGTGGTCATCGTCTGCCGGCTAGAGCTCAGGAGCGTGGGAGTGGGGTTGCCGAAGATAGATTGTAGCTTGCGAGACCACAAGGAGAGGGAGGTGCGGGAAAGTGGGAAAGGGAGTGACGTCAAGGCATGGATCAACTTACCATACACGCGGCTACACACTTACCAGTTCATCACTCAGTTCAATATTAATCGCTCAACATTGGAAACACAAAAAACAATAACAATAAAAAAAATCACTGAGAGAAAAATAAACTTGTCAAGATGATCAACGAGAGAGAAAATCAATAAAAAAAAAAATTACGAATTCAATTTTTAGAATTATAATGCATAAATTTATTAAAGACCATAAAAATTAATAAAAATAAAAAAAAATTTAATTATATGTACAATTATTTATGAAGCTTAGCTTACCCTTCACCAACATGTAATTTTAACATTATCATTCACACAAAGATTTCGGTTGTTGTTGTTGTTGTTGTTGTTGATATTGGCCGTTGATTCCGTAACACGTGGTAATATATTTTTTTTATAGTTGTTGTTTAAAAATATATTTAAATTAGAAATCACATTTATAATTAATTAGTTTAACATTTCAGTCTGCTTTATGCGGCTATTTTGATTTAGATCACTTAATTTCAATTTGTTTTATTTAATTAAATGTATTAACTTATTATTTAGTTGTAAATATTTTATTATCAATTCATATGTTTATTATTAAGGTTACAGTGTAACCGTCAATTTTTATTATGCTTTTTAGAATATTACGTTTTCCCCATTCATATTTTCGAAGGGCACTCAACCTTACATGCTACCTCACTTAATCAATGAATTGTTTTTTTTTTTTTTTGTTGTTGTGATTTTTGTTATATCACATATTTTTAGGAAAACACATTTTTTCTTTTAACTGTTATCAAACATTTATAATTTATATCACAATTTATATAATTCAAAATTTTACAATTCAACTAATATTATTATTATTGTTTTTTTTTTTTAACTATGATCGAATACTTTATTCGATCTCGCTTATCAATTCGATATCACATTATAAATTTCAGTTTATACTTTATTCTTCTCTTTTTAAATTATTTTTACTTTGTTTTATATTTATTTATTTTTTTGGTCTTTTCACCACGAATTTACAAAATACAATGCTCTTGCATCAAACGACACGCATCTCTTTTTTTTTCAAAAAAAAATATGTTTGTATCATAAAAATACTGTCGTGATATACCCGTTAGCACCGAAAAAAAAAATTAATAAAAACACGATCAAAAAAATAATATTTTCTCTTTCGTTGAACGACAATTCTTTTCAGTCTTTTGAAACCTTTTACTATTATTTCCCTTTTTGGAATCGCAAGCGACGTTACAATACAAGACAAATTCTATTTATATATGTTTTTAGTATTGATTCTATATAATAAAGGTTTTGCTATCAAAGATGATGTCATCAAAACAGTTCAAGTGTTTCTTAAGAAAATTTAAGAACATCTGAAGTGTTTTGAGGAAATGATTTTATATAATTTTAATTATCTTAAATTTAATAATGTGACAGATTTATGTTATATGCTATATTGCTATTGCGGAATAATGATTATCATAGTTAATATAATTCTTAGAATTATATTATTTCCTTATTATTTATTGGTTTCATCTTAAGTGTTTTTGATAATGATTAATAAAAAAATGAATTTAAAATGTTATTTCCGTATTGGATTAATCTGAATTGCTTCGGGTGATTTGTTGTTGTAGTGGACTGTTGATGTCGTAACATTGGTGGATGCGGGAAGTATCGGGCAATGTAACTCCCGCTTAAATAAAATGAAGGCAGAGCTACTAACGACATCTAAGTAAAAACAGCGGGAACTCATTCACACGCCCAATAATATAATAGTAAGTTGTATATAACGTGTAACGGATTATGTGAAGCTTTAGCCATTTTGAAAATTTTATTAATTTGTTCTTTACCCGTTAACAGATCTCTAAGTATTTTGTAGTGATGGTGCAGCATATTGCCGGCTAGAAGGCAGTCAGATTGGTCGGGTTATTTCCATCAGTAACTTAGAGCTTGTAAATGCTGCGATTCTAGAACACATGATGATACTCTCTTACACACTTTCACCTACTTATACACACCTACACACACACACACTCTCACCGGCACTATTGACTAGACATTTCACAATTCACACCAGCTGCTACATTTTATTTTCCATTTGAGTAGTATCGCCAGGGTATCGCTATTTCAAACCATCACAGTACAACTATTGCTTCCTTTACTGTAAAATGGTAATGTTCTTTAAAACCGTAACTTATAAATTTCATCAAAAAAAAGAATTAACAACAACGAAACTAATCAAAGCGCGAATATTTCCAACAAACAATTAATTTGGTTTTTATATGCAAATTTAATCTTTCATTTTTTTTCTACACTACCCACATAATGACAAATATAATGTGATAATTAACAATATATCCAATGAATTTTATATTATATTTTACACTTAATATAATTTTATGTAATTGAAACAACTCTTCCAATTTATTTATATCGTTTTTTATTTATAAGTATATCACATCCATGTTTCCTCTTACACAATCGGTCTCGTACTAACTCCCTATCCATTACATAACATCTTATTTATATTATCCCACCACCACCATTACACTAATACCTGAATATCATGAATACTGTATTTAATTATGAATTAGTAATATTTATAATTCATCTAGTACATAACACTCTACCCTACTAAAAAAAATGTTTAATCAGTCGATAGCCGGCTATCAATACCATTTTTATAATTTTAATCTTATTGGGCTTTTTCTTTTTCGTTCTGACCTTCGAAGAACACTTTCTTCATACACACTTTCTTTTCTAACACCCAATTTAAAGCCAAAATTTCCTTCAACGTTCCGATCTGGACTTCTATTTACATTGTCTTTCTCTGTATTGATCAAGATCGGATCAGGACTCTTATAGAAATTGTATTGAGGCCGTCGACGTATTTGATTTCCATGTACTATTCGTTTATCTCTATTATATAATTCAATTTTGTATATATATTTACTTAATTTTTCTATAATTTTACCGGGTATCCATTTAATGTAGTTTTTGAAATGATTTTGATACAAAATTTTTTCACCAATTTCAAAAACTAACATTTTACATTTTTTCTTATCAATGAACATTTGATTATTAATATTATTATAAGTTTTCTTATTGTTTAAATTAAACCTTACTTTCCTTTTACTAGCCAAGCTATCTAATATAATTCTAGGCTTGAAAGTAAATGGTTCCCCGAAAATTCTACGAAAAATAATTCTACGAAAGCGCAATACATCGAACAACAATTCATCGAAAACAATTCATAGTACAACAATTCATATAAAACACAATTTTACGAAAATACAATTCTTCACATTAACAATTCATCGAAAAATAATTCTTTGAAACCCCGTTAATTTAAAAATATTTAGCATAGCTTACAAAAACAAATATTAACCATAAGAATTGAATGAAAGTTGATCAATGTCAAATTTCAATTTTTTTTATACGATTTCCATTGAGTAAAAATAGTACACAGAAGAAAATCAAAATCACTCAACAGAATCTTATTAGATAAAAAAAAAATTATTTACTTATAACAAAAACATTTTTGCTAACCATAATTGTTATGAAACAAAATATATATATATATATATATATATATATATATATATATATATATATATATATATATATATATATATATATATATATATTTATATATATATATATATATATATATATATATATATATATATATATATATTTAATTATAAATATTTTATTAATTTTTGAATAAATTTTGTTTGTTTATACTAATTCTTTATTAGTATAAACAAGTGATTTAAAATAGAATCATTGAAAATTGAAAATTATTTATTTTACTTAAAATTTTCTACAATTTTACCGAATCATGCTAATTTTAAAGTTTTACGGTATAAACTCATATAACTTTTTAAAATATTAATTTATTAATAGTTAAGATATTGATTTATCAATAGTTGTAAGAGTTTTTAAAATTATTAATTAGGAATTTTAAAAACATGAAAAGTAAAATGTAGATAAATCTACACCAGAAAATTATCTAAAGTTGGTCTGATCGGGGTAAATTATTTTATCCAATTTTTATTTTATTTTAATATCAAAACGGTGTTGAGAGTTAACTCTGCAAAAATGTAAGTTATTTTATCCAAAACTATTTTTTCAAAATCTAAAAAAGGAGTTATGAGTTTACCACTGAAATGTTTAAAATTTGTTTTATTCGGGGTAAATAATTGTATCCAAAATTTAGTTATCAAAATATAAAGAAGGGGTTAACTGTTTAATCTGGAAATGTTTAAAACTAGTCTAAATCAGTGTAAAATATTTTATCCCAAAAAGGTTATATGACATCAAAACTTAAAAACCCGATCGGATTAAATTTTGGAATATCCCATCGGTGAGATACTATGTAACACCGATTCGGTGTTGTGGTAACCTCTTTTTTTTATGTGTATATATATATATATATATATATATATATATATATATATATATATATATATATATATATATATATATATATATATATATATATATATATATATATATATATATATATATATACATATATATACAATATATATATATATATATATATATATATATATATATATATATATATATTTATTTATTAATTTGGTCACATGGAAGAATGTAAAATAAAAGATACTATCTGCCGTTCAAGCTTCAGCAAGGGCCATTTCCAGAGAAAGTGCCGTAAATCAAGAAAACAAGCATTGAAAACAAAACAAGTCATAGGAAAAGTGGATAACAACAGGCACAATGTAGCCGGATTTAACTGGAGTGATATACGAGGTAACAGTTGTAATGAAGTTAGACATTTACTTAGCCTACTTAATTCTAAAAACAAAGTTCTTAGACTAAACTTTATCAAATCGGAACACAAGCGTTTGAGCAAAGATTTTCTGATGGGCAATAAAATAGTAACATTTAAACGGAATACCGGAGCTATTATCAATTGTGTTTCTTTGAATTTAATAAAAGGTTTAGTACAAATTTGCACGATTAACAGAATGATTTCAATGTATGTATTTGATAATAGTAATAATAAAGGTAAGATTTTTGGCACTGTCCACTTAAATGTTCGGATTGGAATTTTCAAACGGAATGATCGGCTGAATTTGACGTTGTCAGTTAGAAGTGCGAAACGGTTCTATATGGCTAGAAACTTGTGGAAGTTATGGATTATTTAAACCACCATCATAGATGATTGATCGCATTTGTCTGATAGCTCCAGAGTTGCCATTCCAGTATGGGTAACCCTGTCTGGTATTGCCAACTCTATCATTGCTATCCTCAAGCCGCTCCGCCACGTCAAGGCTGTGATCTTGGAGGGTTGGATAAGAAGGATAAATAAGGAAGGAAAAGAGGAAAAAGATTAAGGAAAAGGGATTTCTGTAACAATTCTACATAGCAGCTCCACCTACTATACCTTTAATGCAGTTCATCATAAATACCATTTAAATAATTTGTGACCATAAGATTTCTTTAACCAAATATAACCAAGATAAGTAATAAACAATATGTTTGAATTATAAAAACGGTAAAGAATTTATTTTCGTTTCGACACTTACTCAAAATGTTATTACTTTAATTTTTACTACGAAAAGAAATAAATTATTTACAAAATGAATTGAACGGAACGATAATTGGTATACAATGTTCCATAATATCTTATCAATTGTTCAAACCATAAATAAATAAAACTTCAATTCCAATAGTTTTGCAAATCTCCGAAAAAAGAAGTAATCCTACTTATACTAAAGTTTATCAGAACAAAAACTAATTCTTTCAAAAATCCTCATCTAAAATGAATGATTTTTCGCAATCTATTAAAATCTGCAAGAGTATATTTTCTACAACATACAACGGTTTTGTTTAAATCACTAGGCCTCAAGCCTAAAACAAACCATGACACAAATTTTCAGTTTGCCATTCTTGAAAATGTATAACTCTAGCACATTTCTTATAAATAATGTCATTATTGTATATTGATTTCCGTAAAAATTACCAAATAGTTCAAATAATGCCAATATATTGCGGACATATATAATTTGAGAATTTCGATAAAATAATAATTTTTATCTAATCTTCCCAAATTATATTACCTGCGATATATTCCACGCATTAACGCAACACAATACGTGCCACAAATAATGTAGAAGGATGCCATTATGGTTTTATGGACTTGCTAAGTGAGCATCAACATCCAAATTTAAGGGAACAATCCCAAATCAAATAAAAAAAAACAAATAAACACTGCCTTAATCATTTTCATTCAATTCTAAACTTCCATTGTAAAAAAGTTCAAAATTTACCTAATTCAGAAAAATAATACTGAATCAGATAAATGAGTCCTTACTTTATTAACAATGAACTTCTAGAATTTACTGAAAATGATCGAAGGTCTACAATGAAATATTCACCGCCACATTTCGCAAATAAGCGATTTTGTCTAGCGATGTCAAATATCGCTCAACTACCACTTTTAATCGCGAGTTTAATCGCGATATTTTTTTTTGGGCGGAGGCATTTCTGTGCCAGCATTTATTTGCTCAATTTTCATTTCATTTGAAGACTGTTCCAATTGAAGTTTTGTTAAAAACTTCCAAATATTTGGATGGTGACAGCCTACAAGTCTCATAAAAGCATTATGCCAACCTTCAACATTATTATTTGTTCGTGGCGCATTGTTTTGCGTGGAATCAAAATGATTCCAAGCGTGAATAGAATATCGAGGACTTCGTCTGTGTGGTGGCTCTCTGATACGATCATCGAGCGCTCCAACATAGAACTCCTCAAAATATGCTACGACATTATCAGCACTAGATGGAATTTCGCCTGAGGCTTTTAACGCATCAAATACATTAATTACATCATTTACAGGAACAAATGCTAGAGCCATTAACATTTTCATTTGAAGAGCAAACTCAGGATTTGTATCATAATTTGTTTTAAGCCCTTCGGACACAATTTTACGATAAATATTTTGTCCGAAATGAAATAAACAAAATCGTTGTGCTATGGTAGGAAACACATTTCTTGCTGAATTTGCAAGAGCTGGCTCAAAATCACTCATAATAGATGTAGGATTTAATGATGGTTTTAGTTTTTTGAGTTCATCAAAAACTATTGTATAAGTGGATTCCAACTTATTTGGGAGAAGAGCAAATACTAGAGGAATCGATTTCGTTTCTAATATTGCATGGATAGTTAACAACTGATAGAAAATTAGTGGAACAACCTTGTAAGTTCCATCAACGAACCACTCAAATGCATTTTGTAAACAATCTAAATTACGATTCGTTGTAAAAATTAAAATTCGATTTTGAATAGGGCCAGAATCGAAAAATAAAAACTTATCACCGCGTTTAGTTAATTTAAACATATCAGGAATAACCATATCTTGTCTAGATAAGGGCAAAGGAATCTTACAGTCACGAATATTTTGAACAGTTCTACTCATCGAACTGGTTGAAGGCATGCAAGAAGCAACTGCTAAGGGAATTGTCACAGAATTAAGGGATAGGATTTCTCGGGTAGGAATTGCGCAATCAGCAGCAAGTTCTTTAAGGGAGTTAAGCGCCCTTACTGCTTCATTTTGCGCTGCATTCGGTAAATGACCAGAATGCGCCTTAACAATGAAGGCCAAACCACCTTCTGTATGAATGCGACCACTACACATATTTTTAAAATAATGGTCGCATCGCCAATAAATTTTATTTTTATACTTTCTGTCATGGTAATACAGATATCCTTCTAAAAGAACAATATCTTTACCTTTTTCGGTTTTTAGTACTTCGAAATTCATATTCAATTTAAAAAATAGATACCGAATTACCGAATAATTAAAACCATAAATAAATCTTTAAAGTAAACATATTACATGCACGAAGTAAATATAAATTCGATAAATATTTACAAAAATAAAACATCACATATACAAAAATGGAATTTTCATTAGATTGACTTTGTATGAACTTTTCTTACTAACAATTGAATAAAATTACTAAAATATAATTTTTTATTAACAACAAATTAGATACTAGTTTAATTGTTTATAATTTAAATTTTATTTGTTAATAACAATATCGGAATGAATAGTTAAATAATTTAATACAAGGAACATACGGAAAGTTTCTTAAATTAAATTTAAATAAAAAATAATAATAAAGAATTAGTATAAACAAACAAAATTTATTCAAAAATTAATAAAATATTTATAATTAAATATATATATATATATATATATATATATATATATATATATATATATATATATATATATAAATATATATATATATATATATATATATATATATATATATATATATATATATATATATTTTGTTTCATAACAATTATGGTTAGCAAAAATGTTTTTGTTATAAGTAAATAATTTTTTTTTTATCTAATAAGATTCTGTTGAGTGATTTTGATTTTCTTTTGTGTACTATTTTTACTCAATGGAAATCGTATAAAAAAAATTGAAATTTGACATTGATCAACTTTCATTCAATTCTTATGGTTAATATTTGTTTTTGTAAGCTATGCTAAATATTTTTAAATTAACGGGGTTTCGAAGAATTATTTTTCGATGAATTGTTAATGTGAAGAATTGTATTTTCGTAAAATTGTGTTTTATATGAATTGTTGTACTATGAATTGTTTTCGATGAATGAATTGTACTATGAATTGTTGTTCGATGTATTGCGCTTTCGTAGAATTGTTTTTCGTAGAATTTTCGGGTTACCAAAGTAAATATCATCTCAGTCGGAATTTGTTTTGTCGTCATACTAGGTGTGTTTCTGTTTATTCTTAGAAAATCCTCAATAGTATTGTTAATATTTACATTATTAAATCGCGATTCATTTTCTAATAAAAATTGTTTAAACCCTCGTTTTACCGTTTGTATATTTCTTTCCGCTAACCCATTAGACTGTGGATGATACGGAGGTGATTTAAGTAGCTCACTACCTATTTTCTTACAATACTTCCTAAATTCAAACGACCCGAAAGGAGGACCGTTATCTGTTACTATTACTTTTGGTAACCCAAAAATAGCAAATATCTGTTTTAGTTTCCCAATTACTGCAACAGCATTTGTACTATTCATCAATTTGATATCTAAATATTTTGTTTTTGCGTCCACCATTAACAAAAAAGTATGACTTTTAAAAAAGAAAAAATCTAAATGGATACGATCAAATGGTTCTACAGGTTCTGGCCACTTACTGAGTATCCTTTTTTTTGGTATGTTACTTATCTGCTGACATATTTTGCAACCGTTCACATACTTCTCTATGTCCGAATCAATTTTGTTCCACCACAGATACGTTCTAGCAATAATTTTCATTTTTACAATACCAGCGTGATTCATTTCATCATGTAATAATTTCAATATTTGCCTTTGTAGTTTTTGGGGAACAATCACTCTATTGTCATAAAACAAACAATTACTTTCACACGACAAACTGTTTCTTTTCCCATAATATTTTTGTATCCCTATAGAAGTTTCTTTTACATTCCATCCATCCATCACCATTCTATAAAGTTCATTTAACTCGCTATCCATTTCTGTTTCTTTTGCAATATCTATTAGGTCTAATGGAACTTCCCTATCACATTCGATCCACTGAACTAAACTACCATCATCTGGACTATCCGTATACACACTAAGTGGTAACCTAGACAATGCATCTAGACCATGCATTTTACCACTTGGTCGATAAACTATGTTATAATCATACATCGATAATTTTATTGTCCAACGAAGTAATCTATTTGCTGCAACTCCCACTCCATGTTTCTTTGTATTAAATATAGATTTAAGTGAGTCACAGTCAGTATAAATGATAAAGGGGTGTCCATAGATGTATTTATGAAAACAATCCACCGCGAACATGACCGCAAGTGCTTCTCTATGTAATTGAGAATATTTTGATTGCGTATCCGTTAATGTACTTGAAGCAAACAACACAGATTTTTCCACGTTACCAATTACGTGGGATAGAACAGCACCTACTCCCGTAGGGCTTGCGTCTGTTGCTATCACAATTTGTTTTGCTGGATCATATAATTCTAATAACGTATTTCCTAGCAACCACTTTTTGCTATCTTGGAAACAACCCTCGCATTCCTCATTCCAATTAAACTTTTCACCTTTTTTTAGCAAGGTATATAATGGTCGTAGTTTACCAGACAAGTTCGGGAGAAATTTGCTATAGTAATTTATTAAGCCTAAATATGATTGCACTTGTTGAATATTTTTAGGGGCTGGTGCTTCACGAATAGCTTTAATTTTTTCTTGATTGGGCCTGATCCCTTCTTTTGATAAGGTAAGTCCCAAATAATTTACTTTGTCTACGAAAAATTTTGATTTTCCTAGGTTAATTGTCACATTATATTCAGATAACCTTTTCAAAACTTCGAAACATCTTTCTCGACAATTATTTAAATCTTTACCCCCTATGATAATGTCATCTAAATAACAATGAACTCCTTCTAATCCCAGTAGGATTCTATCCATTACCGATTGAAAACAAGAAGGCGCAGAAGCTACTCCAAATGGAAGTCGCTTATACCTGAAAAGTCCTTTATGTGTATTTATCGTCACTAAATGTTGACTCTCTGGACTAAGTTCTAATTGTTGGTAAGCTCCACTTAAATCGATAACACAATAAATTTGGTTATTTGCTAGACTTGCAAAAATATCTTCTATATTCGGAAGTGGATAATGATCTGTGACTATATATTTATTTATTGTTACACGACAGTCAATACATATTCTAATGCTTTCAGTACCTTTCGTAACGATGTCAATCGGACTAACCCACTCACTATTTCTTATCGGCACTAAAATATCTTCGCTTACTAACCTATCCAATTCCTTATCAACTCTTTCCTTAAATTTAAAAGGAACCGCATAAGGTTTAAAAAAAATTGGCCTAGCATTATCTTTTAAAATAATAGTAGCCGTATAATTTTTAATAGGTGTAAGAGATGGTAAAATTCCCGGATACGATTGTTTAATCAATTTTAGAAATGATTCATATGACTCACCGTTAGTAGCGTTTACATCAACCCGATCAAATCAGAACCCGATTGATCAGGTACGACCAATTAATGGTTTAAAATGTTTTGATGATTTAATAATAATCATCTCCAAATTATATTGAACACCACAAAATCCGACCGAAACTGATATACTTCCCAGAACCGATACTGCTTGGCCTGTAACTGAAAATACATAATTAACTTCAGATCTAATTTGTAAATGCGAAAACATAGAATGATACGTTTCCTCGCTTAAAATAGTTGCACATGCACCGGTATCTAATTCCATATCTAATTTGTAATTTTCTACATCCATTGTATAAATATCTGCTGGTGCACCGCTAATGAATTTTAACTCCGCATACTTCAAGGAACGGTAACTTTCTGTTCCTCTGTTGCAACACATTGCTGCAATATGACCTTTTCTTTTACACTTGAAGCATTTCCATTTGATTGCTGAACACGTATTACTATTATGATTTTTTCCACATGATGAACTTGAACCGTTATAGGGTGAACTAGACCTCATCTCACTTGAGTTATTACTGTGACTGTAATAACGGCTATTACGATTGTTTGATCTTCCTTGATATCCGACTCTACGATTACCTTTAATTGGATTATCTTTTACCGATACTTTTTCTCTCATAATTTTACACACAGATGTATTTGGTTGTATTGCCTGTGATTCATTTTTAGACATTTCCATGTTAACGGCTATTGAACAACATTTCTCGATTTCTTCGCTTCTTATTCACATTATAAACTTATCCATTAACGCATCATCAATTGCCCATGACAAATATTCTGTTGGTGGTGTAACAGGTTTATCCTCTTTTTTTAATGGTGTCGATAAATAATCACCAAAACCGCATGATGACGCTAAAGCCTTCAACCGTATGATATATTCCATGATTGTTTCTCCGACAAGAAGTTGAGCTTTATTAAATCTAAACCGTTCCGCACGTTTGTTTAGTTTCGGTGCAAAATGTTGACGTAACACTGTTAACAATTCCGCTATAGTTTTTTCCGTAGGTTTTTGGGGCTGTATTAACGATTTTATAATTTTGTACGTATTTTTCCCAATTATACTTAGCAATAATAATGTTTGTCTCTCCTCCGTTACTTTATTTATGTTAAAATAAATTTTAAGTCTATCCTCGTATGACTCAAAATCTTCACCCGCTTCATATTCTTCTATATGCCCAATATAACTCATGGTACACTTTTTTATATCACTATGATTTTTTATTTGTTTTAACTTTTTCACCAATCCACAACACTTTACGTGGATTTTTATAACGGAAGTTTTATTATTTAATCCACAACACTTAACGTGGATTTTTACTAACACTTTTTATCCTCGTCGCCAATTATTATATTTTACACTTAATATAATTTTATGTAATTGAAACAACTCTTCCAATTTATTTATATCGTTTTTTATTTATAAGTATATCACATCCATGTTTCCTCTTACACAATCGGTCTCGTACTAACTCCCTATCCATTACATAACATCTTATTTATATTATCCCACCACCACCATTACACTAATACCTGAATATCATGAATACTGTATTTCATTATGAATTAGTAATATTTATAATTCATCTAGTACATAACATTTTACAAAATCTTAACAACTATAGACAAAGTAATCATGTTAAATAAATAATCTAATTTAAGACAATAAACATAAACTAAATATCATTTTTTTTCTGGTTCTGAATTAATAATAATTTTTAATTAATAAAAAAAATATAAGTTAATTATTTGCAATTATTTTAACTTAGTATAACACATAATTTTGGTTATTTTCAGTGATGGAAAACACAATTTTTTTTTATAACGTTATGAATTTTGGTACACGAATATAGAAATTTTGTTAGTGTTATGTTATTTTGTTATGTAACGCAAAAATATATCGTTACGTTATGTTATAACGTTATAAAACCATATTATGTATATTATAGTTGTAATGGATATATAAATAAATAATCTTAAAAATAAATAAACACTTATTACATAGGCACAAGCCTACTTTACAAAAATAATTTATTTATTAAGTTAAACATAAATAAAAATTCTGACATATAAAATAATTCATAAATTATCAATAAAAAAATTACAGCTCATGTATTCATTGCATACCTACAAAGAAAATAATTTTGTAAGTTATTTTCTAAGAATATTACTCATAACGACTATCAAAATGTCTTCTAACAAACACTCTTCAATGTTGGATCTTCTTTCCGAAAGGATCCATTTTAACATAGAAAAGCTCCTTTCCACTGATACTTGTGTTGCAGGCACAGCTAAAACTATTTTCGCCAAGTTACATATTTTATCATTTTTGCTTTCCCAAAATTCAAAAATATTTGTTGATGGTGATACGATATCCATATTATCAAAGCTGTTGATTAACGCCAATATTGAATTTGACTGAGAATATTTGTCCGATTGCTGAATCATATATTGATTTAACATGTCATCATTAATTGTTTCGTATGAAATTGACGCTGTTGCTGTTGGCTGGGCCACATTATTATATAAATAATTATACAATTTTAATAAATGTTCGTATGCTGATATTTTATTACTTGCAGACAACAAATTTTGATATCTCGGATCTAAGTAAACCGCACCATTAATAGGGTCACATTTGGATATTAATTTCTTCTCGTTTGTTCATTGCATCTACCAAAGTGGAAAAAAATAAATTTTTGGATTTAGACAAATGTAATTTACATGAGAACCACGTTGCGTAAGCTTCACTTAAAGTTAATGTCGCCGTTTGCAATCGAACCATTGCTTCGAAGGGATATTTAACGTTGCCGTCATAAGTTCCATTCTAGACCAATCCCGATCACATATTTTTAGTTCTGGAAATAAACCTTCCATTTCTGTACAAAAATTGATTTTTGATTAATTATGATTTAATCCTTTAGATTTAATTATGGTTAAAATTGTAGGTGTTCTTAATTTTATTGCGAGTGATAATGCCTTCTCATAATTCTTTTATATGATGGAACGTTGACCAACACTTCAATTATCTTTAAATGACGTGTTGGTCAACGTTCCATCATATGCACTTCACTGAAGTTAATAGTATGGTAACATCGCGATTCTTGGTAATTAAAAATTCCTCTACATTATCAGCATTAAAACATTCGGCATATTCATCTTCATCATCTGAAACGTTACCAGCATTAAATTGGGCTTTTCCTAATAATTCGGTCGATTTTAGCATATTTCGATCATTGTCCGATGTTATTGTATAAAGTTGAGCCAGTTTTATATTATAATTTACCAAAATTTTAATGATTTCCGAGAATATATATTCAGCTGTATGTTGTTGCTTGAGCTCGTGTACGGCTAAGGTTCGTATACAAATTTTGTTTTCTTTTTCATATTGAACATTGACTCCCAGAACTGATCTATCGATTTTTGTTGCACTGTCTATTTTTAATGATACCATTTTTCCAGAAACTTAATTAATGATTTCAATGCGATACTGTTTGGCTTTATTTTTGACGTGATCCCGATTATTGCGTCGATTAATGGTAATGCCTAAACTATGGCAAATTGGATCAAATATTTTTTTGAGTGAAGTGCTCAACTTAGTGTAGTCTTCTACTGCATTTAATGAAAAACCGTGAACAGTCACTAATTCGACACATAAATCAAACATTTATTCAGCATTCATCGTAATACTAATAGTTAAATTATTCTTTTTTTAATTTTAATAAAACGAAATAAGGAAACCTTGTTTTAATAAAAACAAAGAATTCAATATTTCTAGTTTTATATATAAAAATTAAAAATTATTTACAGCAAAGAAGTAAAACTTTCTTTAATGTGATAATAAAAAATTTTTATATTAATTTTCTATCTAAATTCTTTCTAAAAAGAAAAAATTTTTCTAAAAAATTTTTATAATATAATTATTCTTTTTATTTTAACGGGATTAATTTCGAGGATTACTATCCTCTTCATCAGCCTGTACTACTTTGAACCCGAATTTACCTTACCCATGTTCTTATATACCTTTTTCAGGTATGATTTTGGCTCCGCCCCCTTGTGCTATTTTCATTTTCCATTATTTTTTTGAACAGGTGGTTGATTTTAGTATGTACCTGAATATTTATTATGTCCTTGTTATGTCTGTTTTTGTAAATTTCGTAATCTTCCAGTGTTGTCATCATGCTACCTTTTTTTTACATTTATGCAACACTTTCAGATTTTCGTTATAATTTTCGTTATGCCTGTGTATTTATGGTCATTGTCAGTCATGTGTTGTGTGTAATTTGAGTCTATTTTGGATTTGCCGATTTCTTTCACATGTTAAAGTGATTTGCCGATTTCTTTCACAACCCTACTTCGACTCGAGTTTTTTGGCACTTTTCAGATTTAGATTTATTCAATTTGGTAACGTTTTCAATTTCGTTTAGTTTTTCAGGATGATTGCGCTTTAGATAAACAATCAAATTATCTGTGTGTTGGCCAGGTATATAAGTCTCATTTTTGCATAATTTGCATTTGCTTTTTATTTCAGTTATTTCGAATTGTTGACGAATAGTTTCATTTTCGGATTTCGTTTTCCTCTCCATGGTCCGTTACACACAAACTAAAACACAAAATAAACTTACTAAACACCACGAAATATATACATATATTATTATTATTATGTATTGTAGCTTATGCAACACACAGAAATTTTTAATATAATGCTCACCGCAAATGAAACTAATAATTGAATAATGATTTTATTAATAATCGTAAACTTATGTACAATTTTTTAAAAAATATATAAATTTTTAATTTTTTAATAATGAAGGATACAAGAAAAATCTCGTTCTAACTGCAGAAAATACACTGAACTAAAATATTGACATTTGTGTTCAAAAATAAAAAGAAGTATGAAGTACTAAAAAGTAAAAACGCCCAATAAACAAATGTGAATTAAAAAAACTTAATAAGCAAAGTGTAATAGAAAACGAAACGAAATTTTAGATTTGTAACGTTATAAAAATCGTTTTGTACCGAAATCAAAAAATTGTAACGTTATGAACCTAATTATGTGAATTTATTATGTTATTTCGTTATAGCGTTACGTTACGTGAAACGTTTCCATCACTGGTTATTTTTACTTTCTTTGTTATTACTATTATTATGTATACTTTTTACGCCGCCCAACCGGCATCTTCAGGCAACAACTTTATATTTTGCACGTGCTGTGTCGTATACACTTTTACAATTTATTTTATTATTTTTTTATATGTATATCTTTCTTTTTCTGCAAAATTTAACACATTATTGGTCACTATCTGAGCTTAACAATTATACATGACTTACTTGTTATATACAAAGGATTAAAATTCCTTGAGATCCAACAAAAAAATTTGTTATGATGTATATATTATATATATATATGTATATATTACTTCTTCTGTCGGCCGTCAGCGTGATAATAAGCAAGTCATGTATAATTGGGTTTTTAATTTTTTGTTTTATTGTGGACAATTGCTAAACCGGTTTGCACAACCTTTAAAACAAAGTGTACCAACTGAATTGTTGCATTGTATATTTACGTATGCTAAAGTAACAGACGACTGTTACAAACGTTACTGTATATAACCAGTTTGGTTGTAAGTATAATTGATCTGTTGGCATCAATTTGCTTTGCTTTGGCGACTATCTCATTAATTTCGTCATTTTCTTTACCAGATGAGGCTCTTCTAACCAGCGGGTAAGAGTTTTAACATCATCAAATCTAAAAAAATGTACTTATTCCTATTGTTTGATATTTCATACGACAAAAATTAACGTTTTTTGTTAATGCATGATATTTTATACTATAATTATTAAATTGGTTTTCAAATTTGAATACTAATTTACACGATTGTATGAATTTTCATACGGCGCTATAAAACGTTAATTTATTTATAGATTATTAATTATTTTATCGAAAAAATTACTTTTTTCACTCACAATTGCCACTAAAACTTCACTTTGTTCCAATTAAAACACAAACAAAAAAACCTGCATACATGTCGATAGCCGTTTTCATAATTATACAAAAAAAACTGAACTGTCAAACTACTAAAAATAAGAAAACATTTTTTTAATGAAAAAATGTACTAGAATTAGCCACGGATGTATGATTAAATGGATATAACATGATTATGCATTTTAAAATCGCAGTATAACCTGCGTATTTTTTAGTATTAAGTTTCATACAGTAGACATGAATGGGTTACAATATAATTTCAAATCTTCTGTGATTAACTTCGGAATTCCACGTATAACCAGATCAGTTGAGTAATACGTCATTCTATGAAATCTAATCGATATTTAGACAGGCAGCTAGCGTACTGGATTTGGTACAACAGCCAAATTGATTTCTCGAGATTATCTTATTGAGATTCAAAAAATCGATCATGTTGGCGAATAATTCTAATTGTATATAAATACACTAAACAACGAACATAATTCCTGTTGGAACTATCTCGTACAATAACAAATTTAAAACAAGAAAAAAATCATGGCCGACTATCATTTACATTCCAACAATCTGTTGCTTTAAAATATTATATTTTCTTATGTTAGATTTAATGTTTTTTTTCTCTGTTATTTTGAGCTATTTTGTTAATTTGTAATATTTTATGTTTTCCGTTTGACACGAAATGATTTAAAGATCAATATAACAAAAAAATCTTTCAGCAATGTTTGGTACTATATAATTTGATAGTGCTGCCTCTTTCGGTAAACATAGGTAACCATACCATACTTTAATCGTGCTGCCTCTTGCGAAAAATATTGTATACTAAATACTTTGATCGTGGCGCCTTTTTCGGAAAACATGATCTATATGAAAATTGGTTTAATAAATTGTATGTCAAATTTGTATGGAAAATGTATCTTAGTGTGAGCTGCATAGCAATGAATATATTAGCACTGGAATTGGTCTATAAGTTATCGGCTGAGTTTTATCCCCTGATTTGTATATAGGATGACCTTTGCAATTTTTAAGCATTCTGGAAAATTGCGGTTTACTGTAGAATCGTTTATCAGATTGAAACTGAACTGCTATGTAAAAGAATGTGGTTTGATGGGTAAAAATCGTCAACATTTGTATGTATCAATTAAAATTTAGTTAGATATTTTGATTGGTAAAATAATTAACAATAAAATTTCATTTTCTTGCCATTTTTTACATTTTTGAAAATTTGTATTAATTTTTGCTTCCATTATTTAAATTTAACGTCAAAATGAAATAAGAATACCTTTATATGCGCGTCAGTAATGTAACATAGAAAATCATCAATGTATGTCAGAGTGGTAGTTCCATCTATCTAGAAATAGCATGAACTAACGCGTTATAATTTAGTTTAGGTAGCTTAGTCGATTAAGGCACACAGCATTATTAATAAAAGCATAGTATCACATCGCTTAGCTTGGCTGACATTGTGCAACGAAACTAAGAATAAAATAAGTATCCTCTTGAAAAACTTCATAAATAGTCCATTTTCCTATTTGATCATCGCAGGTTATTAGTGTAAAACTTACAAACATGTTCGAAAATTATATTACATATTTAACATTTAACCATAGGTGTGTTACCTTACATTTTAACTTTATTTTTTTTTAAATAACACGGGTGCGATTATGTAAGCATTTTAACTTTCGACAAGATGGCAATATTTTTCAAAAAAGTGATTATATGACATGTCGAAGTTACGACAAGTTGTTGTTGCGACAGACATGTCGAAATGAGTAAAATATTTTTTCTTATATAAAACTGGCCACATTATCCACATGTTTCGACATGTCGAAAGTCGAAATGCTTACATAATCGCACCCCTTGATATCCTATATACACAAACCGCGACTTTATATTTAGGTCTAAAATTATTTATATTAATTTCTAAATACATTTATATTTTAATAATGTATTTTATTATAATAATTAATTAAGAAAATAATATATAGTTTTGTAAATTGTATATAGTATTAAGATTAAAGTTTTTCAATAAAAAGTATATGCTACCAGTATGTAGAATGGGTTTTTAGTTTTCCAAAACTTAAAGCGTACAGTGTACGGCAAGGCAACTTTTTAAAAACGGTGAGTACATTATTTATACATTATTTAAAGGTTTTTACAGTGTTTCTACTAAGAATTTGAGTGATGATTATTTTTTAAAAAATTCACATTTACAAAGAACTTCATCCTGCAAATTATAGAGGCTGCGCCGTTTCTAAAGAATAAGAAAAAATAAATTGGAAACACATCACGCCATTATATTATATAATGCCAGTAGCAATTAACAATACAAATCAAGAAAACTCTATTACACCCAGCCAAGTATGGTAAATAGACGAAATAAATTTTCACAAGCAGTAGTATGTTTTAAGGACACCAATGATACTACTATGCATTAAAAAATATTTAAAAACAGCCAAGCGCTAATACACACGGGTCAATTAATAAAAAAAAATTCAATAGTCGTTTAGATAGTCTAGAACCCGTGGATAAAATAGTATCCATTTTATGCTAAATTAATATGACAAATCAACCATTCAGAATTGTAATTTTAAATGCCAATGGAGTAATCCAACATATTTCAGAGCTACAAATCTTTTTAAATACTCGACTTAAGTCTAATATCAGAAAGACATCTAACTTAGGCATTATTGATTGATTGATTGTTTGATTGATTAGAGTGTACGGCCAAGGACGAACCAGGAACTCCCGGAATGATGGGCACCACCGTTCACCCGTGTTACAGAATAACAAAACCGAAGGAATGGAAGGAATGTTAGTTGTGACAGACTCGACCCGGTTACTGACACCTAAGCGATCGATAGTTGGTATTTTTGTGGTGTAAGGAAAGGAAAGGTTTATTAGCAATGACAGAATTGGTCCGGTTACCCAGTAGCCAATATTCAAACTACTGTTAGCACAAGACAATCACAATTTTAATGAACTGCTTTGCTTCTTTTCATCTCTTATAAGCAACATTAATATTAGCAACGCCACCATTCAACGGTAATCTGCAAAGGTTCCCTGAAAACAAAATCTATTAAAGAACTAATTGCTCTTAGTTGTAGGCTGTAATTATAAAAATATAAAAATATAAAAATATAAAAATATAAAAATATAAAAATATAAAAATATAAAAATATAAAAATATAAAAATATAAAAATATAAAAATATAAAAATATAAAAATATAAAAATATAAAAATATAAATATAAAAATATAAAAATATAAAAATATAAAAATATAAAAATATAAAAATATAAAAATATAAAAATATAAAAATATAAAAATATAAAAATATAAAAATATAAAAATATAAAAATATAAAAATATAAAAATATAAAAATATAAAAATATAAAAATATAAATATAAAAATATAAAAATATAAAAATATAAAAATATAAAAATATAAAAATATAAAAATATAAAAATATAAAAATATAAAAATATAAAAATATAAAAATATAAAAATATAAAAATATAAAAATATAAAAATATAAAAATATAAAAATATAAAAATATAAAAATATAAAAATATAAAAATATAAAAATATAAAAATATAAAAATATAAAAATATAAAAATATAAAAATATAAAAATATAAAAATATAAAAATATAAAAATATAAAAATATAAAAATATAAAAATATAAAAATATAAAAATATAAAAATATAAAAATATAAAAATATAAAAATATAAAAATATAAAAATATAAAAATATAAAAATATAAAAATATAAAAATATAAAAATATAAAAATATAAAAATATAAAAATATAAAAATATAAAAATATAAAAATATAAAAATATAAAAATATAAAAATATAAAAATATAAAAATATAAAAATATAGAAATATAAAAATATAAAAATATAAAAATATAAAATATAAAAATATAAAAATTTTTATATTTGAAATTTTTTTATATTTAAATCTTTGCAGATTTACTGATTTTTTTGACATACAAATTAATTGTTGAAATGTATACATATTTTATAGTTGTATTTATACTGATGACCAGAGCTTTTGATTAAGGTATCATTCATCACAATCGGACCACTATTACGGTGTGTAATTGCTATAAAACTGTGGATTCGATCGAATTCAATTGTTTAATTATTTTAATAAATTTCTATTTGTAGAATTTTTAGGGAGTAAATAAATTAGGAAAATGTAGTTTGCAAACATTTTTCTAATCTATATACAAATAAATAAAATAGATAAAACATTTACTCTAAATTTATTAGTTTTTAAGTTAAAATTTGTAATTCTTAGGTTCTTTTAGTTTTGTTGGAGTGTAGAGTGGTTTTGTCTGTGCGTAATATTTGGGTGGTCTCTTTTAGGGTTTAAATTAAAATTTATATGTTGAAAGATCAATTTTATTTAATAAAATGAAGTTATATAAATTATATCCGTACCAGAAAAGCTCTGAAGATTTTGTGTTAAACCCAAAAGAATATCCGTATGCTCAAATACGTGACGTTGTTGAAAGCTATCATCCCGAAGATGATAGATGCTGGCTTCTCCTACAAATTACATGATTTAACGAAGATCTTAAGGGCAGTGAAATAATAAGTGTCGAATCAAGTATCGCTGCTGCATTTAATTTGCGTACAAATACCGATGTTATTTAATTAATTCCGATATCTTTATATTTTATGTTTTTATATTCTGTATATTCTTATGTTTCAGATTTGAATTTTGGTGTTTATATTGTTATATTATTGTATTTTATATAATTTTATATCTGTACTGTTATATTATGATTTATATTACCACTATAGTACGGTACTAAATTAACACCTAATTTTTAGCAACAACGCAACGGAACGAATTTCAAGGAAAACTAATCCAATTTATTACAGCATATGGATTGCAGAATTATAATTTTATAATATTATAATTAATTAAATTATAATTTCAGATTGAAATTAATTCTTTTTCTTACAGCCTACGGCTTAGAGCAATTAGTTTATTAATAGATTCTGTTTTCAGGGAACCTTTGCACCTTTGCAGGTGGCACACTGGAGTTGCTGATAAGAGATGACAAAATGCAGAGCAGTTCAATAAATCTGTGATTGTCTTATACTAACAGTAGTTTGAATATTGGCTACCGGGAAACCGGACCAATTCCGTCATTACTAACATACCTTTTCTTTCCCTACCCCACAAAAATTTACTAACTATTGACTGTCACGGTGTTTGTAACCGGGTCGATCTCAATAATTAACTAATATCCTACCTTATCGTTCCAAGTATATGTAAAAATGGAAGTACGGCAGGCCCGGCGCTTTCCGGGAGATCCTGCTTAATGCTTGGTCGTACATTCTAAATCAATCAATCAATCAATATAGATTATATATACTTATATATAACTTATATGTATTATATCATTGTATGTATTGTATTCATAAAGTGCTAGCAAATTATATGAATGTTCACGAAGTATTTGGCTCAAAATATTTATAAAGAAAAATGTGTACGTACGAATTTAAAACAAAACGTAAAACAATCCATTTGGCTACTTAAATCCGCATTCGTTTTTCTCTGCAGTAGTAATAAGAAAGGAAAAACAAAACTGAAAATTTCTTTAAATGAAAAATAATGTCCAACAAGGATAGGTATATAATTAAAAATATGTTGTTGTTTCGCTTTGTACTGGCATGCAATAACCAATACACATTATATATATTTTTTTTGTTTTGAATGCCATAGTATACTAGTATACGAAATTTATCATTCTTATGTACTTTCTCTATGTTATAATGGTAAATCTTTTGAACTAACATTAGACTTATTTAAAAAACAATTCACTTAACAGAATTTTGTACATATTCTATGTAGTGATATTTTATCGAAAACAGAATAATTTCATAATTTCTCTACAGAATAATTTTATAATAATGGATTATTACAAGAAATATTTATTGCACAATTCACCGACACCAAAAACAAGTTATTGAAGCAACTAGGGTTTAATTGTATTGTTGTAGGTGATTTTAATGCAAAAAATACTTTCTGAGGGTCAAGATTAACAACCTTGAATGGTAGAGGGTTGGGTAGACAGCACTTGTTCCATGCGATAAACCAACATATTTTCCTAGTAACATAAGCAAAACTGTATACCTCATTGATTTTTACATTACAAGAGATATATCCAAAATCTTTTTTGAATATAGTGGAAGTTTTGGATCGGATCACTTATTCGTAATTTCAACTTTTACTTTAATTTAAAAATAAATTTAGGAAATTGGTTGAAACAAAAACTGTAATTGGTAGGAAACAAAGTTAATTTCATTGTTAAGAATATTCAACAAGCAGCATAGAATAGCACTCCAATAGTTAGAAAAACATTTCACGATGGCACAACATTTTCCGATATCAGTTATTTAACACCACAAAGCAAAATAACTCTTAAAATAACTCTAATTATCTTTGCAATAAACTTAAGAAAAGAATTAAAGAACTAAAAAATAAATTGGTTAACTGATATCTACGTTGTCTTACCGGTGATAAATATACCGAGTATTCTCTGTGGGAAGCTACAAAAGCACTAAAAATACCAAATGATGAAATACCACCAGTAATAAATGAAGGCAGAAATTTGGTAGCAAGTTCACATGATCTATATATAGATATACTCTGCGTGCAGGAACCTTATAAAGCTAAAGGTAGGGTTGGCGGACTGGTAACATCGACAAAAGGAGTCTCTGGAGACGGGGACAACGCAAAGCTTGCCATAAGCGTATTTTAGTAAGACCTAGAGCTTCTTAGAATCTCGCAATTGAACAAACCTCCATACAAGGTTTCCCGATAAGCGCTGAAACATAAAAATTGGGAAATGTTTGAAAACTTGTTGGAAACAACTTGGCAAGGATGGCCAGAAAACATGACCGGACATCAAAATAGGATGCGAACATATAGTATAGCACAAAATAAGTTCGCTCATCGATGTTTGTGACGGAAACGTGCTCAGAAAGCTCAAATACATTGGCAAATGAGTTAACCATAAAAAAGCAACAGTTACAAAGATCAACAGCATTACAGACCAAAGTTGACTCTTTACTGAGATCTTTTACAAGATCTTTCAGACTATATTTTTACAATTGGTGATCTTTGTAGGTGGACAGGCCACCGAACGATTTTACACACTATTGATTACGGCGTTGCGGTCAGCGGCGGGGATCACACTCAGAGCCGAGACAACAATGTTATACCACAAGCTGTTTCTTGGGTATGCTGCTTCTTGATGTCACTGAAACAAATGACATAAAAACGCACAAAAAAATCTGGAAAAGCACCCGGCGTTGATAGTATTGAGGTCAAAATGATACAAAAAGCATGATTTATTTATTATACTGTTTTTCCGAAAGCTTGTAAAAATGACATTGTAATTATCATTAGAAAGGTAGAGAATCGAGAAACTGGTAAATGGCATGTTAAAGTGCGTTGTCCAGGATAGTAGAAGATATAGTGACAAGATTTTCGATAATATGTGGTGGCCTAGTATTGTAAATGAGTTAAAGAAGGTAAGCTGTCACCTTTGCTTAATCATTGACATAGTTGTTTCTCTGGTAGATTCGCAACTGAAGTCACTAACTGGATAACAATATCCGAAATATCTCGATATCAGAAGACCACCTTTAATGTCTGTGAACGGAGTGAGAATTAAATTGGTCCAAACTGTAAAATGACATGAGGTTGGTTTCGATAAAATACTTGTCACGTCACATGTTAAAAGGATTGCAGAAAGTAGTAAAAAAGTTGTCTTTAACAAGCTACTAATAAAACTTAAATATTATGTCGCTAAATAGTAGTGGTTGCACTATTTACATATGAATGCGCCATGTGGGGCGACAGAATGAATTGTCACCAACGTAGACATTTAATAAGCGCACAAGAGAAGAATCCTTCTTGGTATTACAACAGCTTATAGAACTGTCATAACAGATGCACTTCCGGTGTTAGCTGGCGCAATACCAATTTATATATTGGTGTAAGAAAGAGTTGCTAAGTATAAACTAATAAAAAAACAAAGTGTGTGCAATGCAATATGGCACGAAAAATGGAACAATTGGATGGATGGAATGACTACTTATAGTTGGCTTCCATACATCGAAGAAAGAGGGCGGAAAAAGGCTGGCGCTCTTTTTAAATGTTAACGTGATATAGCAAAATATAGCATCCTACCTGGAAACGAATTTATTATCCTGATAATAAATCTATGGAAATTTTGCTTTACAGCGGCAATCTTGGCAAAGACAAAAGACAACAACAATGCAATGGTTCTGTGACAACTATTCAATCGAAATTTAGACATACTAAAGCATTGTTAATTTTAAAAAATCGGTAGAGAAGCGCTAAATTTTATCTGTCTTCAAATGGCTGCAACTTTATTAAATTATTGGCACTTCATGAACAAAACTTACATCAGCACTATACGTCGGTGATCTAGTCACGAAAGTCCTTACAATTTTACAATTTCGTTTAATAAACTCAAACTTTATTGTTCACCTTTGCAATTATAAACCTAATTGTGCCTTAAATGTAAGGTTAGAAGTCATGAAAATGACTCTTAAATCACGTATCAACTTCCGTCAATGGGACTGTTGAATAAAGAGTATTGATGAAGAGTATTGGAGAACGAGTTCGAAAAAATTACATAGATTTGCATTCATGTATATACTTATGTTAAGTGGCAGTCTGTTAATAACTTAGACCAATTGTAACACGAATCTAAATCATTCTAAAACTTCACGTGGTCAGAAATGATATTGATTGGTACAATAATTTTAATGTCAAATACAAAAAATACTAATCGACCTATATGACTCCCCTAAGGTACACCCAAAGTACATAATTGGAGAAAAGCTAGATTCAGCATTCATAATTTTAAAAAATTGCGAATGACCAGAAGTTATAGACTGCAACCACCGTATTAGAAAGAATTTGCAGTTCAATTTCTCTAGTTTATTTATAAGGGTTTAATGGTTAAGTTTGTCAAAAGTCTTAGATAAATCCAAGTACACCACGTCGATTTGGGGACAATCTTTAATAATGATATATAAGTGACCGCATGCAAGGTACCAGATTTGTTACTGTCGAACTTCGAGGAAAAATGCATGTTGAGCAGGTGAGATATAAATTTAAAGGTCGAAAAGTTAACATTTTTGGACCATAAACTTAAATAGTTTAAAATGGCGGAGCGAATGACATTATACCACGATAGTTTTATTAATATCATTTCTTTTGCCTGATTTAAAAATCGAACGAGTAAAAGAACTTTTCCATCGATCTAGAACACTCGATAACACTTGTAAAAGTCTCAACATATTAAAATCATTGCCTATACTAAATTTGGGACGTGAAGAATTCTTCAAAGGTTCATAAACGTTTGGTGGCCGTGGTTAGTGGAAATATACTCAGGTTAGAGTTAACACAGTCTTCTCCACCCACCAATTGTTATTATTTAAGTTTCATGTCACCCATAATTGTAAAACACGGAAATGCTCAACACCGAATTGAATAAACAATATGGCTGACGAAATTATTTATTATGGTATTCACGTATATTTTATTTAAAATGTAAATAAAAGAACTATAATAAGTGATCCACTACTGTCCTGAGTCGGTTTTTTTCAAGGGCATTATAGGCTAAAGAAAATATATTCACTCAAACTAATTAAATTATTTTTGTATATGAGGTTTTTTCATTTTACGAAAGCGTCCCGCTTGTTACTCTTTACTTTTTTATTTTGTCTACCACGTTTTGTGCAATACTCATTTTCTCTCGGTTCATATGCCGACGAGACATTTTTTGTTTCCTTTATGGGCTACGCACCGCTAATGCGACTGCTGCTGCGCCCTGTGCCCGATCCTGACACTACTGTCGACGTTTGTGGGTGCGTCGTCACAAACGTACTGAAAAAAGCGAGTGCTTTAAAAGATTTTCGTTCAGGTTTTTGTGGGGGCTTATCGCACCGCATGGGTCCAGTCGTAAAATTAATAACGATTAGGTGGATGACTGCATAAAATTGTATCTTTACATCACAATCACCTATTGCTCCAACTGCGTTTCGAAATATTCGGAGAAGTATATGTTTCCCAACGCTGATCCAAGCTATAAATGTATTTCACAAATCAAGTGAACACCATAATAGTTGGATATGGAATGCACTCCTAGATTATCTTATCAATTCAATTACGGTTATCAATAAAGACAACAACAAAAATAATTGTATCAAAATTAATTATCAATTTACTTTTTAAATTGTACAGTGTTTTTTAACTAATTAACCTGACAGAATGTTTATTAAATTGTTTATATTAATTTTATTAATATTTAAGGTAAATCACATAATCTATATCTAAGCGATTTATTATTTATTTATTTTTTATTTTTATATAGATACAAGCCGATGAAGATGATTCTACCACATACAGTAATTGTGATTGGGACTTATTAGATAAACCAGAACTGACCAACGATCAAAAGGATGTAATTCGTGGTAAATTTCCAGCTGAATGTTTACAACAAAGTGCCGAAGATAAAGCGTTATCGTTGGAAGAGTCTAAGAAATTTGATGAGTTCAATAAAGCACTTCGTAATTTTGATGGTGATTCCCAATTTCCACTGGTCGACGATTATGATCAATTTTATGAATCATTGGACTTATTGAGATGTAATAATAAAACATTATCGTATGATGAGTATATTGAATGTATATTACCTAAACGAGATGAAATGATTGAGTTGATTAAAAACGCAACAACAATTGAATAATGATATTTCCATTATTCATACATGTGACACATTTGTATTTAAGATTCCAAACACTTCAATAAAATTAATATCCAGTGATAACATTTTTATCAGTTATGAGTTTTTTTTTTCGTAAAACAAAATTTCGTACTACTGTCGTGTTTAATTTAATCCGTCGTTGAATGAATGTCAATACCATTTCTTTGGATAATAATTAATTTATAATAATAACGGCCCTATCGGTTTCGATCGCGTGTCCGCTCATAGTTTTGTCCAATACAACCAAAAGAAGTCAATCAACTTAAAGATTGTTGTTACGTTCGTTCAGAAATATATCGATGCACAACATGGTAGACATAACTTACTTGAGCTCAAGTCATGCTTACAGTGTCAACGTTCAAAAGTTCATAGACACAATAATTCAAAAATTCTAACGACAGTCCAACCAAATCAGCGATTCGAACATATGAATATAGATATAATTGGTCCTCTGCCACAGGTACACCATGCCATGGATCTACCATGGATACAGTTACTGTTTAACGATAATTGACAGGTTCACGAGATGGCCGGAAGCTATACCAATAGTAAATCATTAAACTGCAGATTCCGTTGCCAAAAATTTAATTTCTGGATGGGTTGGACGATTCGGTACGCCGCTCCAAATAACTTCTGATTTAAGGAGACAATTTGAGTCTACATTATTGCAAGAAATGTCTCAGCTACTCGGTATCACCTATTTTAAATCTACCAGCTAGCACCCACAAGCCAACGGAATGATTAAAAGATGGCATCATAGCCTTAAATCGTCAATAAAGTGTCACAAAATGGTCCGAAATATTGCCAACTATTTTGATGGGTCTCCGATCAACATACACAGATGAGAAGAGTTAAAGGTAAAATAATATTTTCGACCGGACTTTATTAACCAATTCCTATATTTCCAGTTGAATTACATATTTCAACTAAAGTAAGCCAATAGGTAAATATAGGTATTATAAAAATGAGAAGTTATCAATAATGCAAATATAAAATAAAAGTTTTCACGACATTTAGATGTTTGACAAACTTTAAAATCAAATACTTTCATTTTTCAATGGAGTAAAAAAACATATTTTTTGTCCTAAACTAATTAAAAACGACATAACGGCGATATTTTGATCGAACAGCACATAAGCGACATTTTTTTAAATTTCTGTTTTTCATATCATTGGAAAACGCTAATTTTGCTCTATACAACTCATTCTAATTAAATCATTCTACTTTTGTAACAAGATAACCGTGTTTTTCTGTTCCAAAGTTTTGCAAAAGGTGTAACATGGCCCCTTCACCTTGAGTATATAATTACCATTGCAATATCTTTTAAAAAAAATTTCAAAGATGGCGTCAATTTACAATAAATTTGACGTTTAGAAATCATTTAAATTTTTGTATTGAAACTTAAAGCATTATTTGTGTTTAAAAATTATTCAAAAAAGGTTCTCTAAAAAAAAATTTAATGGATCTGCACAATTTTGTTGTATGCATTACTTTTAAGGTCGGTCCTTCTAAATAATTTTGAATTTATGTTCCAAAAACATTCATTATTTCTGTATAGGCAATTGAATTAATTTGAATTTATTTTTTTAATAATTAAAAATTTTAATCAACGATGCAAAAATGTTCACAACTAAACAGTACAGACTTTCAAATATATTCAATAAAAAATCTAAAGGTAGCCATTTTGAAAACAGTAAAATCATGTTAAATGTCAAAATTCTTGCAGACCATCAACTTTGGCAAGATTGGTAGAAAATGATTGAATACAATATGGTATGAAATTAATTTTTTGTGTCTCCACTAGGAACTGTTTGCTATTGCAGGTGGAGGGTGTGTTAGCAACATTTTGAAAAGATTGATTAACATAAACGCCTCAGCAAAATCGCCAAATTAATAAATAAAAACACACAAGTGACAAAAAAGTAGTATTTATACTATAACTCAATAAATAATTAAAGAAATTAAATACAATTATGTATTTATGTTCGTCTAGTACTAAGTTATAATCAAAAATAATATTGCCTCATTTTAATTAAAATTTTAATTAAAAATGGAGTAAAAGAGAAAATTATATAATTTAAAAAGGATAGCAATACTATATACAAACAAATTTTGACAGTAGCAATAATTTGATTAGTATTGTTAAAGTTCCGTGGTAAACGTATATAAATTAAATAGTAAATCGTTGTTTAAAATCAATTTTACATAAAATAAAATTAAAATAGGTATAGTTTTCTTTACAGACAAAATAAGTTTGATAAATCTATCAAGAAAATATCAAATGCTTAGATTTTTAATCGATAGGTGGTGACAAAATCGTTCCGTGAATTTTCATCAACCATAAAATCATCAAAATAATATTACCGAAAGAACGAATGAACGAACGAACGAATGAACACAACCATAAAAGCGCCTTCAATGACATATGGCTACTTGGGTTTCTTTAATAATTTTATCAACAAGCCTCCATGTGAATTTTTATTTTTGACATTTTACACTCTTCCTCATAATTAAATTAGTTTTATGGATCGATTAAGAGAATTCTATTATTTTGCGGCCACCTCATCCAATATTATGTCAACTTAAATATTTTTACGTACTTCTATAAAAATTAAAAAAGATTTAATTTGAAAATGAAATTTTTAATCATTTTGTCCATTTTGGGACTTACAATTAGCTTTGTTAATTGTATAATGTTTAACTTATTACCAAATACCCAAAAATGTCTTCGAGAAGAGATTCAAGCCAACCAACCAGTTAAGGGTGAATATGAAATTACGGATGCACCGGGGCAAAAAACAGATTATATTGTAAGTATTGAATGAATTAGTTATACTGCTTATGTTAATACTTCAATATAAAATTTTACTAATTATAGATTCGAGATTCCAAAGGACATATTTTATCACAAAAGGAAGATACATCTCGTGGCAAAATTTCCTTTTCAACCGAAATACATGACACTTACGAGATTTGTTTTATTTCGAAAGTTCCACCACGTAAGTAGAACAAAGAGCCTAAGTAGTTTCCTGAGCCTCTTATTTCATTATTTCAATTTTGAATAGATCAACGTGGAGTGAACCAAGATGTCTCTTTAATTCTTAAGAAAGGCTTTGAAACGAAAAATTATGAAGGGGTAGGTTACATTTTTATAAAAGTTATTGCTGAATTCAAATTACATTAATTTTATTTTTTTATATAAAACGATATATTCGCTTAAGTCAATTATTATTTCTGATTGTTTTAAAGATGGTAAATATTAGTGCTTAAAGGTTTTTGGTCAAAATATTATTCCATTAACAGCTCTAATCATGTAATCCTATGTAGTATTGTGGTTATTTGTGAATTATATCACATAATAATTTAATATTGTTTATTATAAAAATCATATATAAGTTAGCTAATCTGTATTTTAATCAAAAATACCTTTTGACGACTGTTTGTTTTACTTTAACAGATTTCGTTAAAATGTTCTTTACAAATGCGTAGGCAAAGTGAATTTGTATTATTAATGATATTTTTTATGTATAGATAGGAGAAGCAGCAAAATTAAAACCTCTAGAATTGGATCTAAAGAAAATGGAAGATTTATCTGACACAATTGTTCAAGATTTTGCCATTATGCGTAAACGCGAGGAAGAAATGAGAGATACAAACGGTAAAATAATTATTTTTCAAAATTGAAAATCTTGTAATCTACAATACATTTCTTTTATTTCAGAATCAACTAATAGCCGCGTACTCTTCTTTAGTATTTTCAGTATGTGCTGCTTGTTAGGTCTTGCTACATGGCAAGTACTTTACTTGAGAAGATATTTCAAAGCCAAAAAACTCATCGAATAATTTAAACAAATTCATTTATTTTTTTTTTATATTTCAAGTTCATTTAAATTATTGAAGGTAAAATTAATAATAAAAATGTAATTCTTTTCAAATATGGTTTATTCTAAATTTCCTATATCGGTGTTGATTTCGTGGGTGGTTTAAAATACGTATTAAAAGTGCTAGTTGTGCTCAGATCAACTTTTTTACGGAACGAAACTTTGCTACCTGAAGTCGTCGAGCCACGATTCTGGAAAAACTGCTTGGCAGACTCAGTTTTTATTAATGAGGGTGATACTGACTTATTAATTAACGAAGTAATCAAAAATGGTGAGCAGGATTGTTGACTCGTTCTAGATTTTTAAACAATAGAATTACAACATTCAGAAATTCTATCACTGTCTGCATGGTGTTTTAAGACTCTTGCATATTTAAAGTGTATAGTTTTTTATATTGCTCATTATATTAAATTAATTTTTTCATTTCAAGTTTGTTTTCCTCTAAAATCTTCTCAGTTTTAGCAATTTTCTTAGCCAAGTTCATAGTTTGTTTGTATTGGAATTCTTTTACAGAAGGAAGATAATTCATTGTTCTTAAAAAAAATTTAAATATTTTATTTCCATCTGAGGTAAATAAAATTAATTATGTAAGTTTTAGGTAATGTTAATCCATAATATTATATTTTACCCCTTCATTTATAGCTTTAAATGTTACTAATTTTTTACATATCGAACAAAATGGTGCTCGTCCTGCTTTTTTAGCACATCTTCCGACACATCACATTTGAACATGATAAGTAAAAATTATTACCATTTTGATAAAGTTTATAACATGAATTACAGATTCACTGTAATATCTTTATAATTCACGATTGTCGGCATCTGATTTATTTTATTTGACTTTGCTGCTATTTTACTTTCCCGTTGTAAACAGCAAATGCATTTTACATTTTAAAATTGACCCTATCGACGATAGATATGGGTCTTCGAAAATTCGCCCAATGTAATGTTGGTTGAAGCCCCATGTACGTACTAACTCAATTATTACGTATATATACTGGATTTTCTAGGTTGAGCGACATCTTTAGTCGAATTATCTTGTAGTTATCGACCAACAAATTTGTAGAGTCGAGTTATCTCAAATCTAAAAATATGCATTATATATACAGAGTTGAGTCAAAATACAACAATAAAAATATGTACATATTAAGAAAATCTAAAGCATAGAACTCGACAATTTGTTGTGATTGAAGATAAATTGATTAATTTTATGTAATTATTTATTATTTTATTTGCCTATAAATTTACTGATTATAACAACTCGAACCTAACATGATAAGCGCATTTTACTGGTCACTGCAATAAGAATAAGAATAAAAAATTTCCCCTCATTCCAATACAAAACCATCAAAATAAGTTGGAATGAAACTATTCCAAATGGAATGAAATGCAAGCATTGTTGTAATATTACCAATAAAATTTGGCTGATGAGTCGACTCGCAACATATACGTAGTAAATCAGACATTAGGTAAAATTTTGTGGGTAATACATATATTCATGTATAGCTATTGCAAAATTCTTAAAAAAAAATTAAAATAATTATTGCATGAATTACTGGCTAGTAAAACACTTATTTCTAAAATAAGATTTTAAAGTAAGTAACAAGTAAATCGTGTACATTTGAATTTTTTTATTACGTGTTCCCATTTTTTTGTTTCACTATCTACGTATAATCGTCATATTTTTGAGAAGAACAATGGATAAATTATTCAGTACCAAAATTTTTGATAATGACCTTTCGAATGATGATAGATCGGATGCCAGCGATGACGATTATTCTCAAGAAATAAATTATTCGAATGATAGTTATAATAGTGATATCGAAGAATCTACAGCATCATACCGAGGTAAACGTTTACCAATTCAAAATGGCGAAACAAATAAAACGCAATACGATGGGCGAGATTTGAACATTAAACATGCATTAAAGCAAAAACTGAAAAGACAACCTACACGTCGACCAGATCCCCGGATATGTAATCGAAATGCTCTAATGGCACGGGAAAATAGACGACGTAAAAAAGAATTAATACATCAAATGGAAAATCAAATAAATGACGTCAGTAAAGAAAATAAGTATCTTAAAAAATTGGTGAAGCAACAAGGAACAACGATATCTAAATTGAATAAGGAAAAGCACTACTACAAAAGTATAATATCTAATCGAACCGAGATTATGAAACTATTGCAAGTAATAGGAACATCAAATATACCAATGACATCATCTGAGAAGTGCGATATAAACAAACACCATCATATTAAAAGTGAATTAAATTCAGAGTGTACAGATTCCTCGAACGACTGTGAAAATGGTACAGATACAGATCCAGTTTTGCTACAGTTTGACACATCACTTACAGATGAAAATTACTTTTTATTCCCAGATCTAGGATGTGATGCACCTTCGTCAACATTTAGCGAGAATTATGGCGAAAATATGACTGCGTGTGGCTTAAACGGGTGGGATAACTTATTAAATATAAATGAATTAATGCCTATATTTAGTGAAGAATCAGAGTTAGAGAATAAAAAAGCCTCATTAGATATTAAATCTGAACACAATTATACATATTCAGAAAATGAAATTGTAAAACCGGGCGTGTGTCTGCATGTCTCAAGCGGTAGAGTATCATTAGAATTCTGTGCTAGTTGTCACAATAGAGCGCAGGGCGCTTATTTACTTAATTAAAATTTGTATTATAACGACAACTAAACATTTTGTTCACTACCTAGTTATTGAGTTCTCAATAATATTTAATTGAGGCATTAATGGTTTATTTTTAATTAAGATATTAGCATGATTTTCAATTTTTTGAAAGGATTATTTCGACATTCAATACTTGATTTGTTGAATTTATTATAATATGTAGCTAAGATAGTTTTTAAGTATTTTATATGGTAACGGTTAATCTTTCCTTTTTGGAATTAAAAATTTCATTTTATATTTATTTTAAAAAGTAGTATGTAACAAACCTAAACGATATCAATGTTCCTCTCTCAATTAATTTTTCGTGAAAATTGCAGGATGGTCATCTTTCACCCTTGTTAACATAATGATGTGTTAAATAAATATAAAAAGGTGGGATTAAGAAAGATAAATGGCTTGGCGCTTTCAAATGGAATATATTTTATTATAAAAATCTAGGTTGGTTATTTTATTATTCTTTTTTATAAATGTATTGTTGAATCATTTTAAATGCATGAACTAAATTGTTGATACCAACATAAAACAACATATATTACATTTGAAGCAAAGTGCCATTTTTATTCTTTTCCATTTTTAATTTTTCATGGTTTATCTTACAGCTGCTGTAAAATGTTTGCTGTCTTGATTCATTTGTTCAAGAAGCATTTGGCTAAGTATAAGTAAAACAGTAAAGAAAATTGTATCGTTCACATTTATTTATAAACAAAACGCTATATACCAACTATTTTTTGTTGAAACATATTTTATCAAATTTTTATCACCTCATTTCAGAAATATTGGAAGGAGATCTCTATAACTTCTCTATTTTACAGAACTGCGCGTATGGTGAATGTTGTATTTAGCACACGAGAGTGACACGTTTGATATTTGGTGGGTACATATTTTTTGTTTGTTGGATTTCGTTGGTTGTTTTTAATTATTTAAAGGAAAGAATAATCGATTTATTTTCAATGTATAAATTAAGGAAAAATAAATTAAATAATTGTAGAAGTTTTTTTTTTTTAAGGAACATACGTACATATGCTTCGAGGAACATATGTACTCTACCTTCCAATGCAATTAAAGATTGTGAATAAGATAAATAAAAACCCTGAATGCGTCTATTTATCTCATACCAAAATGAGAATTACAACTTTATTTAGAAAAAAACATGCATAGATCCTTCAAATTAAGGATTTTCACTGTATTGAATTGCTAATCCCGTCCTGCCTTCTTCAATCAATGCTGGCTCATTTTGTCCCAGTTGTGGATCAAGTCCTTGAAACGTCCTATCACTAAATGTGTCTCTTGATGAAAGAATGGCAACGTCATTACGGTTTTTTTCGATTACATCAAATATTGTTCCAGTTTTATTTTTCTGCGTGTCCGTATTAATATTTCGAATTCTACTCGATACCAAACTGATATCATTCTCAATAACATCGTATTTATTTTCATTCCGATAGAGTTTGCCATTGGGTAAAATTTCTCTAAAATCAACAAAATATATATCTGATAGTTCTGTATTCCACGCCGGATTTAGTGCCATCTCTAACTCAAATACCGATATAAGTGGTTTGAAGAAATCACGAGAATTATAAATTGTATTTTCTGGACAACCAACTAGTACAAAACAATCTATATCACTAAAATTGGCCAATTTTGCGGGATTCACTTTGCCAACCGAAAATATGTATGATCGAATGCCATGTTTTTTCGTCAAATTTTGTATATGAGTAACTACATTTAGATAACCCTCCGCTGATAATGTTCCAACCACAACACCGATAGATCGTGCATCTTTACATTTCTCTATAAAGTAATAACGCCTTTTCATCCAATTGGTAGATTGAGTCGAAATTTCAGTTAATTTGTTATTTTGGACATCAAATAAGAACCAGGATTTTGCTAAAAAATTATGTTATTTTATGATTATCATGTAGTTTAAATGGTTATTCATTGAAATACCTTTTAGTGAAATGGATAAATTGAAAAAAGATTGATTATCTTGACCTATATAAATACACACATATTCCGAAATGGTTAGCAAGTCCGTAGACCAGCACAAAACGTCCGATTTTTTATTGATCGCTAACAATCCAATTTCGGCATTAGGAAACTTCTGCCTAATCGAATTAATTTCATTTATTTTATGATTATAAGATGTATCATAAAATATTTTTATTTTAATGATTTTATCATAAAATGAATCTTCTAGTGCTGCACTAAAATTGGTTATATCGAACTCTAGCTTAGTAAACACGTATAGCACTGGAATTTTTAAAACTCGACTGAGACAAGCGGGACCAAAATGAATAATACCTTGAGAATTAACATGATTTGCCGCGGTCTGAAAAAGTATAAAATTAAAGTTATTATGAACTTAACTTTCTTAAAGAGATCTTTACAGTATCTACACAGCAACTCCCGTAGGAGGTGTCACCTAATATAAATATGCTAACTTTACATTTATTTGAAATATCGCTTGATATTGAAGTACTGAAGCATAATAGATTATCGGGAAATTGGAGACAAACCTGAAATAAATGGAATTTTGTCTTGAACATAATAAAATACGTTTTAATTATAATAATACCCTTTCAAATTCACAGTCAATAATCCAATTCACGCATTTTTGACATTCGATTTCATTCCATATGTTTGAAATGAGTAAATTATCCGTATAGTTTTCAACTTCACGTTCTAAGCTCACTTCTTCGTTGGAACTAAATATTGCGGTCATGTTTACAAGAAACTTATGTCAAAGATTTGATAAGCCCAAATTATTTAAAAAATTTTACATTTTTCGACTGTCAAATCGTATATTAATTTTTTTATTACTATGTTGGTACACATGATAATTTTATCGTCGTATGTAAAATTAACATTTCATAAATTTTTACATGTAATTAAATTTCAAATAATTCTTTCCATTCTTTCATATACTCAGATGTATCTATAATACGACCCCATAAATTCATCGTATCTTTTGTAAGCTCAAAACAGTCAAGCTCATTTTTTTCTAAATTTACAGAAAAGCCCCGATGAACGTTCTTTGGCGCCGAACTGTCGATAAACAGCTTTGTAATTTTTTTTAAATGTGATAGTTTCAACCTAAAAAACAAAAATTTAATTTAGAATTAGCTTTTATCTTAATATTAATGAAATGTATTAACTTTTTTTTCGATAGTATATTTAAATCGTCATTGGCTATTTTAAAGTCAATACAATTAAATGTGGCTTGACGCTTTTTTAATTGTTTGCGTAACAATTTATTTTCTTCTATTAATTTTTCCAGTTCCTGTTCATCTTCTTCAATTAATTTAACAATTTCAATTGTATTCAACCATAGCAGCTCATTTTCCTGTTCGGCGGCAGCAACTTCTTTATCACTTGAGTTTGCTTGCCTTTTAATTTTAGCTAAAATTCAAAAAATTACTAGTAATTTATAAATATTACATACATTATTTAACACAATTACCATCATTTTCTAAATATATAATAAACTTTTGTTTCAATATGCTTTGAATATGCAACAGTTTATTATTACGGGTAATGTAGTTCATCAGAAGGCAAACCAACTCTTCCTCGGGATTCATTTTTATTAATTAATTCTACTTAATTTTACGAAACTAACGTCATATTGTGTTTTGACGCTCTAAACCGATAAAAACAAATTAAGAGTAGTACCAACCTAGATATATTAAAATAAAATGACAGTAGGCTAAAAGGCGATCCGATTTGGTTGGTCCAACCAACCATAAAAGTAGACATAAAAGTAGAAATCAACTCTATATAAGAAACATTATGTATTGCCTTATATTTTTTCTAATTCTTTTAATATTTTTAGGTGTCATTCTGTACTCTGGATATTCTTGTTTTACTCTGTTAAATAAAAGGATCCTATTTTAAAACGTTGACTTTGTTTTCCTTAGTTTAGAAAATTTATATTTAATATTGTAAATAAATAGACTAAATTCATTAACAATAAAAGGTTTTTTATTTTAAAAACTAATTTTTTTATTATTGAAAAGAATGAAATTAATTGTGTAGAACTAGATGGTACATAATTGTAACGCATAAGCGAGTCGTAAATGTAACGCTTTTATGTAAACATTACGAAGACTTTTATTTACACGAATACATATACATATAAAGGACTTCGTAAATTAGTTTCAATACTCTCATGACAAATGTTTTAATTACATAACATAAAATGTACTGTTTAAGCGTAACGTTTACGAATAGTTTATTTAGTATTGCATAGTCTTCGTATACTATACGTAAACGTAACACCGTGCCAAAAGGGCTATGTTCAATATGGAATAAAAGTTATTAAGCAAGGACAAGAACCCCAAATGGCCATAGGTACTGGTAGTTGCAATTCGTTGACCGAATTTATTTCGTTGTCGAAAAAATAACATTTTTGTTGCGCCATTTTTATTTTACGAACTGTAAAAACAAATTAAATTTTACCTACCTAATATGTACGGCCTTAATATTAATATTTACTTAATTATACTAACACTAAACTATTATTATAAAGTTTATATATAAACACTAAACTTAAAATAAATTAAATCTAATTAGATGTATTATTATGTTAATAAATTTAAAAATAACGTACGTAGAAAAAATATATAATACGTAGCTATATATTGCAATAAAAAACCTCTGTTCACTTCAAAGCGTAATAACAATATGGTAGAAAATGTGAATTAATAAATTTCCTCTCAACTTGCTTACATCGAATAAAATTATACTTGCGTTTTTTATGAACGGCACCAACATTTTCCATACGTTTTTAAATGCACCACAACAAATTGTTTTATAATTGTGGTAAAAATTCTGAAAGTTTTGTGGTAAAATCAACATCTTTTTTTTTCACAAAATATCCACAAAAGTATCTACAAAATTGTGAACAATAATTAGTGACTAAAATTCACTTCCATTTTGTAACAAATTGGTAGAAAATTTTGTGACCACAATTTTTGGTTACTTGGGTGTATATTGGGAAGTAAAACACCGCCAGTCAAATAACTTATATTACTATAAGGGAAATCGCGTCGATTTTATGTGCCAACATGATATTAGTTGGGATAAAAATAGTAGATGGCACTAGAGTAGTTGAACGAAATGTTTACATTTTTTTATCTACAGTTTTTTATATTGAACGAATTATTAACGAAACAAAAATTTTAAATCTAAAAAAAAAATTTTAAATTTTATAATCGGGATTGGAGTACATGGGCTTATATTTATATACAATAATAAATAAATAAAACCAAATTTTATTTTTTTTTAATTATTTCATTTCATTAAAATGAATTAACTTCGTTAATTTTTTTCTTACACCAATTTTTTTTAAATTCTCTTGTTTTGCAAAATGAAAAAATCTTATTTTATAATATATATTTATGATAGTTTTAATTAACACGTAAAAATGATTTTCTATATCATTAATATTAAATCTAGAGTATAAGTGATTGCTATTATCTATAAAAATTAAATCGATTAAACTAATATTTTGTATTGATCGTAAAACTAACTTACTATATTCTAATTTTACATTAATATTAACACTACTTTTAAAAATTTTCTCACATTCGACTAAAATTTTGTATGTATTTAATGATGGGGTCATTAATTTACCCCATTTTTTTAAATTTAAAAATAAAATTATTTTTAAAAATAAAAAATAAAAAAATTGGTTGACGTGCCATCTATTGTTCTCGTTAAAAACGTTTGGTATGCCATCTAGAATTTTTATCCGAAACAAAATTGAACGAAATCATGTTGTCGTTAGCATTTACTATGGAAATGTTCACGATTTCCCTTATAGTAATATAAGTTATTTGCCGCCAGTACGTAGTATTTTACAGCATGGCTCGTACTTTAACTACATGTCAAAACAAAAACATTTTACGAAAATATATAAAGTCAATGGCTTTTTTTGTTATTTGATTGAAAATACACAACCTTAGATTAAAAATAAATAATTTTAGTATATAAGTACAATAAAATAAATTATTGATTAAAGTGATACAGAGAAATCTGAGAATTTCTAATTATTAGAAAAAATATGTTTCAAATTTAACCTGAAATGTGTTGCCCGTAATATTTTTTAGTAAAGGTAATTTTTAAAACTATAATAAAATATGGATAGTGATAGTGATACAGATGAAAAATCCGAAATTGATTTGACTGGAATTTTATTCGGTAATATTGATTCTACCGGACGACTGGAAAATGATATATTTGATGCCGATTCCAAAAGCCAATTATCATCATTGGCAAGGTAAAAATAATAAACTCCAGTAATTAATTTGGTTCTTAAAATAATGTTATTGTTTTTACATTCCAGGCTTGGATTGCATTCGATTTTAAATGAAGTAATGCGGGATGAAAAAACGGAATTAAATGGAGAAGATGATCAACCGGAAGATGAAAATTCAAATGATTACACGGAAAAAGATGCATCGGCTGTTGATTATTCGGATATAAATGAGCTGGCAGAAGATTTAAATACATTGCCACCGCCGTCATCATACAAAAATTCTGATGATGACTACGATATTGAGGATGCTATTCCGGTTAACAAAGTTAGTCCAAGCCATGTTATAAACAAGGAGGGAAGACAAGATCAACAGAATGATAAAAATTTAATGCCTCCACCAAGTGGTGTTCCTCTGAAAACAACAGGTCAAGACTCAAAATGTAGTGACGGCACGAATGATGATAAAAAATTAAACGACGGTAATTATTTAATTATTTTTAAAGCAGTTCATTTATTGATAAGAACCTATATTTACAGAAGACAAAGAACCGAAAAAACTAAATACCCCACTTGCTGCTATGCTTCCCTCCAAATACGCCAATATTGATGTAAGGGAACTATTTCCGGATTTTCGACAAGATAAAGTTTTAAGATTTTCACGATTATTTGGGCCTGGAAAGCCTTCAAGTTTACCACAAATTTGGCGAAGCGTGCGCAAACGAAGAAGAAAACGTCGATCTATAGAGTGTAATAATAAGGTAATAAGCGAAATGTTAATATTCGAAATGGTTTTACATATATTACCAAATGCCTTTATTTGTAGTATCGCGATGGTTCAGATTCAACTAGTGATACCGATGAGCCTCGAAGATATCGTGGTTGGACGTTTAATTATGCCCCTGATCCACCAAAAGAGATGTATGCATCAGATGATGAGGATAAACTACTGCGAGAAATTGTAGGAGATTCAGAAGAAAAGAAACCAGAAAACGGTGAATCAGGCGACAACAAACCTAAAGTAGCAGATTGGCGGTTTGGTCCCGCACAAGTTTGGTACGATATGTTAGAAGTTACTGAATCGGGCGAAGGATTCAATTATGGGTTTAAATTGAAAGAGAAAAACGAGCGAGCACAATCTATAGAAAAAGAAACACAACTACAACCAGATCTAGAAGATATTCCCGATGATGCCTATTTAATGGTTTCCCAATTACATTGGGAAGATGATGTTGTATGGGATGGCAATGACATTAAGCATAAAGTGAATCAAAAATTAAATTCAAAAACTAATGCAGCTGGTTGGTTACCATCGAGTGGTTCAAGAACAGCCGGTGCTTTTAGCCAGCCGGGAAAAGGTATGCCAGTAACTGCAACAGTAGGTCCAGGCTCAAAAATGACGCCAAATCCGCCACTGCCGGGCAAAATGTCTAAAGCGCAAATGATTTTACAAAAGCAAGAGGAAAGTGACGACACATGGTACAGTATTTTCCCTGTTGAAAATGAAGAGTTAGTTTATAGTAAGTGGGAGGACGAAGTAATTTGGGATGCAGAAGCTATGGCTAAAATACCAAAACCAAAAGTACTAACGTTAGATCCAAACGATGAAAACATTATTTTAGGTATTCCAGATGACATAGATCCATCCAAAGTAAGTTTAATAGTTTAAATATTTAAAAAATGTTTACTTATTGGTTGTTATATTTTTCAGATTCAAAAAAATACTGGACCACCGCCAAAAATAAAAATTCCTCATCCTCATGTGAAAAAATCCAAAATTTTACTTGGAAAAGCTGGTGTTATTAACGTTTTAGCCGAGGATACCCCACCACCACCGCCAAAAAGTCCTGATCGTGATCCTTTCAATATATCAAACGATGTGTATTACATGCCAAAATCATCAGAAACCACAATGAGACTTAAAGTTGGTGGGGGCAATTTAATTCAACATTCAACTCCGGTGGTTGAACTAAGAGCTCCATTTATTCCAACGCACATGGGTCCCATGAAATTGAGAGCATTCCATCGACCACCTATGAAGAAATATTCACATGGACTATTGGCAAACACTCAACCACATTCTGTTTTACCACTGCTGAAACATATACAAAAAAAGAAAAAATCCCGAGAGTTGGAGAGGATTGCTTCTGGTGGTGGAGATGTATTTTTTATGAGAAATCCAGAAGACTTGACAGGTCGAGATGGTGAAATAATTTTGGTTGAATTTTGTGAAGAACATCCTCCTCTAATGAATCAAGTGGGAATGTGTTCGAAAATTAAAAATTATTATAAACGAAAACCGGGAAAGGATTCAGGCCCTCCAGAATTTAAATATGGTGAAGTTGCATTTGCTCACACTAGCCCATTTTTGGGAATCCTACATCCAGGACAATACATCCAAGCTGTAGAGAATAACATGTATCGAGCACCTATTTATCCACAACAAATTTTTCCATCTGATTTTTTGCTTATTCGGACCAGAACCAACTACTATGTTCGTGAGATTGATGCGTTGTTTACTGCTGGACAAGAATGTCCTTTATACGAAGTTCCCGGTCCAAATTCAAAACGAGCTAATAATTTTGTTCGAGATTTTTTGCAAGTTTTTATATATCGATTGTTTTGGAAAAGTCGAGATAATCCACGCAGAATTCGTATGGATGACATAAAAAAAGCTTTTCCAGCACATTCTGAAAGCAGTATTCGAAAACGTTTAAAACAATGTGCTGACTTTAAGAGAACTGGTATGGATTCTAATTGGTGGGTCATAAAACCAGAATTTCGACTACCATCAGAGGAAGAAATACGAGCAATGGTATCTCCGGAACAATGTTGTGCTTATTTTAGTATGATTGCGGCCGAACAACGTTTAAAGGACGCAGGTTATGGCGAAAAATTTATTTTTGCTCAACAAGAAGACGATGATGAGGAAATGCAACTCAAAATGGACGATGAAGTAAAAGTTGCTCCCTGGAATACCACACGTGCCTATATCCAAGCGATGAGAGGAAAATGTTTATTACAATTGACTGGACCAGCCGATCCTACCGGATGTGGTGAAGGATTTTCATACGTTCGTGTACCTAATAAGCCAACCCAAACTAAAGAAGAACAAGAATCGCAACCGAAACGGACTGTCACCGGAACTGACGCTGATCTAAGAAGATTATCGTTGAACAATGCTAAAGCATTGTTACGAAAGTTCCAGGTACCTGAGGAGGAAATTAAAAAATTATCTCGTTGGGAAGTTATCGATGTTGTACGAACACTGTCAACTGAAAAGGCAAAGGCTGGTGAAGAAGGCATGGATAAATTTTCACGAGGTAATCGATTCTCTATTGCGGAACATCAAGAACGTTATAAGGAAGAATGTCAACGTATTTTTGATTTACAAAATCGAGTATTGGCTAGCGCAGAAGTTCTGTCTACAGACGAAGGCGAATCAACGGCATCCGAAGAATCAGATTTGGAGGAATTAGGTAAAAATTTGGAAAACATGTTGGCTAATAAAAAAACGTCTACGCAGTTAACTCGCGAAAGAGAGGAACAAGAACGCCAAGAATTATTGAAAAAAATTATGGAAGACCGAGAAAGTAGTACGCCGCATTCGAAAAATAATAAACAAAAAAAAGATGACGATCTTCAAAACCAGTCGAACATGTCGAATCAAGGGCGCATACTTAAAATCACTCGTACATTTAAAAATGCTGAAGGTAAAGAATATACTCGAGTTGAAATTGTTCGACGGCAACCAGTAATAGATGCATATGTTAAAATTCGTACAACGAAAGATGAAGCGTTCATTAAACAGTTTGCAACACTAGATGAGGCTCAAAAAGAGGAAATGAAACGTGAAAAACGACGAATACAAGAACAACTGCGACGTATCAAGCGCAATCAAGAAAAGGTTTTAATGTTGAATCAAAAACATGAAACACCGGGTGGACCACCTATTTCACTAGGCGATCGAGGAAGCGCTAGCTCCCAAAGTGGAAGTCAAACACCAGGAACTCCAGGCACTCCGGTCACATCGAATAAAGATACCAGTCCTACAAGACGAAAAATAAAATTAAAACCGGATTTAAAATTAAAATGTGGTGCTTGTGGCCAAGTGGGACACATGCGGTTAGTCAAATATAAACTATATAATGTGTATAAGGTTTAATATGTTTTGCTTTATTTTAGAACCAACAAAGCTTGTCCATTATATACTAATATGGGGCCGGCTCCATCTTTAAATGTAGCAATGACTGAAGAACAAGAAGAAGAAATCGAAAAAGAATTAAATGAGGATGACGAGGACTTAGTGAATGTTGATGGCACTAAAGTTAAACTAAGTGGAAAACTATTTAAACGACAGGAAGAAGTTAAACGGCGAACATTGCTTATTAAAGTACCAAAAGATGCTGTTGGACGGAAACGTCGTCGTGTGGGTATAGATATGCATTGTGATTATCTTAAAAAGCACAACAAACCTGCCAATCGACGGCGCACTGATCCCGTTGTCGTAATGTCTTCAATACTAGAACAAATATTAAACGAAATGAGAGATCTACCCGATGTGCAACCATTTATGTTCCCTGTTAATGCCAAACTCGTTCCCGATTACTATCGCATTGTGCAACGTCCCATGGATTTACAAAGCATTCGTGAAAATTTACGACAAAAACGATACCAAAGTCGAGAAGAATTTTTGGCCGATGTTAATCAAATTGTGGAAAATTCTACGGTGTATAATGGACCAAAATCGTCGTTTACAGCTGCAGCTCAACGTATGCTTCAGAAGTGTGTTGATCGTTTAGCCGAAAAAGAAGAGCGTTTAATGCGGCTTGAAAAAGCAATTAATCCACTTCTCGACGATAACGATCAGGTCGCACTTTCATTCATATTCGAGAAGCTAGTTAATGGTAAATTAAAGATAATGCCCGAAAGTTGGCCATTCTTGAAGCCAGTTAATAAAAAACAAGTTAAAGATTATTATATGATAATTAGAAGACCTATGGATTTGGAAACGGTTTCAAAGAAAGTATCGGCACACAAATATCATTCTCGTGCCGAATTTTTAGCCGATATAGAATTGATTGCAAAAAATTGTGAACAGTATAATGGGGTAGATTCGAATTTCACAAAGCAAGCTAAATCAATGCATGATTTTGCTAAAAAAGCGTTAGATGAATTTGGTGATCATTGTGGACATTTAGAACAAAATATCGCTTTGGTACAAGAACGAGCTCGAAATGAGGCTGAGCTAGATGCAACATGGGCTGATGACGAACATGAAGATTTGGGCCGGCACATATCTAATAGGGCCAGTTCACCTGAAAATGATTTTGTAGATGTCGAAGGGACTGAAAGGCCCCTATCTTCCGCTTCAATTACGTCGCAGCAACTTGGGCCTCCTATTATTAATCCACTGCCAGAAGTAAAACGTGGTCGAGGCCGTCCAAGGAAGCATCGTGAGCCCGGTGAAGAGGAGGCTAAACGTAATTGTTAGTATCTGTTCAATGAATCTAGAATTAATTCTTATTTTTGTTTTTAGCCAAATTCTGGGCTGTAAAACGTGGTCGGGGTCGACCAAGAAAAGGAAGTTTCAATTCGAATTTAAGCAATACACAAAATTCATATTTAAACGAAGGTATCAAATCTTATATAGCCTATCTCTTTTGGGATACAAATTTATTAATTTTTTTTTTTGTTTAGATTTACAATTCTCAACCGATGATGAAGAATTTGAAGATGTTATTAGTGAAAATGAAGAGATTTCAGTTGCACTTGGTCAAGGTGAAAGGTTAATAAATAAACTATCTTCCGTCAACCAGCAACCATCTACTTCGGCGGCTCCTAGTGGTAAATATTAAAAATTAATTTTATAGAAAATATATTATGACTTTACATAGTCCCAGTACATTGTCTTATACAGAGAATATAACTAACCAGACACATCTTTCTTCTTACACCTATGATGTATATAAACTATACACCTATAATGTATATAAACTATACACCTATGATGTATATAAGCTAAACTTAAAAAAAATGTTCGAATTTTATTCATAAATCACAGTATCAGCACAAAACGGGATAAAAATATTTACATAATTATCTTGATCTTTATCGCTCACATGATTGTTTTTAAATTTTATTATCAAGCAAATCTCATCTCACTCTAAAATTCAGATTTTTGCCTTCAGATCCTTTTTGAATTCGATAAACCATTTATAAAACTTTTTGTTTTATTTTTTGATAAAATAGCCGTGCGCAAAATAAATAAGAAAAGGATAAAATATGATTTTTTTTTTACCTGCATCTATTTGTGGTTTGCATGTGTAAAAGTGTTCTAGTACAATTATCTGTGTCGCAACCTGCAACCATATTGGGCACATCTAGCACACTTAGAGTCTACCTGGATGCAAAAAATCTCAGTAAAAATACGTAGACTACGAGTTTTAGTGAAACTAAAAATTGTAGTTTATATTTATATGTTTAACTTGTAGATTATTTTGAATTTTTTTGACATTTGTATTACTATAGTAGAACTATAGTTCATATTTATAAACCAAAAAAAACATTGAGGATGACTCGCATTTTAAATATCCTTATACTTACGATAGTGACGGAGACAAATATAGATGTAAAATGTCAATTTAATTTATTAAATTGGGAAAACAAAAATTAATTTTATAGCAAATATTTTATGACTGATTTAATATGTGTTTAAAATATATACGTAATGCGTATTTAAAAGGTAAATGCGGTAGTCGATTTCTGAAATTAACTTGCAACCTGTAGTAATAAATTGTTTGTAAATATCTGGATATTTACAAGCCGTCTTCAATTTCTGGTACACTAAAAGGCCCTACACACGATCCGGTTTGGTTGGTCCAACCAAATTGGTATGTTGGTACAACCAAATCGGTTGTACATACACACGATCCAATTTTGTTGGTATGTTGACACCAGACGATCCAATTTGGTTGGTCCGATTTTGACCTTTATTTTATTTTACGTATGTTTAACAATATTAACAAAAAAAAACTATTTTGTATGTTTACTACTTTCTCGTTTTCGCTTAATTCCAACAATAATACACACGATCCAATTTGGTTGGTTGGTCGGTCGGTTGGATAGAAATTTCCATCCAACATGTCCGACCAATTTGATTTTAACCAACATGCATCCATACGTACCAATTTCCAACCAAGTTGGACCAACCGTCCGACCAAATCAGATCGTGTGTAGGGTCTTTTACAGATCAAGTCAAAAAACGAGTATATTTTCCGTTTGGATGACCGCGATCATCCAATTTACACTTGGTCTCATGATACCGGACTCATTCTTCATTCCTTGTCCCTTTACCTACGTCTCTTTACCTTTCGTCGAAACCGATTTTATAGGTAAAAGGGAAAAGAATCAAGAATGAGTCCAGTATCATGAGACCAAGTGTAAACCCACTGGATTGGTTTATCAAAAGAAACATTGAAAAACAAACATAACTTTGTTTGTGAATGCCATTTTTTCAGTGGTTTTATTCCTGCAAATCGGAGTTTGTTACGATGAGCTGGTTCATCCTTGTATCAAGCTCAACGCCTCGTGTTTTAGTTTCATTCCTCTTTGCATATATAGGGAGTCCCAATAACTGGTTCAGATTTGAGATATCGGTTATTTTGGTTCTGGCAACACTAATGTCATTCTTTCTTTGACAGAAACTCAGTATATTATTTCTAGTTGACGAAATGAGTCGCTTAACGCTTCAACAAAAGTGGGAAATGTTGGAAATTTACTTTAACAACAAAGACAATTGGTTCGAAATTGCAAGAAAATGTCGTACAAAATTTGGTCAAAACACGGGACTCACACCCAACGGTATCAAAAAGTTTGTGCATAAAGTGCGTGATACGGGCTACCTAGTCGACAATGAAACGCGTACCCGTGCTCGTCGAGTTCGTTCAGCCGAAAATATCGCCGCGGTTGCCGAAAATGTGCGCCAACGGCCGAAAACATCAATTCGTCATCGTGCATCGGAAATGAACATCAGCCGGTCTTCCATGCAACGAATTCTGCGTAAAATCCTTGGTTTGTGGCACTTTGGAAATATATTAAGCCGTTTTTGTTTTATTAAATTTTTAAATCTGAACTTCTTACTGGGACACCCTTTACACTATGTTGTTTTGGAGATATTTTTGGCGATACTAATTATAATAATTGTCTTTGCTAACCTAATTTCAGCTCCAGTTGTTCATGGTGATGATGACAGCCAACAAGCAGCAGAAGCTATGGTCCAACTAAGTGGACTTGCATTTTATAATCAGCCACAAGATGAATCTGTCGATGTCGATCCAAATTATGATCCCTCTGATTTCTTAGAAATGGCCGGTAATCGACCAAAAATTGAACCACCGGATAGTAACGAACAACATCAAATATTAACATCATTAGAACATATGGAACAACCGTTAGGTATGGTTATGGCAACCACAATGAAAATAGAACCACCAGATGATATCGTAAGCAAACCACAGGTAATATTTTTAATTTTCAAAATTTTGTTATTTGATTTAATTTAAATATATATATAACTATTATGGTTACAGAACCAAGTCGGGATACACGATGACTTAGCCGTTTCAGATAGTGATGAAGAAGATAATCTTAAGCTTGAAATATTCAAAGAAGAACAAGATGATAATAATGAAGACGGATTGTGGTTTTAAAAATTACAATAAAATACATTTTTTCAAATTTTATTCAATTAAATACTAAAATTTAAATAATACACAAATTAATAATTCGTAAGCGCAGTTTGTATTTAAATAACTTAATATTTCCAGTAATAACATTGAACTAATCTTACAGTGTGACCTTTACTTTGTGAACATCAGTAATTTTCAAACGAAATCCCAGGATCTCGTAATCAAACAGAACAGAAACTTCACATCCAAACATGACAGAAGAACAATTGACTAAGTACTACCAATCAAAATAACGATTCAAAAATGTGAAATGTTTATCGATTGCACGTTGAAGTTACATAAGCTTTATAAAAGAAATCTTAGGACAACGAATCTTATGTCTTTGATTATTGTTATGTTATGAATCGACTAAAAATTGAACTATATAATGACGAACAAAATCATATTTTAACATCATTTGAATTTAGAACACATAGAAGCAGAACCACCAATTGTGTTTGTTTAATATCTTTAAATTTATTCAATTAAATATTAAAATTAAGTCTTACACTATGATTTCGAAACGTTTTTTTTTAAATTATAATAGTTTTAAATGTCCAGTAATTTTATCAACATCTTTATCCAATGCTGGTCCAATTGCTAGCACAGTTTTTGTATTTGGTTCAATTTGCGTGCGGCCAGCATCACGAATTAGACATATATTTAAATCACTAAGAATAGCCTGACGTCTTATATCCATTAATTCGGCTTCACTTTCAACTTTAACTGCAATTTTGGCTGACCCATAGCTATCCCAATTTCGCAACATTTGAGGACATTTCTTAAGGCCAGCTTGATAAGCTCCCACCGCAGCATGTCCACATTGTGCTGCTATTTTACCTTTGCCCATTTTAAGATCATTTCGCACAACCAGAATCATTTTATAATTTCCTGGCATTGATAGAAAACTCTAAAGTGAAAAATTAAACAGCTCCAATGTTAAATTGGTTTCATAAAATATTTACTTAACAATTTACCATTTTCGTTTCGTTTTGGTTATCCGTTGATTTGTCTGGATTATTACGCACTTTAAGTGCATATTTGTAGCCAACAAAAAATGACAACAATACGGCTAAACCACTTAATATTTGTGATGAGTCTAACATGTTTGAATATGTACTTATGAACCAAAAAAATAGTTAGTTGATAAAAAATACAGAATTTCACAAGTTTGCAAAACAATGTGCAACCGCCGACTGATGTACAACATAACCTAAATTAAATATTAACAAAATTTTATAGACGTCAAAAGTGTGAAAGTGTGATGGGTTCGTTCAAAAAAGCAGTGCTTCGATCCACGAGAAAAATAATAATGCTACAATAAATAAGCGCATTTTATTGGTCATTGGAATAAGAATAAGAATGAAAAAAGAAGCGCATTTTATTGGTCACTGGAATAAGAATGAAATATTTCCCCTCATTCCAATATAAAACCATCAAAAAGTTGGAATAAAACTATTCTAAACGGAATGAAATGCATGTAATTGTTGGTGTAAAGATACTAATTTGTTTATTTTCTATGCAATCTGTTTTGGGGCCGAAGCTCTCCCAACTCTTTCGCGGTTAATTAAAGTCCTACTTTACGCCATTACTAGCCAAATCGAGGACGCGGGGTTTTGGTATGTTTCTTTTTTTTATACTATAATTGCGATCATATCCCAACACGATGTTTACTTACAATACAATCAAAGTATATATTTTTGTATAGCATGAGTATGCAAACAATACGGCTTGTAGTTTAGATGGTTCTGTTTTCAAGTATAGATGGGCAAGAAAATGAAAAAATATTGGTGACAATCGGGCTTGTATAATATAGGAAGTTCTGGTATAAACGCAAAACCAACACAAATGTTGTTACCGAGCAATTGGCGCAGTGGTTAAAGCTGCGGTGTTTGGGACTCAAAAATTACTGTTAACACATTTAATGAGTGATACTAATTGTTCGAAACGTTTTAGTTCGGTGATAAAATGTGTCTATGCAACAAATAACTTATAATATTATTATAATTATTTGCTATGCTATGAAAATCGCTAGAAACCAATAAATCTTAAAAGTACTTTTCGAATGAGTCAACCAACATAACACAATTTTTTTTTCTCAAATTATTTTCCATACAATCCTGTAAGTTGAAAGTAAAACTTTTAGCATTGGGGATGCTCCAAGGCATATAGAATAATATGGGTAATACATTCAGATTTTCATTTTTGTTTTTTTCTGCGCATCACGCACGTCATTCAGGAGGTAAATTTATGTGTATAGCCGTTTGAAAATTCAAAAAATCAACTTAATCGGCACAATTTGTAAGGTAGATCTTGATAATATGTAGATTTTACAAATACTATTTTCAAGTCGCTAAGAGGCTTATTTTATGAGATATAGCCATTTGAAAATTCGAAAAATCAGCTAAATATTGTTTGTTTTTACGCTTTACCCCCTCAGTGACGTCATTTTTGAGAAAGAGAATGAATGAGGCCTGCGCAATATATTACCATGTTATTCTATACACACTCCAATCGTCTTTTGGTTCAAACTAAAAACCAAATTAAAGTTGTACTCTCCAAATCATGAAACTGTTCGAAAAAAAATGTTTTTTGTTTTTATTTTATTTACGTTGGTGTTACTATCACGTGAAATTATAAAAGTGTTGAATAAAATTTCTGTCATAAGTCATTCGTCGTTTCATCGATTTGTTGGGAAGAAAACAAATCATATGATTGATTACTTATTATCTAAATTAGAAGAAACCGAAGTGAAATAGTTTATTAAAAGGAAACAAAAATGTTAAAGTACTTCGTAAGCTTTTCTGCTCTTCTAGCTCTGGGTAAGTTTATTATAATATTTTATTAAATAAAAAATTGAATGTAGTCGAAAGATTTTGATCTGATCATGTGACGTGAAAATATTTCGATTTTTTCTAGTATTTGCCAATGGTGAGCTATCTATTATCCATAGCCCCAGTTCAATTGATTTCAAAGGAAATGAACGTCTAGAGTCAAGTATGATTGCTGAAGTATTTTCAGCTGTGTTAGGATACTCAGTTGAGAATTCATCTGGATGGGGTGGGCTCTACGTTAATGAACCTTTTAATTTGCCTAAAGCTATCGTGGCCATTGTTATAGAGGGTGTTGAACAACTTCGGGTCTCAGTAATTATAAATATTATCAAAATTTTATCTAAAACTAACATAAGTAATTTTTCAGCAAGACAAAAATCCCTCATATAAGATATTAGGTTCCACCACATCCCAATCAATTGATAATTTACGAGATGTTGTAGAGCAACATGATGAAGTTATTGAATTCGATTTGAACAACGGTTACGATTCGGTAATAATAATTTACTAATGATAATGTAAAAAAGAAAAGACGCAATTATAAATAAATTTTTATCTATTCAAAGTTGACACCTTACAATGATGTAGTTGGAGAAATTAAACCAACCAATCCAGAAAAATCGAAATTATCACTTAAGCCACAATTATACGAAGAAGATAAACATTTCTTACAACAGTTGGACATTATGGATTTACTATCAAAAAAAATGAATGACATTAAGCCAAAACCAACATTATTGATTGTTAGATTGTCACTATCAAGTTTAATTAACGTGCACAAATTAGCTTCGCCAGCTATTACTGATGCTATGAAATTATTATCGTCGGCGGTTGATGATTTGGCCAAAGCTGCAGAAGAAGCTTACAGTCAAGGAGCCCTCGTAACCATTGTTGCTGCTAAAGACCAAATAAACCGTAGACGTCGTGAAGCCCCCGTTCTTAAAGAAACTCCAGCTAAACAATTAACGGTAAATTTGTCTTGGAAGGATATTGTCAATTAACATAAACATAATTATCATTCTCTTTCCTTAGCCTCAACAATTAAATTTAGCTAAAAACTACGATGAAGATTACCCAGCAATATTCAACATTCTTTTATGGTTCGGCGTTGCATTCACATTCTCTTTATTAGCAATCTGTACCGTTATAGCTACTATGGATCCTGGCAGAGATTCAATCATTTATCGTATGACATTGAACAGATTGAAGAAAGAAAATTAATAATCTTGTTTAAATAAAAACAAAAACCAAATAATTTAAATGTGTAAATAAAATCCAAAATACATAATTAATATCAACACAAAAATTATATAAGTATTAAAAAACATTGTAAATTACTTACCTATTTATTGTTATATCTCGTATAGAAATGTTTTCATTTAAGAATAATACAAACATAATTTATGTGTTTCACATCCAAAACCGTATGAAGAAACTATCATTCCGATCAAAATCTTAATTCTATGTAATATAATTAGGGACTTAAATATTGCACAAGTACATAGTAAATGTTAGATAAAAAATAGAAATATAAAATGTCGTGTACTACGTAAAAAAAATAAATTCGAAATTATTTATCCGGCTGGTTTTATTTTATTGAAATGGAATCGAGTTGATTCGTTTCGTGATTTTATAGATACATCGGCTTAAATTAGGCGATTATTAACAAGTTGCCAATAATAATTAAAGATCATATAATAAGACATGAATGTAGTAATAATCATTACAAGAAATAGTTCGCCCATACCGCGATTCTGAGCTAGTTCTTCGTATTGTTCTAGGTTAAGAGAACCAAGCCAGGGCCTTTCGTTATCTTTTACATCGTTAACAACATCGGTAATTTGCCTCAAATTTTGTGGATCTCGTGATTGAGAACTCGGTAATTGCCATTATTGTTTGGGCCATATATTAGGCGCATGACTGTTTTTTCAACTGTCATTCTTCATCTTTAATACTCATTCGTCAAAGTCTAACTATATCACCGCCTTTTGTGGCAATATGTCTGATCAGAACCTTGTACAACTTTTGTAATGGGTTTGTAATGTATTTTTTTTGTTTGAACGTAGGCGTAAAGAGCATGAATACCTGCGGCAAGTTTTTTTTTTTTTTTTTTGTTTCTGAACTCTGCAATCTGTTCTGGGGCCGAAGCTCTCCCAACTCTTTCGCAGTTAATTTTTAACGTCCTACCTTACGCCGTCACCAGCCAAATTGAGGACGCACGAATACAGGTTCGATTTTAAATCCATCTGCACATTGCATTGCTTCAGCCAGCCTGCACTGCGACATGGACGATGGTTCGGCCCATGGATTCTGCACTCCAACACAACATAGTTGTGTTCATCGTCATCACCGATCGAAATCAGGTGATGAAAAATCCCTTTTGCAACCCTCCCCCGTTGGGATTCGAACCCGGTACCTCCCGTCCCAAACACCGCAGCTTTAACCACTGCGCCAATTGCTCGGTAATGCTGCGGCAAGTTACGCTTTAATATGTCCTTCGCGACAACTATCAAAAATGATTAGTATCCTAAATATCGGAAACCCGAAACACCTTCAAGCATGTGATCATCACTATCAAAACCCATTTAGTCTTGGACAGGGACTCAAACAATTTTGAGACAAACTGAAGCAGTGAATCGTGACAACGAAAGGTAAACAAAAATATTGCAACTGTATTATTGTCGTTTTACATAAACTAACATATTTTTCAGCTATTCCCAGATATATCACCGTAATAATGCAATCAGCTTAGCCTTAGATGTTTTCCAAGCAAGGACCATTTGCTTCTCCACTTGTAAAACTTTGTTTTTCGTTTCTAAAACTGCTGATTATATTCTGTTGCTCGATAGCAAGACGGTACTTCTTATTATATCTATCACTTTCGGGTTTGATTTTCATCATACATAGAGCCACTTGTGCAGCACTGTTGGCAGAACCAAACCTTTCAATATTTCACATAGAGCATTCACATCGTAATGATGGTGATTAGTTTTGTTTCCTAAATGCGATTGCTAACAAGAATTTTACCGAGCAGTGGTTAAGGCTGCGGTGTTTGGGTCGAGAGGTACCGGGTTCGAATCCTAAGCGGGAGGATACCGAGGGGAGATTTTAAGGATATTATTCTCGTTTAGATTAAAAGAGAATGCTATCCTTAGAATTTCACCACAACATCATTGGCACGTCGTAGGGGCTGACGACCTGCACCCGTATAAAAAACCCAATTGTTAAATAAATCAACACAAAGAAAAATACCGCCAAAATTTAGACCGACCCCTGATTATGTTAACGGACACACAGTTTAGGATCGGTACGTGGAACGTGCAGTCGCTAAGAAAAGGCGCGTTTGATGACACTATATCAGCCATGAAAGTGTATCGTTTGGAACTCGTTGCTCTCCAAAAAACTCGATGCCCAAAAAGTGATGATCATGTGTTCCAAGCCTATATATTGCTTTACAGTGGAGATGACCTCGGCAATATTTGTTTTGGGTTTATTCTTGGGCCGAAGGTGAAAAAGGCTGTTTTGGATTTCAAAGCAGTTGATAAGCGTATGTGTAAACGACGTTTACGCTTGTGACTAGCCAACCTGACAATCATTTGAGTACATGCGCCCACTAATGTAAGCCAACCAAAAGATCATTTTACAACAATTTGGATGATCTAATGGGATTCATATTACCGGAGCACGATGTCAGAATAGTGATTGGTGACTTTAACGCTAGAGCTGGCAAAAATTGGACTGACTTATGTCAAAACATAGTCCGTACTCCCGACACGATATAGCGATCACACGATTTGCGGTCGCGCATGACCTCATTGTGGCTAGCACATTCTTTCCTCATAAAAATATCCACTTGGAAACATGAACACACTCTCGTAAGACGTCTCGAAGCCAAATTGACCTTATGTTAATTTCTAAGGAAAGGTCTTGGGTGATCTGAGATGTGAGATCTTGTCGGTCGGCTACCAAATTTGTAGGCAGTGATCATCAATTGGTTACTGCAAAGCTAAGATGGCAGTTTTCGTGCAGGGATTGCAAGTAAAATGTTACTTATGTTTCAACTGCGAAGGACTGATAAACGAACAAGAGAAAGCACAATATCAGAATATTGTTAGCAGTGGCATTATGAACAGCAACCCCCGTTCTAATGATGTGAACGCTCTCTGGGAGGTATTGAAAACTTCGGTTATCAGTGCTGCCTAGATGGCTCTTAGTATAGTTAAAATTAAACCCAACATTTATACCTTCAGATCTAGATCTATCGCCATTCAAGACAAGGATGGAAACCTCCGTGTTAACATCGGTGCAGTGCTCGACACATGAAAGGAGCATTTCTCTGTTTTACTGAATGTTCAACGATAGTCCAATGCTGTATTTGAAAGTTGACAAATACAGACTGCGGAGATATGTGCATAGATGACGACCCATCCTACGAGGAATTCACACTGGCTATATGCAGAGACTTAAACGAAACCGTTGATTGTATTAATTCCGAGATCTTAATATTTGAAGGGGATATTTTGTGGAACTATCTTTTCGAACTTGTTCGATTAGTATAGAAAAGCGAAATTATGCCTGATGAATGAAAGATGGCCGGGTTGAGACCTATCCTTAAAAAATAGATCTCTTAAAATGCGAAAACTATCGCGGCATAGCTCTCCTTTGCACAGCATAGAAATTACTGTCTTACATAATACTGGAGAGAATCACACCCCTGGCGGGGTCTACAAATATTGTAGATGACCAACAAGGAGGATTTCGTCCAAATCGGTCAGTAAGATCAAGTTTTTTCGCTGAGGATGATTCTTTCTAAATATTACGAGACATCTTGTGACGGTGTTCTTGTGACTCAGTCTATCGGGATAGCCTATGATTTGCTTTGCGATGTCTGAAAGCGTTTATGTAAAATAAACGCATCCACTTGCACGATTCTTAGCTTCCGTTGATCTCAAAATCAATGAGTCCAAAACAAAATATATGATCACTGGCTTTAGAGACCAAGACGCAATGGAATTTAGTAGTGGTGACCACACATTTGAAGGAGTGACAAGTTTCCGATACATCGGGTCCCTTGTCACTATGATAATTGTCTGGGAGGGGATATTAAAGCACGTTTTGTTGCTGGCAATCGTGCTTTGTATGTCTTAAGTCCACTGCTAAAGTCAAAATACCTTGCAAATGCTGACAAGTTGAAGTTGTACAAGGTGTTGGTCAGACCCGTTTTTATGTATGGGTGTGAGAGCTGGATTTTGACGGATGAGTATAAGAGATGGTTAATGACATCTAACAGAAGAATCATGCTCTTGATTTACCGCGACCACACTTACAGAGTTTTATTCAACCACGAGATCAGGAATTTGATGAAATTCCTGATCTCGTTCATGAAATAAAAGGACAGTGATTTCGCTGGCTCGGCCACGTTCTGCGTACCAATCGTTTATGAATGGTTCAGCGATCTCAAAGAAAAGAGCCGTTTGGCAGGCCTAGAGGTCGCTGTCGATGGATCCTCGGGGTAGAGAAGGATTTGTCTTGTTTTGAGTTGTCTAGAACAATATGAAGAACAAGCTCGAGATCAAATGAGATGGAGCCAGATGTTGATAGCTTACGGGCCAGCAATGGAAACCGTCTTATTATTATTATTATTATTGTTTATAAGTACTATACGTGTCCCCGCGCAATAAAATTTGGGCCAATAAGAACCTTTCCAATTTCAATTTAATATGACATGCAATTATAGTAAGCGAAAGCACTCGCATACGACATCATAATTATAGCATAGATAAAAAAATTACAATAGATTTCTCATTTGGTATTCTTTTATCTATGATTGTAGTGTTTGTTTCTGTGACCCACTGTTGTATTCTGTAATTTGTGGGCCGTAATCTATATTCCACCAAAATGGCTGAATCTTCGTTATCAAAAGCTTAGCAAATCCACTTCTTGGCGTGGTGGTTAAAACAGCGGTGTTTATATTTAAAAGCATACTTGTATTATAAGAGTTGATTGCATTAATTTTGGGCTTTTAAACCAAAAGTGGCCACGTTTACTATCAGAAGCGAGATCACTCTAAATGTCAAATATAATAAAGTATATACTATCCGCATTTGCAAAGTATCATGAATTACTATATATCTTTTGTATTTTTAAGAAAAAGGACGATTGGTAGACACAGGTTATCTACTGCAATAGTCAGGATCAGAATCTATGGAAACTTTATAGTTGATTTTTATTGATGAATTTAAAACCCTAGATCTTTGACAGTATTTAAAAATGGAATAAGAAAACCTTCTAGATAATTTACCAGGAAAGGTTGTAGTATCAAATAAGTTTTTTAAATCTTTTAGAACCCGATGACTTATTAACTATATATACTAATTAAGTGAACCGTCATTTATCAAAGCAATATTCCTAGCCACCAAACTCTGATCTAAACCGCATTGCTCCTAAATATTTGTACATCTCATTAGCATTACAAATGTGAACTGAGGAGTAACGGTAATTAGAGGATTTAAGATTTTTTTTACTGCTACAATCTTCTTTTCAGCGGTAGTGAGTCCCTTTGTTGTAACTTAAGTCCTAGCCACTTAAAATCTGTCTTGATTATCTTTGATTTCTTCGGACTTAAGTTTAGCCTGACAGTACTTTTTTTCCTTTATCAATTATGAAACTTAGGGCGTCTACTAGGCAGAATCATCTTACTATTGGGGCTACATTTATTTTCCAGGTAATTGCTGGCTTTCCGACTTTGCGTTTTCTTTGCGGGTTCTAGTCCAATGACAACCTTGCTATATAACATTTTTGAGCAAAGCTCAGTTTCGATCTGATAAGGGATCGTAATTATTTTTTAAAAATTAATTGTCATCTCATCAGCCCATGGCGACCGAGTGCTATGTGTAAATGCTGTTTTCTCTATATATATTTATATACATGTAGCGTTAGCGAATTATATGAATGTGCACGAAGTTTCTAAATAATTATTTTGTGTTTGTATAGCGATGGTCGCTACAAGACACTTATTTACGACAACCTGCAGTTTCATCCGATATATTAGTGGTTATTTCAATATAATATAATGTATCACTTTTTATTATTGTAAATACCTCTTCGCTTCCTGATGATTTTTTCTTAATAGTTTTTGTGGAATCAGAAAGGTTTAAAGTATTGGTACTTTTTTCAGAAATACCGTCCACCACCATAATGTCTGATTGTTACTATAGTATGATCGGTGATATAATTTAACAACATTCACAATTGTTTATTTATACTATTTTGAATAGATATAGATATTCCTTTTTGTGATATTTATTTTTATTTTTATTGTCAAAAACAGATATCGGATTGTGCTTCTTCAGTTTTTTAAATGTACTATTATATATTATAGTATATTTAAAAAACTGACGGAGCAATTCGATATCGATTTTTGACAATAAAAATAAAAATAAATATCACAAAAAGGAATATCTATATCTATTCAAAATATTATAAATAAATATATAAGTGATAAAATTACACAAAATAATGGAAATCCATAATTTAAAAACTCAGAAATGATAAAATATCTGATTTTTTAATTAATTCATCTTTAACTTTCAAATAGCAATTCAAATCTTTTGAATTTTAGAATATTAATTCCTAAATATTTCCGTAATTTACATCCTTGTTTTACCAGTTAATTATTTTAGTTTTTACAGCAGTCCAGTAAACCAATCGTTTAGCCTACTTATCCGCACGAAAACTAAAAGATTACTGTTATGAAATTTAAAGGTTATAACAGTTAAATAACTAAATTTTTTTTCTTGTAAAATTGCATGTAATATAAAAGAACTCTCGCAAGTAGCTCTCAAATATAGAGAGCCTTCTTATATTTAACGGTACTCAATAAACGAGGGGCGTGTAAATTATGAGAAAAAAAATAATTCTCATTTCTTCGTCATCATCTGTCAAACTTTACTATTTCTATATAGTTTCTTTTATTATCGCAAAGAAGTTTTATTTTTTTATGGTGATATAATAATTCTTATCGATATTGCGATTGCAATTATAATATAATAAATATTTACGTTAGGTAAGCTAAATTATATATATGTATATATATATTATAACTATGTAGTGATAAAATTTGTGGTTTTTGATAAAACAACAATCGTAACTTTATAGTGAAAAAATAAATTTTCACGCATGTATAATTTTTTCATGTATGTTTGAAGAACAGACATTATTAAAGATTACAAAATTTTGCAGCTGTACATCTTTTTAATAAAAAAATGTATAAAATATATTTTTAAACTTTTTTAGAAATTCAGGTGTTTTGTGAATTGACTTGAATTATGCCCCCCGTTACAGGGTAAGCATGTGTAATTTAAGGGGCCTTTACTAACCATTTCTTAACATATAGCTTTAACTAATTTTTAACCATTTATGCATAAATTTTGTGTAGGCCAAATTGCTTTATATGACAAACTCATTTTAACAATATGTATGCCGAGTCCAATTTTATTTGGTACCTAAAACATAATTTGCTTTTAAATTATTATTTCGTAGTTGAAAAAATCATCATTTATTTTTAACTCACTATGTCATAGTCATAGATAAACATTAAAAGTCAGATTCTTGCGTAAACAATCTTCAACATATTTTTGTAGGGTTTTGTCAAAAACTGTTTTGTTTACAACAAAATATGATTCCTCTTGAGTATTTTGTTTTTACATGAGTAGATTCGCTAATACTATGTATTATATTTCTGTAATCTGTAGCTTGTTTCATCTGTGGTGGTGATTCTGGTTGCCCTCCTTAGTTTAATTTTAGCCTAAAAAGTTTAGGTACGCTAACCAAATATTTTTGAACTCAAAATAATTGTTGACTTGACACAGTCTAAAAGATTTATAATTTAAATTCAATAATTTCGAGTTCCCGTTGAAGTTTATATTTTTAAAGGCATCTGTTTTTATAACATTATTAGAATAGAACCGTGTATGTTTTTTAAAGAATGTTAATCATAATTGAGAAATCGACTAAAAAGCATTTATTCTGTATTTATTTGGAAAAAAAACCGAGTATAAGGCAGAATTGCTTGACGAATTTTTGTTCCAATGATACATACAATGCATTTTATTAAGCTTTTAAATATTTCACTTATTTAGTATCGTTTATGGAATGATATAAAACAATTTGGAAGCGGTGATTGTGACAGTGCAAAAAGATGGCGTTTACAAACCGTTTACGGCGATGATTCTATTGGGTAGGTTGTATACATGAGGTAGTTTTGGACTATTTTAGCAAATTGTCGGAAGATTTTACTAAATAAGGAGAAAATAACGATAGCTGAGGTCTAAATTATAACCTGGAAGGGAGGGTTTACGAAATAAACACAAATTAGTGCATTTAAAGCGTTTGGCGCTCTACCAAGTAGTGACTTGGAGCTTGTTCGGCAAGAAAAGGAATAGAAGTAGTGTAACGATTTCACTCTAGGTTGTGTTTAGACATTCGGCACTTTGTGTATTTACAAAAAAAAGAGGGTATATAATTAAATATAGCATGTTTTGGATAATTCGGCCTAAGCAAAGTGTAAAGAGTAAAATAAACCTAAAAGAGATCAGCAGTCTAGCTTACGGCTCTCACGTAGTTCAAAATATGTTTAAACCTATAGTTGATAACCATTTGCTTAAATCCATCACCATACCTTGTGTTTGTCATTGAAGGCAACTAAACAATTGAAACGCTGTGCTAACGATCTAGAACTGCAATTAAATAAATGAAACCAATTAAATTTAACCGAATACTTAGGCGAACAGTAGCCGTAAAGATACTATAATATAATACTATAATAGTTTTTTAACCATTACTACTCAAACCGATGACAAATTAATTACACACCTGTATAAATTGATATTTCTTTGTTGATTTATTGGTTTGTTTCTGGGGTTTAGTTATTACTTTGTCTCTATTTAGCTTTAATGATTTTCTGTTATTGTATCTCAGTTTTTTACAACTACATATTTACAAAATATCGTAAAATGAAAATCAACCTTAATTTAAATTTATTTGCATATCAATTGAGCAAAAATGATATCAAAAATGATAACTATTTTTTATAGTTAACATCGTTATTACGTCGCGTATTTAAAAAGATAAAAAAAAGTTTTTGATAAATAAGGTAAATGCGCTTGGGATAAATGCGATAACAATGTATAATTTTGTTCATTCTTATCGTCAAATCGGTACAATTACATAGTTTAAACGTGGTTCTAATACATACTATGAATTCAAATTCAATATCAAAATCAAAAAATTTGTTTAGTTTAAACTCGATGGAGAAATCAACATTGTATCAACGCCGAACATTGTCGAGAGAAAATTTATTAGCTCGAAACGAACCTATTTATGACGTAATTTTGAAAAATACCTCGAGTTTATCAGATATATCGTCACCCAACCATAATAGTGTTTCAATAAAACATAATCAGTTTGGTAAAAATAGTTCATCAGTTGCTGGAAATAGTGTTGTAGTGAATAATAATAATAAAAATTTAAAGCTTCGATCAATGGAATCGTTAGAACAGAAGCATAAAAATTATGAATTAATTGGGTTAGTTATCTTTGATGTAATTAAGTGTTTCAGTAATTTGTGATGGTCATTAGTTATTGCTTAATTTTGAATGTTTTTAAGTGCACACATTTAGTAGCCGTAGTACGGTAGATTTAATTCATCTTTGATAGGATCTATGTGTTTACACACAATAAGTTACATTACTAATTAACTATGGCATATAGGCCGTACATACATACATTACTAATCTGTAATTTGCATTGGTTTGACATAAATGTCATTCGCCAACATCCGGTAAGCGGAAGTCTTATATTTTCTTAGAATTTGTATTATAAATAATTAGTTCATAATAATATTCAAAACACAAAACAATCTTTAAACCTGTAAAGTGTTGTCTTGAGCTTATTTTTCCCATTACTTCGTTCTACTTCCATACTGTTTTTTGTGCCAGTCACTATGTTTTTACATTTATTTCAGGAAGCTTGGGTGGTGGCATCAATTAATTTTTTTACTTATGACTATTATTGTCTGTTAAAATAATATTTTATAAGCTTGATAAAGGGTGGCCCATTTAACGCATGCAATGTAATTTGGATATATTTCAAAGTAGAATGAATATTTTTCAAAGCGGTTTCTTTTATTAGAAAGTATACATTACCATTAAGTATGGAACATAATTTCATTGAAATGACTTACGCGGCAGGCTTTACAGTACCCCATTCTGTCAACCCAATTTTTTAGAACATTTTCGATTGTTTTTGCTTGTTGATTTAGCCTCTGAAGTGGAAATGAGGTTCGTCGGTGAAAATGATTTTTCGGTAAAAATTCTCATTTTCCCATTTGAAAGTAGATTTCCCAATTTTGTTCAAGCGTAAAGCGACCCATTTCGTAAATTTCAAACAATAAACTAATTTTCTGTCTCACTCATAACGCGAATGACGTAAGTGCTGCCACACTCAAAATAGCCGTTAGTTGAAATTGCAAACGCTAGATGGACCACCTTTAATTATACTAAACAATGTTTTAATTAAATTAAACGAACATTTACTAATTTATTAATTTAAAAATATTAATTATTTTTATTGTTCCATATTTATATGTAGTGTTACTAACATGTCACTCGGTACAATGTTTTGTACCCGATGTGAGGAAGGATTTGAGGCTCACGAAAAAATTGTCAATTCAAATGGTGAGCTATGGCATTCACAGTGTTTTGTGTGTGCCCAATGCTTTCGACCATTCCAAGATGGGATTTTCTATGAATTTGAAGGACGTAAATATTGTGAACGTGATTTTCATGTACTATTCGCACCATGCTGTAACAAATGTGGGGAATTTGTTATTGGGCGTGTTATAAAAGCGATGGTAGCTAATTGGCATCCACATTGTTTTACGTGCGAAATGTGCGATAAGGAGTTGGCTGATTCAGGATTTATTAAAAACCAGGTGAATATTACAAAAAACCAAAAATTTAATTAGAAATATTTATATAATTTTATTTTAAGAACCGCGCTCTTTGCCACGAATGTAACGCTAAAGTAAAAGCTGTTGGCTTAGGAAAGTATATGTGTAATAAGTGCCAGTGAGTTAGATAAAAATGTTTTGCCTACATAAATAAAAATATTAACTCTTTTTTTAATATATTTATAGTGGTATAATAGATGATCAACCGTTAAGATTCCGTGGAGAAGTGTATCACGGATATCATTTTAACTGCACATCGTGTGCCATCGAACTCGACCATACTGCGCGAGAAGTTAAAAGTCGTCCTGGGTTTGCAGCTAACGATATGAACGAATTGTACTGTCTTCGGTGTCACGATAAAATGGGTATACCAATTTGTGGTGCATGTCGCCGGCCAATTGAAGAACGCGTCGTTACGGCACTTGGTAAACATTGGCATGTTGAGCACTTTGTTTGTGCTAAATGTGAAAAACCATTTTTGGGACATCGTCACTACGAGAAACGTGGTCTTGCCTACTGCGAAACTCATTATCATCAACTCTTTGGCAATTTATGTTTTGTATGCAATCAAGTAATTGCTGGAGACGTATTCACTGCATTAAATAAAGCGTGGTGCGTTCATCATTTTTCGTGTTCTGTATGCGATATGAAAATGAATCAGAAATCAAAATTCTATGAATATGATGAAAAGCCAGTGTGTAAGAAGTGCTATGAAAGATTTCCAAATGAACTTAGACGAAGATTACGAGTTTCACATGAAAACACCATGAAGAAGACAGCTTAGGAGACCATCTCTGATGATGCTTTTCAACCTCATGCCATATAATATGTAATAATTATTTTTTTAACTAACTGAATGCTTTGCATGTGACATTATATATTAATAATTAATCGAAAATAGACCACTACTTGCGGCCTTAAATCTAATGATTTTTTAGAGATTTATAAACTTCCAGATTATAGTGCCTATAAAATTTATTTTTACAATTATTTTGTTATACTAAATATTAATAAAAAAATATATATATATTAATAAAATAATTTTACTAAACCAGATGGTTATTTTAATATTAATAAAAGATGGTTTTTATACATGACAACGGTCTGATCAACACCTTGTACAACTTAAGCTTGTCGCCATCCCCAAGGTATTTAGACTTTCGACAAGACGTGCAGTGATATCCTCTCACATAATTATCATGAGTAATAAGGGATCCCATTCGACGCATAGGAAACTCGTCACCCCGTCAAATGTGTGGTTACTGTTATATTTAGATTTCTTTTCTATTCTTAACTTTTCAATTAAACACTTTTATATTTATTTTCTATTCTTTATTTTATTTTACTTCATATAATAATCTTTTTATTATTTTTATCTTACATGTTTTTAGTTCTGTTCTTTATTGTCCCACTACCATGTTATCTCTTATTATCTATTCTAGTACTGCGATCTCGTATTACTATTGACATTCATTTTATAACTGGTGACCTCTTTGGTCCAACACTACAACCTTTATAACATAAACCATAATATAACCACTATAACATCTTTTTCTTTTTCTTTTTTTTTTAATTTTAATTTTATTTAATTTCTTTTTTCTAGGCATGTTGATAGTATGAAGCACAGAAAAAATAGTATATATTATAATATTAATTTTTTTGTGCTTGTGGTCTATCTTAATTACAAAATGTCTACCTAACAGGTATGGTTCGAACTTTTTAACCGCATAAAATATCGCTAAAGCTTCTTTATCCATCATTGAATAGTTAGATTTTGCTTGTGATAACGTGCGTGATGCGAATGCTATTGGTCTTTCTTCGTCGTTTGGCATAATGTGAGAAAGGCACGCCCCAATCACTTGTTAAAATGTACAAGGACTAAATCCGAACTAATCACTTCTTTTATTTGATCTAGAGCCCTTTGACACTTATCATTCCATTTTCGTCAGTTAACAGATTGTAAATAGGTTTAAGGATTATTAACGAAATATTTTGAATAAACCGACCTTAGTAATTAATTAATCCATATAACGCCTTAATCTGGGTTTTTGTTTTTGGACTCGGCATGTTTACTATAGCAGCAACTTTGTATGTGCCTTTATGCAGTTCTGCAGCATCTATTACAAATCCTAAGTATTTTATTTTGTCTTGAAAAATGTGCATTTGGTTTTATTGACCTTAAATTCTGCTTTCTGTAATTTGTCCAAAACTTTTCTTAAATTCTCTAAGTGTTCAGTTCTTGTGCGTCCCGTCACCACTATGTCATCGATAAACACAATTATTTCATCACATCCTAAAAGCACCTTTTCCATAATCACTTGACAAATGGAGTTATTTGGTTTACACCCATACGGTAACCGATTTACTGCACATAACCCTTTGTGCGTTGACCAAGCAAGTAATTTTTTCGAAGATGCTTCCATCACCAATTGGTGGTATGCTTGTGATAGATCAAGGTTGGTGAATTATTTCCCCTTTGCAAGACCTGAAACACATTAGATGTGCTTGCACTACAAGAGCTTAGATGGCCTGGGAGTGGGATCCATGACACCACCTATGGTTACACTCTTCATTACAGCGGACATCAGAATGGAGGAGAATATAGAGTTGGCTTCCTTATCCATCAGCGCGCGAAGCATCATATCATCGACTTCCGCCCTATCAACATGCGGGTATGCATGGTCAGGCTCCGCACTAAGAAATTCAACATCACGATCGTTAATGTACATGCACCCACCGGAGATAAATCTGATGACATCAACGATCTTTTCCTTTGTCGAGCTGGAGGAAGTCATCAATAACAAATCGCACAACGACATTAAAATCATCATAGGCGACTTCAACGCAAAAATCGGTAAGAGTGCAGAAAATACATCGTACATCGGTCCTAACAGCCTGCACCTACCTAGTAATAACAACGGCCAACGCGTCATCGACCTGGCATTTACGTACATCTTAGTTGTATCAAGTACGTTTTTCCCACACAAGAGATTCCACAAATTAACGTGGAGATTGAATGATGGAAGAACAGAAAACCAAATCGATCACGTCATGGTGTCTAAGAGACACTCCACCAGCATATCCGACATCAGATCTTACAGAGGTGCAGACATGGATAGCGATCAATTGCTTGTCATATTTAAGTATAAGTACAAACTGTCATCTACGTTCAACAGACAAGCACAAAAGACCGTTCGATGGAATATTGATGTTTTAAAAGACCAAGCGTCACTGCGGAGTTACCAATCAGTTGTCACTAATTATTTAGACCGGTCCAATAACAACGAAGAAGCTCCTCCTAACATCAAGGAGCAGTGGCACGCTATGCAGTCAGCCATAACCACCGCGGCGCAAAGTTCCATCGGAAGAAGGCCTCCGAGGTCCCGCAATGTTTGGTTCGATGATCGGTGCCGAAGTAGTGAGAAAAAGCAACATTGAAACTTCAAACTGTATATTTAATAAATCAGGCCAAACTATTGGATATGCAGATGATATCGTGCTTCTTGGCCGAAGACCTAGCGATATCAAGGACAGTTTCATACAGCTCGACCGCTGCGCAAGAAGACATGATTTGGAGAGGAACAGCAGCAAAACAAAATTGTTATCAACACTCAGGAACATCTCCATGGTAAATCTCGAAATTGGCGACCATAACTTTGATAGCGTCGAAAACTTTAAATACCTCGGGTCAGTTATAACATCGTCGAATGATATGCAGGCAGAAATAAAAGCCCAAATCGCTGCCGGACAGCGAGTTTTCTACGCCCAATTGAAATTATTGCGATCTAAACATATGTCGCACTCGTGCAAGCTCGCACTTTATAATGCACTCATAAGACCTGTGCAGGATTTCGCTGAATTGAAGTTGTGTCTTCAAAAGCAATTTAAAATGAAGGACATTGGCGAAGCCGATTGGTGTAAGTGTTCCAGCTGATCGAATTCAGAAATTTAATTCAGAAATGTCGCCGAAGAATGAGTCAGATCGTGAATCCATGAAGGATGTGCCATATCAAGAAGCAGTAGGGAGCTGGTCGTTTGCTGCCCAGGTATCACGACCAGATATACAGTTCGCAGTAGGAGCTGTCAGCAGATTTAATAATAATCCAGGCGTTGCTCATTGGTTGGCAGTGAAGCGGATCACTTCAGGGAATGAAGTATTGAAAGGTTATTGTGATTCAGATTGGGCAAGTTATTCAGTAGATAGACGTTCGACAACAGGCTATGTATTCAAACTGCAAGGTGGAGCAATTTCATGGGCATCAAAGAAGCAACCAACAGTTGCTTTGTCTACAACAGAGTCCGAATGCATGGCTATGTCTTTGGCAACCCAAGAGGCTATTTGGTGGCGGGTTATATATTAGGAGTTGCTAGGTGAAAATAAATGTTCAACCATCATACACTGCAACAGCAAAGGAGCGATCCAACTAACGGAGAAAAGACTGCTTTTCCACCCATTTTTTTTATAAAGCTTATAGATGTACGTCATCATTTTCTGCGCGAGAAGGTTAATGACAAGGTGGTTAAATTTGTTAACGTCAACCCAAACAATATGTTAGCAGTCAGCCTTAACAAACCGGTGACATCAGAAAACACAGGTTCTATTCAATGATAGTAAATCTTGTAAAGAGTTGAGTGCTGGAAAATAAGGCTCTAGTGGAGATGTTGAGTTATTAAGTGTAAGAGAGCCTTTATTTTGTTTTGTTTTTAATACTAGCCGCTTGTGGCGTTCTATTTCCTTCTTGTATTTTTTCTCTAAAATAAATACCTCGTGTATGGACGCTTGTCTTTTTTATTCGGATTATATTTCTTTTTATTTAAGTACATAATCACATCAATTGCATTGCGCTATCATCAACGGAAGCAGAATTTATTGCGTTGTCTGAAGCATATCAAGAGGCGAATTTGATTCGTCGTTTACTCAACGATTTTGATCAACGCATTTGGCAACCGACGAACATTTACGAAGACAATCAAAGTTGTTTGAAATTCATTTAGGATGAGAAATTGTCGTCACGTACCAAACATATTAATGTTTATGCAGTTCAATCTAGTATTCCGAACAATTTACACCAAGTTTTTTCCTAATAAAAAAAAATGTATCAAAAAAAAATATTTAAATTTTATATTATTCTAATTTTGAGTGTTACAATTATTATAAAATAATTTAATAAGTGCTAGTAAATATAAACTAATAAATCATAATATTAAAAAAACGTGAAAATAAAATCGAAGAGCATATGTAGGATCACATAAATGTGCTTACCAGTCTCATACGGGTTCCCGTTTAGGCTAACAATAACCAAATGGATATCGATAGTATTTTAAATGAAATTTTTGCGAATCACGGATATCAAGTCGTATTGGTTTCTGACAACGCTACAACATTTAACAGTGAAGTGTTTCAAAAATATTGCCGTAGCAATGGTATTCGACAGAAATTTATTGCACCAAGCAACAAATGGATTGGTGGAAAGGAACCTTCAAACTTTAAAGCAGCGACTGAAGACCATGGCGAACGAAAATATTCCAATGAATCAAAAATTACTAAAAATTATTTCGCGATACAGAGCCACACCATTAGCAAATGGGAAATCGCCGGCAGAAATTTATTTAAATCGACAAATTCGCATAGAACTCGATGCCATGTTTCCAGTGCAAGAAAATGTTTCTCTTCCTCAAGAAAAGGGAATTGTATACGATCTCTTAAAGAGAAGCAGAGATTCCAAGCGAAATTCTTTATAAACAATAAGCCTATATGTAAATACGGGAAGACCACCCGGAAATTGGGGCAACTTTATTACATAGTGCAAATGAGATTAAGGCAGTTCTCTAAAACGGCACGTAAACCAACTTATTGCATCGGACGTAAAAAAAAAATCGTTACATTTGATGAATCAACCATTAATCCAGAAGTTACAACATGCAGGCAACAGGAAGCAGAATTCGATCCGTTGCGGGTGGAAATTCGAGAACCTGATCAAACACAAACTCAGGAGAATGAGCCAGTACCAGACCCAGAGTTGAATATCGAAGAATTGTTAACAAGTCCAGGGACCGAGATGGTAGGAAGTAGGCCAGGACGGGAAAGGCGACCACCAACGTATCTGCGAGACTATATATAGCATAATTAAAATAAAAAAAAAAAAAATTGTTACATAATTTCTTTTTTAACATGGTGAATTTTTTATTATGTAGGGGAGAATTATTATGTATCGAATTCAACTGTCGACTAGTTATGTTTTCTGTCAGTTGAGGATTACCCATCAACTGTGTAATACATATACGACCTCTATGAAAGAGAGTCGAATGTACGGTATTGAGTAAGATGGACGCACACGAAATCCATCTGTGTCAATAACAAAGAAATCTAAATATATATCAACCAGTTTTTACATAATCGACCAACAAGGGTTTACTATCCATCCATAAAAAGATATAACATATATCAAATCTCAAACAATATGAAAAATATGGCGAAGAACGCATCGATTTACATATTTTAAAATTAGCCCGCAATCATATACGTCGTGCAACTAGCGGAGATATTGAGAACAGCTTAATTTATGGACCCTATTATACGGATGATACAATAAACAAATTCAATTGTAAGAAAGACAACAATCCTGGACCAGAGTTACTTTTATTCTGCATCCCAAAATGAATTTCGATTACATTTACACACTATTATTTTCACCGATGACATGTGATGTTTGGTTTGTACGATATTCTTTTTAAAAAAATATTTAAAAACGTCGATCGGTAAAGGAAAAACCTCCTATATTTTAATATAGGATCATATACAGGTGTTCGGAGGGAGGACATCATAAAAATATGTTATTGTTTGACAAATGAAATATGGAAAAAAAATATTTAGATTTTTTATGAGTTTGGCACCGCCTTATTACCGTCGATTTATTTTATTTTTTACGTTTTTCCAACAAATAAATTTCTTTTTATGCAATTCATGTAAGCTAGAAAGAAGCAAAGAAATAATGGCAAAATACTGTGAACCTTGTTGTTAAAAAGTACATTCATAATTTTCATAAAATATTTTAGTTTTTTTATGGGAATTTTTTGTCCATACAAAATCGTCATCTATAGTTGTCTATGGTATATAATATATGCGTGTACCTGTGTATGGAAAACATTAATAAATGGATCATTTTGTCCTTTTTTAGCACCTGACATAATGTGTATATATTTCTCATGGTTTTAAAAAATTTTATCTATTGGCATCTATTGGTCCAAAAATATAAACTGGTGTTAATAATTTGTTATTTATTTTTTGTTTCATTACTTTCAAACTAATAATATTTGTCGATCTTTTCTAAATAAAAATTATCGAAAAAACAAAAACCAACGAAAAAAATGTTTTAGTTTAGCCAAAAGCGTAGTAAAAGTTACATATCTGTATAAAGTAAAACTATCAATGCGTTGTATCTTTTACTCCGAAAGAATTCTGTCATAGTTTTTATGATTTTATTTATTGGCCCGAGATTAATAAATTTTAATCAGTACAGATGTGCCACCATGTGCTTTGCCATCGGGATGATTAGTGTTATAAACATATTAACCATTAATTTTGAAATAGGTTTTGTTTGTAAAGCGTGTTTGAAATATTAGCATTGTTCTAATATTTTGATTGATGCATAATGCTTGAACCTCAGCCTCCATATGGTACACTCAGAAAAAAGAGTAGTGCGAGTCTTACTTAACTGGTATAGTAACACAAAAATTGTGAATTTAACATACTTTTTAATCAAATTTACTTCTACAAAGTAAAGGTTATTTAAGTAAACTTTAGCTGTGCTATGTCAATAAAGCAAATTTTAATATGTAAAATTGGTTACGTGAAATTTACATTCGTTTTATTAAAATTGACTTTAAACATTTTGTAGTGATAGCTTACACGGAAATAAAATTTAAAGGAATAATTGCAATTGACCTGACAACTAGTTATATTTACTTAATAATTATTTAAAATTCCGCAAAACAAAATTTTTAAAATGTATTTTTAGAATGTAAAATTTACTTATACTGCTTAAGTAAAGTTTACCTTTGAAAATGACTGGTTTAACATAAAAAAACACCTTAATTTAATTAATTTGATTATTAAATGATAAGTAAAAATTACATAAATATACGTAAAACTCATAGTACAAATATCATCGCATTTGCTCATTATCCTAACGACTATCCATTTGCTGGTTAATTGTTGACAAAGTTGCAAGTGTATATTCGTGTTGCAAAATATCAAATTTGAAATTGGGAAATCATTCAAATCATTTAGTGCAATAAAAGGTAAGTTTTATTAAATTAAACCAAAACGAAGTGCCTAGTTTTATTATTTAACAAAGTGTCAAAGTAGTTAAACAACGTGATTAAATTTTAAATTTAAAGTTAAAATTTAGTAATTATGTTGTCGGCTTAAAAGCAAATGTTAATCATGGCAAGTTTGGCTTTAATAAAATTGTAAAAATTTATTTATTTTTTATTACACAGGGCACTTGTTTTTCTTGTCGTCAAAAAGAAAATAAGAAAGAACTGCTGTTTGGAAAACTTTACCCTAAATTTAAATATAAACAAAAAAAAATCAAACTGTTTTTAAAAAATGATAGGAAGCAGAACTGCTACAACACTTTCAGGTAGACATTTAATTCACTATGTTGTTAAAATCTAATTTTAACAACATCAAATTGTTTTGAAACTTATGTTGGTAATCATTACAGATATATATCTATTAATAAATTGGGATGGTTTTATAAGGAAATCAACAGACGTAATAAAAGGCAGTGTACAACATGATGAAAGAATATTCTTAAAGCTGATTAGTACTGGAGAATCTCTGACCACAGGTATAAATATTGTTACTATAATTTTTTTTTATTATCGTACATAAACAAGTACACTTTATTATTACATATGTTTATAAATATACTTATGTTAATTTTGTTTCTACAGCTACATTTGAAAAGGAGATACTGAAAATAATGGCATCATTGATTCCGCCATCAAAATTCGGGAAAAGAATCTAATAAGGCACACTTTTAAAAACTAACAGAGTTGTTTTTTGTTAGAAGCTGAAATTTTGGGGGACACTAAGCTACAGCCGTTTTAAGTAGCAGTAGGCTAATGCAACACTCTTATAATATATATATAAATATATATATATATATATATATATATATATATATATATATATATATATATATATATATATATATATATATATATATATATATATATATATATATATGTGTTTAAAACCAGTATATATGTAAAATTTACAATATAATATTATAAAATAAAAGTTACATTTACTCTTTCATTTTACATGTTTTTACATTTTTTTCACTCTTTCATTTTACATGTGCGCGATTTTATTTCTACTTCTATAGTACGCTAAATTGGAATATCAGAGACGTGACACACAAATGCAGCAATGTTAAATTTACTTATCGGTTACCAAAAATTTACAATATGTAATTTTAAATATACTGGTATCGCATGTTGATTTTAAATACACGAATAGTTATAGCAACACTTTCTTTTACTTAAAAGAATCGTACATTTAGCTTATCTACCTAGCTACTTTTACATAACCATTGGTAAAATAATGGTAAATTTTGATACTAAAAATTAACTAAAACTATGTTAATTTTAGATAACCATATTTCTATTTTTACTTTTCGCCTATGCAATCTTTAGTACAAGAATATGTAAAATCTGAACATTATAATATAAAAAATCTTACATACTATTTAGAAGTTTTTACTTTTCTTTTTTTGTTAAATTTGCATTGGGCTAGGTTGGCTCGATTCGTACTTAATTTTTAGTAAAACTTAGTTACTTTTTCAGTAAAATAGACTATATCTTTTTTCTGAGTGTAGTTTTAAGGATATTCTGTTTTAATTTTTAATGGCTGATTCTTTTAAGAATACTTTATACTTTATAAAAAGTACATTTTTGTAAAAAATATTCAATTACGTTGTCTTGTAAGGGTGTGAGAGTTGGAACCAAACGAACGAGAATGATAAATGGCTTATTGCAAAGCGATTTTTGAGAGAAGACCCGCCATTTGGTACGGACCAGCAATTGCCTGTACAACCCGTATATTATAGTATATTTAGTTAGAAAATTAATAAGAAAAATTGTTGTTATTTTTATAAACAATTCAACGATGAATAACTCAACACACACAAACAACAACTCTGTCAACTCGACTTATCAATATACTTTTGGGTTCCGATGATAAATGCATTAAATTATTATAGATAAGATATAAATATATATATATTTTTTGTTATCAACGTCTATAGCAAAATCAATTTTGTGCCATTTCTAAGTTTAGTCAAATTTTAGTATTCGTTAATAATCTAATAATGGTATAATATTTTATATAGGTATAGCTACGATAAAGTGAAAAATAAAATTTCCAATAATTTAATAGTTAATTTAATTAAAGAGTCTACAACTAAATAAATTTGTTAATTATATTATGACGAAAGCGTGACTATTAATTATATAATATTTTCTAAATTATTCCTTATCTTACGAAAATATCTTATCAAAAATAAAATTTTGTACGAATCGTAAGAACTTTAATATTGTTCACCTCTAAATGTGTTAATTAATGTGTACATACAAATATAAAGTTCCATATATTAAATTTGATAATAAGTCAATATATGTATATGATGTCATAATTGTTTGGTGTGAAATCGATTATAAAAACTCCTTATTGACAATTTGAATTTTTACAATTGTACGTTCGGTTTGTATATGGATATATGTAGTAAGGTGACTTAAAACAATATGGCCGAAGGTGATATATTACTTATCGACATTAATGAAAAGTCTGAGTCGGTTAGCTCAAGAGTACAAAATGACAATGATACACATTCATTCGGAATAAGTAATTCGATATCACAACAAAGTTTATCAACACAAAATAATAAAAAAGTTATCAATAATATTCGACCAAATTCGGCTATATATGTGCCAAGAAGGAATTTATCTCGATATGGTAATGCTTTTTCACCGTTAATATTTTCCCGTCAGCCAACTACTAGTCAAACGGAAATACCCATCGATACGGTTAATTGTTGTGCAACGTCAACATTTTCGTGGGTGAATCGATATCGCATAACATCGAGTGTATTAGATAAAATCAAAAATATTTCATCACAATCGTCAAGTGTGATCGAGAAATGTTTGATACCCAAAACTACATATGCCGATTCAACGGATGTTAATGGTAAAAGGTAGAGTTGAAATCCATTAAAAACCGCAAAAATCGAAACGGTTTTGAAATTTTAAAATAATTCCATAATTTTTTTTATTTTATTTTAGATTAATAGGCATCTACAAATATGAAGTACAAACAAAAGGCCAAATCGGCAGTTCAATGTTTAACGTTGTATGGAAATTTTGTCGAACTCGAGTTTTTGTGGCATCTCTATTTCATACACTTTCGATTTGCTTAAGTATAATTGGGCCAACAATATTCTTTAAGGAATCGTTGTTTTCTACAAGGACGAAAATCTGCCTATTACAACAAAAAAATGTGACCGTCCAAAATTTTGGCAATATAACAAAAAACATTACGAGCAGTCCATCTACTAGTCAGCCTTATATTTGGCATCAACTCATATTCGTGTTTGCAATGTTTATGTGTTATATGCTATCGATATATTTAGCCAATATATCAACATGGTTAAATTTACGAACGGCAAATCGTTTAAGGACAGCATGCATTGCGACAGTATATAAAAAATCGATTAAAAGTTCGATCGTATATCCGATTGCGGCGCATCAAATTTTATCGTTGGCCAACGAGGAAAGTGATTTTTTGTATACACTTGTTGAGGCTGGATCAACATTTATCGGGAACACTATTGGATTAATTTTAAGTTTTATCATCGTTTTATTTTGCTTAGACTATTTTGGAATATATCCACTGTTCGGTGTTATATTATTAATATTAATAGCGGTAAGTGACTCGATTTACGATTTAAGGCTAAATCAATTACATTTTTTTTTGTTACTCGTTTTAGTTTGCTTTGGCACGCGTCTCATCGTTCAGCTATCGAAAATCGGTTCTATACTCAGCTAAAAAATTAACGCTAGTCGAACATTTTGTGCTGAACTATAAGAATTTAGTTGTTCTAAATTATATGAGTGAAATGCGAAAAAAGTTTTTAAATTTTGTGTCCAAACAATTTTTGAATTCGATATGGCGTGACATTTATTCGAACAAATATTCGGGTAATATAACGTCGGCCATTTTAATGGGTGGTCTATATTTATTGTGGTGCGATCATAATACACCAACGGATAGTGTAATTGTTCTAGTGCTTATTATTTTATACTCGTATTTTATAACAAATTTAATTATGGAAAGTTGCAATGCATTCGAAGCGATATGGTATGGTAAAGCAACGCTCGATAAGCTAAAGGTATGCATATGCGCCTGCCAGGGCTGGCGCTCGATTAGTTTTTATCTGGTGTAATTTCCAAAAGTGGCGCCCCAAAAAAAATTAATACATAATTACTAATAATTAAAAAATAATTTGGTCGAATGTCGTATGTTAACAGATGCAGTTATGCAAATTGAAGGGTTTTTGTAAACACTCGTATTCAGTCAGTCCTTGTCGTTTCCACTAAAGCTTCATTTTTATTTAAATAATCTTTTTTCTTATTTCTTTTTTAATTACAATCTAGTCTAAGACTAATAAGCAATTTTATTCTAACTTAAATTACTAAATTTTACTGAAATTAAAGGGGTCATCTATCGATATGTAGCACGAATATATATATATATATATATATATATATATATATATATATATATATATATATATATATATATATATATATATATATATAAGAAAAGTTTTATTTTATTTAGAAAATATATTTTATTAGCAACAACTTATTTATTTGATAGATTAGGACCGACTAAAAATTTTTGAAAAAACAAAAAGTTATTTTATAAAGAAAAATGTTTTTTCATCGCACATTCGATTGATTAAAAATTCTATCAAATTGAAGGTGCGTTACCACAGATGCACTCCTTAGTTTGGATATTTATTATTTGATCGCGCTTTTGTTGTGCGCTAGAAAAAGATTTATTTTAACTGATTTTACACTAACTCAAAAGGCTTTACTCTTTTGAGCCTTCTAACTAAATCCTTATTATACAGTAGCTGGATAGCCTCTATATTAACATGGTGAAGTAACCGTTGTTCATGACTTCTAGCAAATTTCATAATTTCCGTTTTAATGGCTTCTATGCCCAGATCTTGGACCCATTTAGTGCGTGGACGATGTTTCTTAGCACTTTGTTTTGGAATCGTTGGATAATATCCTTGTTGCTCTGCTTGGTACATCCCCACAGCTGTACACCATAAGTCCAAACAGTCTGCAGTATTTGCTTATAAAGCAAAAGCTTATTAGAAATTGATAGATGAGAGTTTCTTCCCAGTAACCAATACATTTTATTGTATTTTAATCCCAACTCGTCTCTTTTCGTTTTTACATGAGCTTTCCATCGAAGCTTAGCGTCTAATGTCATACCAAGATGTACTAATCTCTTGTTTGTAAAGTCGACATGTACAGAATTAGTTTCATGATTAGCAAATCCTTCTGCTTTTTCTTGGTTTTTCCTTACCTCATTCATTTTCCTGATAGGATGGATTGGAATTATTAGCCTTTTCAGAGTTTTAGTTGCTTTCCAGAGCGAATAATCCGTATTACTGTCATTCATCAACTTACTTAAGTAGAAATTATCTGACTCATTTTTTAACTTCTGAATTTCTTTTGTTAATTGCTGAGTAAGATTGTTTAGTGTTTTTTAGTCTTGTGGAGCTCTAGTTTGGTACTTTTTTCTGAACTTGCGTTAACAATCACTAAGGAGATTTCTAATCTCTAATGGATAGCTATTTCCTTTTAGTCTTTATTTGATTTCTGGAGTACTTTGCCATCCTGTTTTTGAATATCTGTAATGCACTTTTCTGTTCAAGGTATACTTTGAAACTTTCTCAGTCCGTATATATGTTGGTTAGAACTGGATTATTCCCTTTTTGGATGATATACTCGCTTAGAGTTAGGATTATTGAAAAATGATCTGAGCTCATATCTTGGCTTTCTTCGATTTTCATAAAATTATTAGAAATATTTTTGGTTATAAAAAAATCGATCAGGTCAGATATTTTTCCTGGGTCAGTTGGCCAATATGTTGGTTTTCCTGTTGAAATGGATTCACATCCATTTTCTTTAATGGCAATCAGTAATTCTTTTCCTTTAGTTATAGTTAATCTTGAACCCCAGTAAGTATTCTTTGCATTGAAATCACCACCTATTATGAACCTTTTTCCTAGAAGCTTGAAGAACTCTGAGAATTGTGGACAATACAATTCTGCAACAACAATAGGAAAGTTGTTGGTTTTTATATAAACCACTGTGGCCTGAATTTCTTCTTTTTCATACTTTGCTTCTTCAAAATGTGGGATATTTTTTATATAATAATTGCACTTCCTCCTTTGGCTGAATTATCTGGATGAATAGTGTGATATACGTAATAGCCTTTAAATGTTATGTGGGATTGCTTAGTAAAATGTGTTTCCGAAATAAGACACACATCTATATTCTCAATGTCGAGGACTGCTTGTATTTCTTGCTGATGCCGAAGCAAACCATTAGCATTATATGGCATGATTTTCATTGTGCTGTTCATTTTTGTGTGGATTTAGATCCAGCTCCCAATGCTCTATCTTCCAATTTTTGTAGCCTCTCATCAAATTTTGTTAGTTTCATCAGAATATCTTGTAATGTTTGACTGATGTCCACATTTAGCGATTTATGCAATTGACTACGCCTCTCGTTGCGTCGGCATATGTAACACCTTCAGTTCTTAGTTGGCAGCCATATGGTTGCCCATTTTCTTGTTTTGTCTGCCTCTCGTGTCGATTTGCCTGACCATGCATTTGAGCTTTATTCATCCTTTGGATTTTAATTTTCTGGATTTCCTTTGCAACAAAACATCCTCGATAATTAGCAGGATCACCTTGTCCACAGTGTACACACTTTAGATGAACTTGCGGATTGTCGCATTCTCCAGTTAGATGGTGTCCGACACATTTAACACACCTTGGAAGTTTACCACAATATTTTTGCGTGTGCCCATATGCTTGACATCTTTTGAATTGCGGAATTAGTTTTGATTTTCTAAGTGGTTGAATTTCCACTTTGCAACCCAATAAACTAGAGATCCAGAAGGTATTTTTTATCTGTTTTGACGTTTGTCTCAACCTTTTGAGGCTGAGTATTTTGATCCAATATTTGTGGTTTTTGTGGTGGTGACGGTGTATTATTTAACCTTCTCTTTTTATTTTGTTTCTCAGACTTATAACAAATCTATTCTGTTTCTTTAGCTAAGTCTTCCTCACCGGTTTGATATTCAACGTTGTTATTAAGCTTAGAAGTGATGTTTTGGTTCTGTAGCATTGGTGTTTCGGTTTGACATTTACCATTGTTGACATTAAATTTGATATTCTGGTTCTGCTCCATTGATGGCCTAGTTTCGTTTTTTTACTGCTTTAATTGCATCATCTCTTTTTTTAGTTCGTCAATTTGTTGTTGTAAATTAAGAATAATAATGCTTTGCTGATTTTTCTCATCAGTTACTTGTTGCCATTATGTATATAACATTTGCTCTTTTTCGGAAGCACTACTTTCAAGAGCAGATGTTTTACTTTAATTATATGAGGTTGTTATACCTGCTTGTTGAGGTGCTGCTGTTGCGTCCATATTATTTTAGAATTGCTCCATTTTCAAGTGGGAAATTAATAGTTTTCTCAAGAGATCCAGTAACCCTTCCTCGCATTTGGAACGGGCTTTTTATTATTTCAATATTCTTGTTGTATTGTGTATGCAATTAAATCAAATAAATGCAAAAATATTGGTTGCAACGGAACTTAGCGAAAATTTTTATTTTGATCCATTCTTAAATCAACAGTTATTAGCGTCTTAGAAATTCTATTCTGTTTTTGTTTTTTAACACGTTTCCATTAAGTTAACTTGACGAAAATTTTCAATTTTTCGACTCAATGAAGTATTTTTTTATTTTGACGAAATAATGTTTCTCCGCTCAAAGAAATTAACTAGAATTCAACGAAATATTAAATGTTTTTAAAAGTTAAAAATATATCAAGATTATTGATCGAACCAATATCGAAATAGTGCACCTCAAACTTCTATTACTCGGGAGGCCTAATTTAAGATCAATTAACAATTCTAAAGTCACGACCAATCAGTGCTGTTAATATCTTTATCAATATCTTTAAAGTTTTTAAGTTTGGACCAAAAAGCCAAAATGATTCTAAAACCAATTTAAACAATAGTTAAATCAAAGGTTATTTATATAATTAGTAATTTATTTGAACTATTAAATTTGTTTATTTCCAAAAACTTATTTTCGTTAAGCTAACTTGACGAAACTTTTTTAGTTTAGCGGACCAGTATTTCAACTATAATGTTAAAACGAACCAATAAAAATTAATTATTATTGTACTAAAATGACTTAACGAGTATTTAACGAAGTTTTAAAAATGCATTTAAAAATTTTTGAAAATAAATTAACGAATAACTGGTAAAGTTTACCCTACTTTAAATAAAATCTAAAAACTAAAACTGATAAGTTTAAACACGTTTTAATAAGAAGTTTGAGTAACTAATTTAAACGTGTTTATGATGCTAGTGATGGTTTTTAATGACAATTGGAAATATCATTGTAACTTAACACTTTAATTAAACATAAAAAAACTTAACGAAACTAATGATTGATTGAATTGACCGGTTATCATCTTAAACTTCTAAGGCTCCGGGCATATTGTAAGATTAATAAATAATTATAAAATCATAAAAGTTATCTATAGAAGATAATAAATGTTTAAAAACGTCGTACATTGCTTAATTATTCGGACACCGTGAAAATATCAAATGTTTTTTTAAAATTTATAACTCAATAGATTGTTAGCATTTTGTTAAAAAGTCTTGCACCACGAACTTAAGTTTTCACAGTTTAAGTTTAGATTGTAATATCTTTTTTATTTGGGACATTCAGACAGGAACGATCTAAAATCGAACTTAACGAAACTAAATTAACGAAAATTATCAATGTTGATTAAATACTTCATTCAAAAATTATTACAATTTTAGTAATTTTGATCTGCTATTTTAACAGATTTCCGTTAAGTTAACTTAACGAACCTTTTCAAGTTTAACGAAACGTAATATTTTTCTATTTTCCACCCAGTATATGTCAGCCTGCATGCCATCCGTACCCAGATACATTTTAAAAAATATACCCTGTTGAATGTATAAAATTTAAAATGTTTAAAACTATTAGGACAATTATGGTGTTTAGTTAATTTTTTGAGCCGGCCCATAATTTTGTCGCCCAGTTTTACTGCACCATCTGCACCTATGAAAGCGCCGGCCCTGACTCCTGCTAAATAAAATTATAATTTAAAGTGATGGTAATACCACGTTTTTAACTATATAGCACACATATTCGATAACCGATTCGTCACCATCAAAACATCGTCCTCTTAACAACACGCTGGTCATTTCAATTACAGATGCCTTATTTGAATGGAATCAACCACATGCAATTTTTTCGTTAAAAAAGGCAAATCGAATGACGCAAGTGAACAGCAAGAAAATATTTACGTTAAACATAAATGAATTTAATGTGGCACGAGGACAAATTATTGGCGTAACTGGTGCACCCGGTTCAGGCAAATCATCATTGTTGTATTCTATATTGGGTCACACAAATATATTATCAGGAAATCTTCGGCAAAAGGGTAATGTTTCGTTTTCATCGTGCCCACCGTTCCTCACCAATCGCTCGTTGAAAACTAACATTATTATGGAATTTGACACAAAAAAAGACTTTGATCCAAACGAGTATGAATTAGAATAGATCACATATTTCTTTTGTTTTATAATTATTGTAGTGCGTTTTCATTTTTTTTTATCTAAACAGATACTATCGGGCGATTTCAATGGTCAAATTAAATGAGGATGTATGTGCTGTGCCCGGTACAGATGATTTACCAATCGGTATGCTCGAACTCGATTCATCACAAATTGAACGAGTGATCATAGCAAGAGCTTTATATACAAAACGGGACATTGTCCTGCTAGACAATCCGTTAAATAAATTTTTGGGTAGAAAAACTATAGCGAGCGAAGATTTTCTGTACGATCTGTTTCAACATTTTAGGAATACGAAAAAAACCGTGATTGTAACGAGCCAACACGAAGAAGTAAGTATTACACAGGTAATGACTATATAACTACTTTATAGTTCTTATATTATGGTTTTAGATTTTAAAACTATGTGATCGAGTATACTTGCTGGATTCTGGTGAGATTCATCGTGATGGGGAACATTCATATTTGAAAACATTTCCAATTTACAGTAAAATGTTAAACGAATTTAAACAGCACGAGCAATCGATAGGGTAAGACAATAAATAATACGATTATATCAGCATGATGTAGATTAGTTGAACATCTTAATCATTTTATTCATTTTTAGTGATAATATAGAGAACTCGTCGTACGCGGTTATTGCCCGAAACAAAGAAAAAAGTAAGAAATCTCGTCGTTCGGTAAATAGAAATAGCAACAATGCTGCCATTATATCGTTTTACGATAATTCCGAAGAAAATTTACTAAAGGAGGTGAACGATCGGAATTACTACATGCAATTTTTAACAATAATGGATTATGTCGTTCTTACCATTTTGTATCTAATAAACTCAGCAATATATTTCCTACTGCCATTTGGATTTATTTTTGTCGTTCAGGTAAGTGATATATACAAGAGAAAGTACACTATCTATAGCCGACCAACCAATCTAATTTTAGAAAGCATTTGTTGAACCATGGCTTGCAATGGTTGGCATGGGATCAATCGTTGTCAGTTTCATTATCGACGTAATCGCTAAGAGTTATATTGCATTGGTGAGTAATATATAATTTATGCATTACCTAATTTGATATATTAAAATAATTTAAAACTATTACAGCGGTCAAAACGTAAATTTGAAGCTCAACAAATCCGAATGTTCTCAAATTTGATGCGTGCATCATTTTCGTTCATAAAGGAGATGAATGCTTACGAAACGTTGTTCTATTTCTCATCTAATCTCTATGGCGCTCTTAAACCGTACTCAATAATATTAAAGAAAGTCATTTTAATTATGCTATCGATAACGTGTCTTGGTTGGGCAAATTATTGGACACTTTTTGTACCAGTCATTCTAATTATAGTAACGGGAATACTTTACAAGCTTTACTATTTGACTGTGACCCATTTTTATTCGCATGAGCTGGACACGCGTAAAAGTATTTATCGTAACATACAGAATAATTTAGCTGGTCGTGCGGTACTGCAGTCGTTTGATAAAATTCATGATTTTTCACTATCGTATGTAAATTTCGGTTATTTGTTTTCGATAAAAAAAAATTTAAATTTTTCATTCCAGATTTTTTCAGTTTATCCAAGATAATTCAATGGCAATATTCATTCGGAAGTCGGTTGTGTACCATGTATCATTTTTATTTAAAATAATAGCCGGTTTTGGTCTTTTAACTGTTTGTCTAATAGCAATTTTTCTGCCAGTGCCACATTTGTCGATCGAACTTTACACTGTGATTTTGCTCGCGTATTACATACTTACAGATAGTTTACACGAATTACTAATCAAAGGCCTATTCGAGACTATAATATCGAAAGATCTTTTTAAAAAGATGAAACATTTTGAAAACAAATTGAGCAGTAATTATGTGAATGACTTCGGTATGGAGACGATCAATGATGTCAACAAAATTGGATTTTCCATTACGTTTAGCAATTTAAAATGTTCGATCACCGGCTATTCGCAGTTAGAAATCAAAAATTTATCAATCGATCGAAGTGAAAAGGTGGCAATTTTTGGCAAGGGTACAGAATTAATTATACCACTTATCGCCAATATTATAATACCAACACAAGGTGAAATATTAATAGGGAATAAAAGTATTGTACTTATAAAAGACGAATCATTAAAGCAGATTGTAAATTTTGTGCCATTTAATCCTAAAATTTATGAGGGCACTGTTAGGTAAGTTGAAAATAATCTTTAAACCATATATAAGTACATGAAAATCAAATCTCTTTTTAGATCACTTCTGCCAGCTTATGAATCGGACGAAGATATTCGAGCTGTTTTTAATTTACTTCAAGTTTACGAAATTCTGGCCAATTTTCCGCAAAAGTTAGACGAACCATTAACTAGCATACCGCGAATGTATAAACAATTGTTATGTGTTATTAATAGTTTGCAGCGAAAACCTTCAGTGCTCATCATTGAAAAGCCACATCCTGAAATACAAGATATTATTGATGAGTGCTGTACTCGATTTTTTAAATTAACAACCGTGATTTTTGTAATCGGCTATAATTACGATCAATTTCATAATTGTAATAGAATAATTAACTTGGATGATTTTAAATAATTTAATAAAATTAAAAATCAAAATTTTGAATAAACGAAACCAGAATTTTACAGTGAACGTTTTATTCGTTATAATATCAGATGAAATAGATTTAGTTGGTGCTTCATATAGTACCATTGTTACAAATTTTACTTTTTTCAATGGATTGCCTCGAAGTGTTTTGCTAACGGTTGTCCCTGCAATACTTTTGTTGGCAATGGCAAGGAGATGCTTTGATCCGATAAACGCTTTAAACATCATAAGTTCATTTGTGGTAACGCACCTTCAAATTGATAGAATTTTTAATCAATCGAATGTGCGATGAAAAACAATTTTCTTTATAAAATAACATTTTTGTTTTTTCCAAATTTTTAGTCGGTCCTAATCAGTCAAATAAAAAGTTGTTGCTAACATTTATACATTTTGCTAAATAAAATAAAACATTTCTTATATATAAATACGTGCCATAATTGGTAACCCCAGGGCATATAAAAGAATTGCAGAGTAAAATTGTCAAACAAAAATGTTGGGTACAATAAGAAAAGTGTTGGTGCAAATTATACTGAGAATCCAGAGTTTCTGCTTTGTGAACAACAGGATGGCATTAGTGAGTCAGTAGGGAGTAACGGTGATGTTGCGTCATGCTGCATGTATGCCAAAACATCAAAGAATGGCAGTGATGGTTTTGAAGAGATAAACTTTGTTCTTGATTCGGGCGCCACACATCATATCGTTAACAATAAATTATTTTTCAATAGCATGCATAGAATCGACCCGATAAGTATTTCAACGGCAAAAGCTGGTGCATCATTAGTGGCAAAGCAAAAAGGTGATATTTCTATAAAGACATTTTATTAATGGAGATAATTCAATGAAAACGATTCAAAACGTTTTATTTGTTGAGAATCTTAAATGCAATTTGCTGTCAATTCGTCAATTGACTGACAAAGCTTACAAAATCACTTTTAATGGTGATGTTGCATCAAAGAATGGGAAAAATATGTTTGCTGCCCGCCGTAATGGTCAGCTATACCAGACGATTTTTCATGTTGAACGAAGTGTGTTTGCGGGGATTGCTGGAGTGGTACAATTAAATAAGGCATCGCAATCTGGCCCATTTAAATGTCAGCGACATGAAAAAGATGGTAAATCAAAACATGGCGATTGGATTGGAAATATTTAAGGTAAACATCGATGACAAGTTTTGTGAATCTTGTGTAATTGGTAAGCAAACGCGTTTGCCATATCGACCCAGAAAGGAGTTTTAGAATTGATTCACACCGATGTCAGTGGTCCAATGAGTGAAATGGCGTATGACGGTTCGAGGTTTTTTGTTGGCTTTACTGATGATTTTTCACGTACATCCATGGTATACTGCATGAAGAAAAAAATTAGGTTTTCGATAAATTCAAACAATTGGATAATGGCGAAGAGTATTGCTCAAAAGAATTTAAATCTTTTTGTGTCAATAAGGGTACTCAGCTGAATTTCACGGTACATTACAATCCGGAAATGAATGGATTAAGTAGTCGATTCTGGAACGAAGCTGTTTTGTGCGCAAATTATATTAAGAATCGTTCACCAACAAGTTCTGTTGGTAAACAATTTGTAAGCTAAGACGCCTGCTGAAATTTGGTATGGCAAAAAGCCGGATTTGTCGCAACTTCGGGTTTTTGGTTCGATTTGTTACAATTATGTACCAGAAGAAAATCGTACAAAGTTGGATGCTAAATCATCAAAGTGTTACATGCTTGGATATAGTTTAACATCACACTTATCGACTATAGGACATCGAAAATGACAAGCTTGTCATAGGCCGTAATTTGATATTCAACGAGAAATCAATTTTCGAGTTTGAATTATGTCAATATATCCAATTCAGAGGCGGCAAGGCGATAACATTGATGATGAATGTGGACATAACCACGATGCAAACTTAGATGGCATCGGTAACATAAATTATAATGCCCACAGTACTTCGAATAGCATGGCTAACAACAATGAATTGTACCGTGGTGATCGTTTAAAAAGAAAACCAGTTCGGTACGGATATGAACTGGTTTGCTGGTTATGCATTTTCAACTGAGGAATTTGAGCAAAATGATCCGGTTACGACAAATAACTTATATTACTATAAGGGAAATCGCGTCGATTTTATGTGCCAACATGATATTAGTTGGGATAAAAATAGTAGATGGCACTAGAGTAGTTGAACGAAATGTTTACATTTTTTTATCTACAGTTTTTTATATTGAACGAATTATTAACGAAACAAAAATTTTAAATCTAAAAAAAAAATTTTAAATTTTATAATCGGGATTGGAGTACATGGGCTTATATTTATATACAATAATAAATAAATAAAACCAAATTTTATTTTTTTTTAATTATTTCATTTCATTAAAATGAATTAACTTCGTTAATTTTTTTCTTACACCAATTTTTTTTAAATTCTCTTGTTTTGCAAAATGAAAAAATCTTATTTTATAATATATATTTATGATAGTTTTAATTAACACGTAAAAATGATTTTCTATATCATTAATATTAAATCTAGAGTATAAGTGATTGCTATTATCTATAAAAATTAAATCGATTAAACTAATATTTTGTATTGATCGTAAAACTAACTTACTATATTCTAATTTTACATTAATATTAACACTACTTTTAAAAATTTTCTCACATTCGACTAAAATTTTGTATGTATTTAATGATGGGGTCATTAATTTACCCCATTTTTTTAAATTAAATAAACCTAGATTTAGCTCCAACCGTGCACTTTTATTTAAAATTTGGAGACATTCCTTACATTTTAAAAATTTAGGCAATTGTTTGGCTTCAATATACCCAGCTAAATACGTTATTATATCACACGAGTATTCATCCAGCTCGACTTCAATTAAATCTAATACAACATCATCATTTAAATTTAATTGATTTGTCTTTCGGCTGGATGAAATAGTTAATATTTCTGGCAAGGAAACATTACCCGTACCTTGCGCTTTTATAGATTTATTAACAACTAGCCGTTTATAGGATGCTATAAATTGTTTGCATGTTGGATTGTCGTTTCGGCCAGTTCGATAACGAATCAACCCAAAAAACAACTCTAAGTGATCCTGGCTAAACTTATATGTTAACAAATAATCTAATTTATCATTTACAATTAATTCATTGTACATAATTTTTAGACTTTCGGAATTTATTAAAAAACCTAAAAATCCTGTATTGAAATTACTTTGTATTACATTTAATTTTTGATGATATTTGTTAACATATTTTAATTCATTGATAGTTTGTTTTAAATATTCTAAATTTTTAAAAAAAGTTTCGTATGTCGATTTAGAGAGAGGTCGTTTAAAATAATATATTGCCATTAAACTATTACTATTAAAAATATCAAAACAATCATTAATAATTAGTAAAAATTTAACAGTAGGCATACAATCCTTAAATATTGGATCGGTTTGGCTTAAATATTCTAATGCGTTTGCTACACTGCGACTAAACACTTGCACTGCATATTTTACCCGCATTATAGAATTTTCAAACTTTATATGTGTGGCATTAATTCTTGGTGCAAGTGCAAGTCCGCTTTCAGTTTGAATATTATTTAGTTTTTCAATGTAATGCCATTCAATTTTATCGTCATTTTTTGTATAAAATGTACGTTTTAATTTGAAATGATTACGTATAAGTTTAATCATGTGACAATTATCCAAATAAATAAAAATTTTTTGATCACTAGGTTCGACATAAAAATAAGGCTTTTGTGGTAATTCGGCTCCTAACAATTTGACCATACTAAAATTTGCCTTAAGCCCGTCAAATGTTAACGTTATAATGTTCGCATTACACTCCTCGCGTAAGTGGGATATGACAAATTTTATTATATGTGCTCGGTCTGCTGCATTTAAGGAATTAATAAAAAAATATGCAATAGGTATTTTAAATTTTAAATTTATAGCACAAATGAAGAACACTAACACATTAGATGCCTGTGTTTGTTCATCATCTACATTATCATCCAAACACCCTGCGCCATAATTAACAAACCCCACAAACTCCTTATTTTTATTGTCCCAATCAATACATTTTTTGATTGACATTTCGTCCATCATTATGGAGAAATAGATATCTTTATTCTCTGTTTGGATTTTTTGCCGCAAATGTTCCACGGCTTGTATTGTAATACCAGGACTGCCTGTTGAGTTCTGGTACCATTGTCTTATGGTCCTTATATGTGGTAGTTTGATACTTTTAATAAAAAATTGCCGAAGATGCTCATAACCAGCAGTTGAAAAAAATGACATGGTCATCGCAAACTGACGCAACTTCGGTGTATATTTGCCAAATTTTACACCGGATTTTAATTCATAAATAAATGATTGTTCTTGGCTTATGTCCTAATAAATTAAAAAAATAATTATAAATATTTTAGTATTGACAATTAATATAGCAAATAACATAAGGTATATACAATCAAATATATATTTAATATACTTGAATATATACAATATATTGTATATATGTATATAAATATATACAATAATATATCAAATAAATAAATGTTTGATTTTAAAGTGCTTTGCCCGTAAGAAAACTAAAAATTAAAACCGTATTAAGTATTTTTCATCCAATTTTTCTTTTTGATTTCCTGTGGGTAAAGCGCTTAATTAAAATAATTTTCTTACATTTAATGTATCACGCGATCCTCCACTAATAATCCCTTCTTTCTCTAACCTCTTCATGAAATTTTCGAAATCTTGTACCTTTTTTTGATAACGATTACATTTTGTGACAAGAGCCTTGTTTAATTTTCGAGTTTTCCCAATTTCCTCTTTCAATTTGGATATAGCTCGCTTTGAAGTACGTGGTGTGTAATTGTAAGATGCATCAATGTCTCCAGTATATCTGAACTGACGGCTAATGGCATCACTTGATTGCGGTGTTGTTGGTAGAATATTTCCACTTTTTGCTTTTTTGATTGGTGGTGACGTCGTGATTGACGTTGAAGGATAATTCGGTGGCGTATTCATGGCTGACGTTGAAGGGTAATTTGGTGGTTCGTTTTCTAAGTTTGTTGTGTTATCATTACATGAAATTTTATTACATTCTGGCTTTTTATAGTTAATTATTTCAGTAGGAACATTTAATGTCGCATCCTCATCATATTCAATAGTATACCTAGGCGCAAATATAACAATTTTATTATTACAAGCTTTAACATAATTACATTAAAAAGAAATGTTGGTTTAACTTACCACATGTCATTGTCCAAAACAAATTTCGAAGGTACCGCATTTCTTGTAAGATGATTACCAGTGGTTAAATATTTTTCCTCGAAATGTTTGGAACAAAGTTTAAATGAAGGATAATCCAATTCATTAGCTTTGACATTTGGAACAATATCTCGCCAAATTTTCCTGTAATCTTCAGATGATGGTGCGCTATAAATTAAAGGGTACAATCAGCTCTTTTATTCAGTATACGCTTGAGGCAATATAAATTGTAAAAATAAAACCTTTAACCGAAAATATATGCAAAATTTATCTAAAATTAGCTACTAATTCGAATAGTCCAATTGCTTGGTGGTATAAAATCACTTTTTTATAGGTTAAACTTTACATTTTAATAAATTTAAAACAAACAACATATTTATATTGTGTTAATTAGCATCTAAAGTGATGAATAATTATGTTTTAGCTATCTTTCGCATCAATTACTACTTACGAATGCAAACCAATCTTCGCTGAACAATTAAAACACTTCAGCGGCATTTTGATAAAACAAGCACTTTATATTTATGTTATTTTAAAATAACTTATTTATTTATGTTATTTTATAATTTATGAAAGGTTTTTATAAAACAAAATATACAACACTTTTAATTCACAAAACAAATTATTATTATTCACTTCACAGACGTGAGACGCTACACTTTGAAATAACAACAATAGTACCATTAATGACAGCTGTTATGAAATTTTATGAAAAAATAAAAAATAAAAAAATTGGTTGACGTGCCATCTATTGTTCTCGTTAAAAACGTTTGGTATGCCATCTAGAATTTTTATCCGAAACAAAATTGAACGAAATCATGTTGTCGTTAGCATTTACTATGGAAATGTTCACGATTTCCCTTATAGTAATATAAGTTATTTGGGTTACGATGAACGATGCAAGGAAACGCGCTGATTGGTCAAAATGGGAGTTGGCAATGATGAATTTTCATTATTGTTAAAAAATGACACTTGGTCCCTGTGTAAGTTACCAACTGGTCGTAAAGCTATTACTTGCAAATGGGTGTCTAAGAAGAAACTTAAATCAAATGGCGATGTCGACAAGTACAAAGCAAGACTTGTTGCTCGTGGTTTTTCGCAAGGAAAAGGTTTCGACTACAATAAAACGAATTCACCAACGGCCAAGCTAACAACTGATGTGTGTGGAATGAGCGTTTTAATCAGTTCATTATTGAAATTGGTTTCAATCGTTGCGAATCGGATCAATGCTTGTATATAAAATTTGAAAGATTTCGTTTGTTGTATTCTCTTGTATGTCGATGACGGCAATTATTTCCAACAATGTGAAGATGGTCAACGATATTAAAGCAAGGTTAGCAAGAGAGTTCGAAATGGTGGATGTTGGACAAATTGATTTATTTTTGGGAATTCATGTTGAACGGAATTCAAGTGATAATTCGATTGCCTTGAGTCAGTCGCGTTATTTGAAGTAGTCAGTCGCGTTATTTCAAATGGTGATAAAAATAACTTGACTGATCAGCAGTATTGAGAGCTCATTGGATGTTTGACGTATGCCACTCAAATAACTCGACCAGATTTGTGTGCATCAACGAATTTTTTTAGTTGTTTTCAAAGCTGTTGTACTGATTAACACTTCATGTATGCGAAACGTATTTTGCGATACATTCAGGGAACGGCTGAATTGAAAATGGTTTATCATCGCAATGCTACAGCTGATATTTTGACAGGATACGCTGACTCTGACTGGGCTGGTGATAAGAACGACCGTAAATTAACATCAGGTTATGTATTCATGGTATTTGACAATACAGTAAGTTGGCTATCACAAAAGCAACCGACTGTCAGTCTTTCGTCAACTGAAGCTGAATATTTGGCATTGGCAAAGTGCATTTATGACGCAAAATGGTTACGCAGTTTATTGAACGAACTTGGTCATCGTTGCATATCATCAACAACAATATTCGAAGATAATAAGTCGTGCATCAAAGTGGCAGGAGAGCCGCGAGATCATAAACGTATGAAGCATATTGATGTGAAATATAGTTTCATTCGAGAAGCTGTCGCCAACAAGGAAATCAATTTGTAATACGTCTCACCCAACGATCAAGTTTCGGATATTATGACAAAAGGACGCGGAAGAATTTTATTTGAGAAACATCGTAAGAGTTTAAATTTATGCTTTAATTAAGTTTTAACTTCAAAGAAATATGTATTTTCATTTATTAGAGTACACGTTTAACGTAGAGTTCATAATTATAGTTAAATTTTATTCATTTTGCTTATTGGGTAACTGATCAAATTAAGACGCGGTGCAAGTATATACTGTAATTTGCAAGTTGCCCAGCAAGCAAAGTGAATGCGACCGCATTGTAATTTTCTTTCTAATCATTGTTAGTAGTAAACCACCATCCTTACTAAGAGCATTAAAAAGTATTTTAATCTTGTAAAAATAAAAAACGTGTTTTCTTTTATTCTTTAACCATTTTAATAATGACATGAGGTGCTGGTAAAAGTTTTATTTTCAATAAGTCTCTAGAAATGGTTCTAGCGATTACTCACATAAAACTATTATTTCACGAGGCCTTATATTAAATAGCTATTTCACTTTAAAAATAAATTATTTTTTTTTTAAAACCCTAACATCTTTTCTGGGGCCGAAGCTCATCCAAATCTTTCGCGGTGGTTTTACCTTCCTACTTTACGCCAACGAGACCCAAATCAAGGGCGCACGAATGTGATGATGAGAAATAATTTCATATGAAACTACGAAAAAAGGAAAAATGTAAGTTTTGGAGATTACATTTTGTTGTTATTTACTGTCATATTTTTATTTGGAAGTGTATACTAATTGGATATAAAATTTATATATAGTTATAGCGTAAAACCAATAACAAAATATCAAAAATTTGGATGAAATTTTATTTTTATTGTTTAATAAAAAAAGTTGAATATCAAATATTTTAAATAAAATGCCAATTAAGATTTAAAAAATAAATCATAATTAATGAAACATAACACTATCAAATATAATTGTTTCTTAACTGTTTCTTGCTCTAATAAATAATTTGGGTTGTTCGCCCGCTCGCATTTGAAGTAATCGCCTCTTCTAAATTCGAATCTAGCTTGCGATATGCCGCCGTATGTTTCTTTCGTCCATTTCCACGACCACTATGAGAACCACGGCGACCTTCTAGCATTAAAGCTAACACTTTTGTTTTATTGTGATATATAATATATACCATAACACATATAAACATAATAAACATAAAATACGAAAAGAAATTCGAATCTGTATCTTCCGTGAATGGATCTAGTTGTTCTTTGTTTTCTTCTAGTTTAGCATATTTTCCGTATACTGCGTTTACTTTTGGATTTTCGTCTGTGAGCATATCATGATTTTTTATCGCATTAGCTTCATCACTTTTTCCATGTGATGGTACTACATCTTCTGGATTCGGACTATCTTCATCATCAGTGTAATCTTCGCTTCCCTCATCATTTTCTTGTGGAACATCATTTTCTTGTGGAACATCCTTCATTGATTTACCATCGAAAATTTCACCATTATCAATCAGCTGTATTTGGGATGCTGTAGACGCATCAATAATTGGCATATTTATATTGGAATTAGGTTCCGCGCTGGGTGCTGAATTTTGCAAATTTTTCGTTGTTTCAATCTTAGGGATAACTGGTTGATCATTTTTAACGATAGTAAGTGTTGTCTTAGTATTGTCATTATTATTGTTATTTTTACTTTGGTTTTCATTGCTCATAGGTTTATTCGATGGAACTGCTGAAATATTTTCAAGCCCTGGCAGTGAAACTACACCATTTGGCAATATATTCAGAATATCATGTGAAGAACTTTCTATATTGGGTTTATCATTTTTGGAACTATTTAGTGAATGAGATTCCATATTTGATGCCACATTTGTTGCCACATTTGATGCCACATTTGATGCCACATTTGATTCCACATTTGAATCGTGTTTTTCTACATTATTCACATCTTCGTTCGTTTGAGTAACTTTATTACTTAATAAAGTATGATTATTACCTACATTTTCTACATTTGATGCTGCTTTTTCGGTTGTATTGAGTATGTTACTTAATATTTTCGGCGTATTTGAAATAATTAATTTGCTTGAATTATTCAATAAGAATTTATAACCCATTAGAGCTTTATAACATATTGGTTTGACATTAAATGTATCAAAGGAACTTAACGTTAGACACGAGATATCACATATCGTAGGATCCTTTAATTTGATCGAAATGCTAGTATCGGGGCAGAACGGTGCATCTGGAAAATAAAATATAAAAATTAAATAAATAAATCAAATTATTTTGAAAAAAAAAAAGTTTAAATTCAAAATATGTATATCAAATAATTTAATGCATATATATATGGGAACATAACTATAACTTAGCCGGATATTGGCACCGCCACGTGCTCCCTGTACAACCCGATACCACCGTGTTGTTCTATTTTATAATTTAAGTAATTAACTAAACTAAGCATTTTTTAAGTATGTTATAAATAGGTAAAATAAAATTAAGTTTTTAGTTTTTAAATTAACTCGATAATGTAAAGATTCAAAAAAAGATAAATTTGAAATTAATTTTTTTTATTTTTCTTGAAGTGATCAATCTATAAATGGCGCAGCCGTGCGACAAAGTGTATATTGAAAGTGAATGTAGACGGTGTAAGCGCGAACATTAATTGTGAAATAAGTAAAGGTGAAATTAACTTTTGTTTGTGACATCTCAGACAAGAAGATTGTATAATCGCTCAGGGATTTGAGGTTCCACCGTGCCACACCGGATCCACTTTAGAACCAGCACTCACGACTTCATGAGTGTTCATAATTCGGTGTACTACTAAATAGGCATCGAAAACCAAATAAAATAGTTCAAATTTTAAATTGTGTATGGGAAAGAAATCGCGAGAGATTTTCGATCTTAATAGGAATTTTGACGAGAACAGTATCGAAATATTCTCTACAACAATGGAGCAAATTGCGGCACAGCTAAATACTACAGCCGAACAACTCCAAAAATTGAACGCAAAAAAAACTGAGCACGACCAAGTATTGGCGTATTTGAACCACAAAGTTGAACAACCGCAAGGGGAAGAACATCCGAGCATGTCAACAAAATAAACGTGCTGGATTTGTTCAGGATACCAGACCCCATAAAATCGATACCATCATTCGATGGGAATCGTAAGCAACTTACCGCATGGATAAAAACGGTAGAGGATACACTTCAATCTTTATTTATAAGCTGTGAAGACACATAAAACGCTGGCAATCCGAAAACGTTTAAATAAGTAAAAGAGATCCTAACAGAAGCCCTAGGGGATCGGAAGGAATCTCATTTCGGGTAAGCGCATGCTGTAAAACTCAAAGGTATAGGGGAAGCATACGCTTTCCTCTATATATTTAACTGCAACGAGCTGATTTCTAACTCGAAAAAACCGTTAAATCAAAACAGTCAACAAGCAACCGTACACAAACTGTGAAACGGGAACGAAATAAGAAATAATATGGTTCAGTTAAAATCCAATCAATTTAGAAACACGATCGAAAGAAAACAAAGTTACTCTGTAAAGGATCAACCCATACCTATGGAAGTGGACCATTCTATGAGAACAAGAAATTCCTTCAATCGTAAACTAATAAATAATGACGAATCGTTAGAGAAAAAAAGTCCTGAAGTCGAAATTTCAAATACAGAAAATTTGGACAAAAGTAATGATCAAGAGTTAGAAAATTTTCAAACGGCCTTAGAATCGAATACGGAGGATTAAATTTCCTGCCCTATCTGAAGCTTATTTTAATACCTAATAATCTCTTAGAATCAGACGACACTACGGTGAAGAATATTCTAGGAACCCAAAAATCATCAAAAAAAAGGTTTGGCACCTACACAAATTTTATATGAATGAATTTTCATAATGTCTTTGATGGCATATTGGGATCTGAATCAATGGCGATAATGAACGCAAATATTAACTTTAGAGATCAAATATTATTTCCTTAAATACAAATTTACCAGAATATGATAAATTAAATGACAAAATTACTGTTCAACCCGGTCTGTACAAAGCCACCAATCTAAAGACTACTATCCGGATTTTACTAATAAACGAGTATCACCAAAAGAATTGCCGAAACTAAAGCTACATTACATTATTTACTAAAGCACCATTTATAATAATCAGACGGTGTTATTAAAACAAAACACCCGTGTGCACGAGAACATATAGATACCCACACCATTTCAAAAAAGACGCGGAAGAACAAGTTCAGGAAATGCTGAGTATCGTAGTATCCAACACTCCAGTAGTCCCTATTCTTCTCCTATTTGGGTAGGAAAAAGCGGACGGGGAATACGAAAAGTTTAAGTCGTAATCGACCATCGTCAACTTAATGAAAAGACGATAGACGATAAATTCCCGATTCCTTACATAGAAGAAATATTGGACAACCTGGGAAAGTCTTTCTCGACATTAGATTTAAAATCAGAATTCCATCAAATTCCAATGGACGCAAAATCCAAAAAAAAAACCGGCCTTTTCAACAGATAAGGGGCATTATGAATTTTCGCGAATGCCCTTTTGCTTAAAACACGGCCCTGCTATAATTGATATAATTGGTTACGGGTATAATTTAGGAAATCTCAGTAAATTACTCAAGAGATTTGCGCATTTAAATTTAAAAATTCAAATACACGAATGCCAATTTCTCAAAAGAGAAACAGAATTCCTTGGACATGTTATTACACAGGATGGCGTTAAGGCACATCCTGATAAAATAAAAAAATTTCTCGACTGGCCTTTACCCAGGAACCCTTAGATTAAACAATTTCTTGGGTTATCTGGATATTATCGTCGGTTCATTAAAGATTATTCTGCAATAACAAAACATATGATGAAATATCTGAAGAAAAAAACAGATGAATTTAACAGATCTAGAGTATATCACAGCATTTGAAACACTAAAGAAAAAAATAGCAACCGATCAGATGCTCACGTTTCCTGATTTTACAAAACCCTTTATTCTAACAACAGATGCGTCAGACTACGCTTTGGGCGCAGTATTATCCCAAAAACAGGATAATATAGAAAGACCTATCGCGTTCGCATCGCGTACACTTAATTCCACGGAAGAGCGTTACGCGACCAATGAAAAAGAGGCACTTACGATTATTTGGGCAGTAAAAAAGTACCAGCCATACCTTTACGGTAACAAATTTACGCTGGTAACTGACCACAAACCTCTGACGTTCACAAACCTCTGAAAAGTAAACCGGGCAATAATTATAAAAAATAATTTCAAAGAGGAAGAAATAACCCATTATTTCCGAAACTTCTATAACGGTAAGCAGTCGGCTATAGTAAATTTGCAACTGCTAACCCCTTTGATGTTTTTTTGGCAAACAAATTATTTATTGAAATGTATATTTATTTTAAAAAAGGATTCATCCTGATGACCAAACATTTTGATTAAGGTATCATTCATCGCAATCGGACCACTATTACGTGCTGTATTAAATATACAATCAAATTCGTAAATTTGCAAAGGCTATAACCCCTTTAATGTTTTTTGGCAAAACAATTGTTTATTGAAATGTATATTTATTTTAAGGCAGTATTCATCCTGATGACCAGACCTTTTGATTAAGGTATCATTCATCATAATCGGACCACTATTACGTGCTGTATTAAATATACAATCAAATTTGTAAATTTGCAAAGGCTAACCCCTTTGATGTTTTTTTGACAAACAAATTATTTATTGAAATGTATATTTATTTTCAAGCAGTCTTCATCCTGATGACCAGACCTTTTGATTAAGGTATCATTCATCATAATCGGATCACTATTACGTGCTGTATTAAATATACAATCAAATTCGTAAATTTGCAAAGTCTAACACCCCTTTGATGTTCTTTTGGCAAAAAAATTATTTATTGAAATGTATATTTATTTTAAAGCAGTATTCATCCTGATGATCAGACCTTTTGATTAAGGTATCATTCATCAGAATCGGGCCACTATTACGTGCTGTATTAAATATAAAATCAAATTCGTAAATTTGCAAAGACTAACCCCTTTGATGTTTTTTTGACAAAAAAAATATTTATTGAAATGTATATTTATTTTAAAGCAGTGTTCATCCTGATGACCAGAGCTTTTGATTAAGGTATCATTCATCACAATCGGGCCACTATTACGTGCTGTATTAAATATAAAATCAAATTCGTAAATTTGCAAAGACTAACCCCTTTGATGTTTTTTTGACAAAAAAAATATTTATTGAAATGTATATTTATTTTAAAGCAGTGTTCATCCTGATGACCAGACCTTTTGATTAAGGTATCATTCATCACAATCGGACCACTAGCAGTACAATTTTGATCGTTGAAGAGATCGGTTGTGTTTGTTTCGATCTCTTCAATGACTAGATTTTTGACTAGATTTATTGTCACCACCAATTCTCAAGCTGCCATCTGACTTGCGAACGGGAACGATTGGTGTAGTCTGATATATGCACTTTATTCTACTGGCTTCAAATCTCCTGGCGCACTAGCTTATATATAATACTTTCTTAACATAGATCTACGACTTACAAGAGATCCACTATAGGACCCAAAATCAACTGAATAAATATGGTTTTATTTCGCCAATATATTAGAGAAACACTTGTGTGAAAATAGCGTTCATGATAGCGTAAACCCCTTAAATAGAAACTCCTAAATGCTCAAACCAAACGAATCCAAAAAAACTAGTGCTATTCCCGGTAGTAATGTATGGTGGTAAACAGGAAATCAGCTTGCGCTCACATTGACGTCAACAGTCACACACCCAAAAATGTCGATTGGATTTCGTTTAAAATTGATCAGCTTCAAATTTGATTCTCGAAGAGGAACCGAACCAGCGTGTTTGCAAAATTGATCTGCATGTTTTATTCGGACACGATGTTGTGTCTCGACCCTGAATCCACCTCGAGTCAGGATTTGTTTAAAATAATTTAAACGAGTCACATTTTTTCTGTTTAGAATTCAACGCCAAAGATCCAACGTCAGAGTATGACTATACAATTCAATACAAAAAAGGTACAGCAAATACAAATACAGACGCCTTGAATATCCCGCATTGAATTTAATAAACAATTAGAAACCAAAACTTTACTTACAACATAGATTATAAGCCCGAACAAAAACCAAAGATTGATAAGAAATTAATAATTTAAACATTATAGATATCGGACACGATAACGTCAAGATATCCATTATAAAAATTCCAATATCAAAAACTACGATAAATGAATTTCAACACCAACTCATCATAATATTAAAGCCATTTTACTAAAACTTAATTTGCTAAAATACGTGGGTATTGTTATCACGCCATCCATTCAGCAGGAAACGACCATGAATCAAACACCATGGAGGAATAAAAGTTAATCTATTGCCTTCCGCGATATAATCTAAAGAGAACTATATCCCGTTGTTTAAATCATTCGGGTTTAATTTTGTTATTGGCGGTGAATTTAACGCCAAAAATACGTTTTGAGTATCAAGACTAACAACCCACAAAGGAAAGGAGCTACTACCCGCAGATCTCATAGATTATTATGCAATAAAAGGGATATCAGAAAACTACGTCTTCATAGAAGACGATGAAGGACTATCGTCAGATTACTCTCCTGTAATCATGACTCTCAGTGCAACGATAGTTAAGAAAGAGTCGTTGCCCAAATTAACAAACAATATAACAAAATGAAAACTGTTCCAGAAACTAGTCAGTGACAATGTCAATCTTCAAGTGTCAGTTACGAATTCAGCACAATTGGACGACCAATAAGAACTACTTGACAATATTATACAACAAGCAGCTTGGGATAGTACGCCTATTAGTCAAAAAGAAACTCGAACACACATTAACTTCTCTTTGGAAGTTAGAGAATTGGTTAAAGAAAAACGTAACGCGCGAAAAGAATGGCAGAGAAATCGGGCTCCACAAAGTGGAGTCCGATTATAATTTATTATGACAACTATATTGGTGGGTACATTGTAAAGTTACTGATATGAATGACGATCTTGACGAAACATGACATTACCTCCACCGTGAGCTTCTTCCATTGCTTCAGGTCTTACTTCACGAAGCATGCAGTAAGTATTTACGTGCAGATTTTAGGTTCTGAAAAAGCCGTCGATTTCATCGAGAATTCATAAAGAACTTGTGAAGATGTTACATTCGAATTTCCGTCAACGTAAAGTCGAGCATATTACCGAGACTGATCGTTTACTGGTTACAGATAGGTTGTTTTTGATATACTTGACCATGAACCTTAAACCAGTATGGTCTTTTTCTACGAATGTCAACCTTGTTGAACCCACGTTTATAGTCGTTATGCTAGAGGTTTGATAAAAGTATTTTGAGGGATTGAGGGCCCTCGAGGAAATTTCCTCTCGATCAACCTTTTCGGCAACAACTGGCAAGCTTTCCATCTGAAGGACGTTCAAAAGCCAGATTTTTTTATGCACAGAACTGGCAAACGTTGAATGTCTGGTTTAAACGCACCGCTACTATGTTCATTTAGCTGAATTTCGTTTAAATGGAGGGGGTCCTAATGTAAAATTTTACTTGGAGATTCTAGATTTGATAAGTTGAACACTAGGTTCTTCATTTCCTTCTCGTTGCCGACGACTGGCCTGACAGTTTTATGTTGTCGCCAACTGGCATGCCATTCAGCATCCTTTTTCGAATTCTGCACACATATTTTGTCTTTTTTTATTTTATTTTTTGCAGGATTTTCATCTGCCATGATATGCTTCATAATTTTTGCAACGCATTTTTTCCTTACTACAAAAATAACTTACTGTACCAGTCTAAATGTGGTTTAATAATGTATACAAAATTTTAATTTTTCATTGCCACGAATAACAAAACAGAATGAAATAACTAAAAAAAAACGAAGTTGGTGCGAATCGAACTATGTAGTAATATCTTTGGTATTACATTTGCTGTTTAACACCTCTACGGCTCTACCATTCAAGCTTATGACCTACACAAAATTATGACGTAAATTGGAAATATATTGTCAAGCTTTGGAGCGTGAAGGACATTGAATAATGACCGTTAGCTCCAAAGCTTGACAATATATTTCCAATTCACATCATAATTTTGTGTAATTCAGTAGTCTGATTGATAGAGGTATTAGCCAGCAAATACAATGCCACAAACTTGTTTGCATTTGCTGGCAAAAGCTCTATCAATCAGGTTACTGACGGATATTGAAGAAATATAAATAATCAAAAAAATTATTTGATATAATGTAAACAATTACCTGGTATAATCGAACTGAATTCAGCACAAAACGCTTTCGATACATTATTATTTTCCCACTGACCGAATGACGTAAACAAATCCTTATTTGGATAAACATGAGCTAACCGCAATAACATATCAATGTAAGCTATACACGGCGCATTACTAACTGTGCATTGGCTTAAAAAGGGCATTGCCGTTCGATTTAAAAATGTTCGATCGAATAAGTTCAATTCAGGGTATTTAGTACGCATTATGATGTCAAGAGTTTGATAAGATTCCAGGTTTTCAACGGTGCCATTAGTGTTTAGTTTAGTGGTTTGATCCTTTACAGGTAATGACGACGTTAACATAAAAATCACAGCTAAATTAACAACACATGATATATTTGTTATAAATTTTAACATTTTGCTGATTTTAGTTTAAATAGTTAAAGTTTGTGTATACGTTATTGTTTTCAATATAAATTATGCAATTAAAATTGAACTTAAAAATATACAATCTAATCACAAAATATTTTCTGAACACTATGCAGGTAGTTTTGGAAAACACACTTTAATTAATTTTTAAATGTCAAATTTTTTTGTGTTTGCGATGATTAATAAGCCAGGCACAGACGATGTTTATTGTGAACAAATGTTTCTGATGTAAACATTTGACAAACGTGTGGGAACATTTGTAAAACTTAAGAAAAATGTATACTAAGCTGACCGTTTTTACTTCTTTTGGAGGCAAAATACTTCATTTTCGTAGCTCATACTGCTAAAAAATAGTTTACTTTTGAACAGAAGCAAACACATAATGCTAATTGTAAACCGAAAAAAATTTAATATATTACGTTTTTGACTATCATCATACTACTTTGCTTTACTTTTGGTTTGTTTTGCTTAGTGGGCAAGTAATGTTTTGGAGAATAGGCCTTGCAAATTGCAATTGGTTTAAATTTTGACATCTATATTCGAGTCATAGGTCAAAACAATTATATTTCGTGCGAAAAAATACTAAAATGGAAAATAGTGACGAAATGGAAAAAAATGTACAATAATTGCACTTTTTAATTATAACTTTAATTTAATTTAATATTAATACAAAGAAATGATTACTTGTTTTATAAGATTTAAAGTTTATTATTTCACATGTCATAATTTATTGAGCCCTAAATACGATAAATTAATGTACAATATAAATTAGTGTCCTAAATTATTATAGTTGGTACATTAATCAGTAAAATGATATAATAAACATATTATTCATCCAAATACAAAAAAAATCTATAAATAGTTTATTTCATGTACTATTACACAAAATTTAACTTTTTATCGGTTCGTGAAGCAGATAAAAAGTTTGACATTTTTATTCACCTCAATTTTTAACTTTTTATGTGGTATTTAAATTTTAAACCAATTCACACATATTTACGTCAAAATTGTAAATTTTAAATTGTTTTTAACATTCACACACGACCTGACAACGACATACAAAATAAGTATGACTGAATTATTTGTTGAAATTGAGTATTGGTAAGAACGATTTATTTAAAATGTATACCAAATTATTATGCTCATTATAATTATATTTAAAAGTGGTGTTTGTAGTTATAAGCAACATTGCTTAGATTTGATGCAGCATATTAAATCAGAAATTCCTGATGCAAATATATTGTGTCGACAAGGGAGAAGAGGTATTGTATATTAAAAATTATTTTTTGAACTTGCATAATTTTGTTCGTTTTTTTGTGTTTGAAGGTTCTTTTGAGGTAACAATAAATGACACATTAGTTCATTCTAAATTGCAGACAATGGCTTTACCAGATTATACGAATGTTGTTACGGCTGTTAACTGTGTTAAAGAAGGCAAACCAATAACAAAAGTAAAAGAACAACCTATTACGGATTGCATTTTAATGTAGTTACTGAGTTTAAAATTTGTACATGTATCAAAATAATTGAAAAAATTGATTTACATTGATTTTGATTGTCAAAACGAATCAATCCCTCCGGTTTATTATAGTAATTGAAAACGTAGCCTTATTTATGTTCGACTTTTTGTAATAGTATCAAAGTCTTCTATAATAAAACTTGAATACATCCAATACGCTATGCCTATATATGGCATAGTACATACTGGCCATTATAGTTGCAGCAAATTTAAACTAATTTTTTAGTTTCTTTAGAACAACTTCTTGTATAAGAATTAAGAACTCAAAATTCTGTATTAAAAATTTCATTAATTGAAGTTATCAGTTTTACACTAAAACTAGATAAATTTTATATTGCAAATATATGACTGTAAATAACAACAAAATGAAATCTAAAACTTACATTTTAAACCCCATTTTTTGAGATTGACTGGTAGCGGATATAATATTTTCTTAAAATTCTAGTTTTATAAACTTTGGAAAATCAAGGTTAATACATACTACCAAAACCCAAGGTGTTATATTCACTAACTCAAAAATCGTCAAATCAAAAGCGGTAACGAGTGTTTTGGTTGTTGATAACTCAGCCATTTAATGGCAGAGCAACGGCAAACACCTTGGTTGTAATTTAGACTCCCGTCTGGCATTCTACCTGACAAAGCCTTATACGCCATTTATACACTTTCATTCGCAATCAAAAATTAAACTAACAAATTAGTACTTTACAAAAGAGCCATTATATAGATACTAACATACGCATAATGCATGTGCACTTTAGTCTACCGCAGCCGAAACAATATAAATGCATCAGATTCGCTTTATCGTTACCTTAATCCATGAACTCATGAATTTGCCATGTAATAAAAAATAGCTATATACATGTTAGTAATTTAAAATAAGTTTTTCTCAACTATATAAAGTTAAAACTAGCTCAAAAATCATTTTATAAATTAATACTCTACCAAACACAAAAGTTTGAATTTTTTCATTTCTTGATCGAATTAGCCCCTGTGGTTAACTGTGAGGAGCTCTCTTATGTTTTGTAAAAAACTTCTAAACGAGCACGTTGTCCTTAGAACTCTAAGAAACTCGATGGCCAAAAAATGATGTTCCAAGGCTATACTTGCTACATTATATATACTTGTTGGTTTTCTTAGTCCTCATGTGAAAAAACTGTTTTGAACTTCAAAGCAGTTGATAAACGTATCGGTAAACCACGTTTACGCATGCAACAAGCCAATCTGTTAATCATTTGTATTCATACGCCCATTGATCTAAGCCAGCCCAAAGATAAAGGCTCATTTTATTACAATTTTGATAATCTGAAGGGATCCATACCGGAGCACGACGTCAGAATAGTGATTGGTTACTTAGACTTTAATGCTAGAGCTGACAAAAATCAAACTGACTTATGTCCGTTCTCCTGACGAGATCCAGCGATTGAAAATGGAGAAAAAGATGTGTGCTTTATGATTGCACACGACCTCATTGTGGCTGGCACATTCTTTTCTCATCAAAATATCCACTTGGAAACATGGGCATACCTGCGTAAGATGTCCCGCAGTCAAAATAAAGAGGTCTCGGGTATCCAAAATGTGAGATCTTATCGGGCTGCCAAATTTGAAGTCAGTGATCATTAATTGGTCACTGCAAGACTAAGATGGCTGTTTTCGTACAAGTCAGGGTCACAGGAAAACGAATCTTACGTTTCAACTGTGAAGGTCTGAATAAACGAAGATGAGAAAGCACAATATCAGAATCTTGTTAGCAGTAGTCTACGCTCGAAGCGTTTTTTACTTACTATGCATTCTTATGTTCATATGATTAAATAGCATTAGTATGCAATGAATACGGCTTGTAGTAAAGAGGGTTTTGGTTAGAACACATGAGTGATAATTCGAGTTTTAATTATTGTTTATTAGAATTTAGACTAGTAAATTAGTACTTCAATGTATAATGTACAGAACTTCATCATAAGTCCAACAAACAGTTTAAAAATACCTAAGATAATGATTTATATTCTACAAAAGCTTGTTTTCCATTTACATTATAAATTTCTATTATTTAAATTAAAACTCATCAAATTCCAGTTTTTATTTTATTAAAATAGTTATATTTCATCATAATTAAATTACTATCCATAATTAATATAATTTATAACATAGCTGTGAACATGTTGATTATTCACTTGAAATTGGCATTCAACATATGTACATAATTACTACGTATTCACCTTTTAACTGTCACTAGAGGCGCCACAATCTGCAAGTGCGAACGGTGGTAAAAATGTATATACATATCTGTCAAATAGCATAGTAAACATGTGCGATGTGCAATGTACTTTTAATTATCGTTTTATTATTATTTCACAACCACTTAAGTGAAGAAAATGACATTTGTTATCTTAAAACTCATATCAAAATTATTAGTATTAATTTCAGAAAAAATAAATGAAATTCGACAGGAAATTGTATTAGAAAGCAAATCTCATGATGTCAATGGGAGAAAATTTTTATATTAACCTTAAGTGATTGAATACTGTGGTGGCCACTATGAAACCACTGTTAAAAATTCTATTGGACATATATCGGGCTACAAACCTAAATTCACAATGCAATTCTCTATCAATTGAATAATATTAGTGTCATTTAATGAGGTCATAATACTTAATTGAGATCCGGTTGTTATTAGATCACCTATGGTTAGTTTTGAATTTCTTTCAATATCCTTATCTATGACTGAATTAAGAACCGTATTAAAGGATTTTCTTGGTCTGCACCGTTTACCGTTTTGTTTACCTTAACGGATACAACCAAATGGCATCGAACAAGCTTTATTACTTTTATGTTTCCGCTTATTTTATATTAATTTAGTCAGTTAATTAAATTTTTCAAAATGGTTCACCTTTCGCTCTAGTTCTAAAATGTATCTCTAGATGTCAGCCACTTTGCGTTAAAAGACGAATAGACATGGTTTTTTGTTTTCAAATATCTTTTGTTTCATTTACTTCTGCAGTGTGTGAGTAGATCACAAAAAATAATTTAATTTCACCAAAGTGTTCATAATAAACGTAAGCTATTGCGCTTAAGTGGCTTATCTGTAGACTCGTAGAGGAGATAGTTGTGTCATGACATAAACCAATGCCTTTACCACTGATTTATCAGTAACATATTCAATTAAAAAATTTAATTAATCATGACACGATTATTTTTTATTATTTGATATTTTGTATTTGAAATACTGACGTATTAAGTAAATAAAATGGATTCATCTATGAATGAATATACCGAAGGTGAAAAAAATGTAATTCTATCGGAATTTTCACGAGTTAAAGGTAAACTTTAAGGCATTTTTCTTACATTTTTATAAACTTACTATTCTGTATATTCTTCTAGAAACGTACCTTGATCATGCCGGAACTACGCTTTATTCAGAAGAACAAATTAAAAATATTCATGAGAATCTTCTATCGAATGTTTACAGTAATCCACATACGAATAAAACTACAGAAGATTTAATTGACCAAGTACGATTTAGGTATGTATGGCTTATCAATTTTATTTTATTGGGAAAAGTTTTCTTTTATGTTTTCTTTTAATCAAATAGGATTCTTGAACATTTTAATACAACAACATCGAAATACAGCTTAACGTTTACGTCGGGTGCCACCAGTTCCTTAAAACTAATCGGGGAAACCTTCTCATTTGCTCCTATAAATGATGACTCAAACAAACAACCCGGAAGTTTTATCTATAACCAAGATAATCATACATCAGTGCTTGGAATGCGTGAAATTGTTAATACAAAAAACATAATTCCTGTACGAAAAGATGTTTTACTAAATGAAATGAATCAAAACCAAAATATTACCTTAGGTGAAAGGAACCATAACATTGGAAACTCCTTATTTGTAGTATCAGCACAGTGCAACTTTAGCGGATACAAATTTCCTTTAGAAATTATAGACTACGTTCAAAATCAAGGCTTAAAATCTACTGACAACATTGACAAATCTAATTGGTTTGTTTGTTTAGATGCTGCCAGTTTTGTATCAACAAATTTCTTAGATTTATCTAAATGGAGTCCCGATTTTGTATGTATATCTTTCTATAAGATGTTTGGCTATCCTACTGGGTTAGGAGGTTTGCTCGTTTTAAACAAATCCAAATATATAATTAATAAGAAATACTATGGTGGTGGTACTGTAAAAATAGCTATGAGTGAGAAAAATTGGCATCGAAAACGCGAAGAATTTCATGACAGACTTGAAGATGGTACTTTACCATTTTTATCGATAATATCACTAGTTAGTGGGTTTAATACTTTGAAACGATTAATTCCGCCGAAAAGTAATGTTAACACTATGTGCCGAATTTCTAAACATACATTTAATTTAGCTAACTACAGTTATACAAATTTAAGTGCCCTTAAATATTATAATGGGAATCCTGTAGTAAAAATGTATAACGATACTAACTATATGTCGCCGGAAAGGCAAGGTGGAATAGTTAACTTTAATTTATTGCGTAATGATGGTGCATATATTGGTTTTGCAGAGGTAAGATAATTTTAGTTTCCAAAAATAATTTATTAAAAGTTAATTCATAAATGCAAATTCATTCTTAGATCGGGCACATGGCATCAATTTACAACATCACCTTAAGAACTGGTTGTTTTTGTAATCCTGGAGCATGCCAAAGACATTTAAATCTTTCGAATGACGATTTAAAAAAGCAATATAATGTAAGTTTTGTAATTGTTTCTAGTTTGTTTAAGCAAGAAATATTTTTGGTTTAATTTAATTTAATTATTTCAATTCGTTTGAAATACTAGAAACCTTCTGCATTAAAAGCCGAATTCATCCTATAGATACATGCTGTAAAAATTTTATATTTTTATTTACAATGTCTATAGTTTTTAGTGCATTAATGAAAATACGGTCCTTGGTAAGAGAAACTCCAAGCGATTTTGTAGACGGAAAAAGCATAATGGTGGAAGGCAAAAGTCTTAGAGTAGAACAACTATGCAATGAGCACAGTTCTCGCGACTCCTTTAAAGGTGTCACCGGATTGCTCTATATCTGCAGGCTTAGGTCTATCGCCATTCGGGACCACAATGGAAGCCTCCGTGTCAATGTCGTGCTCGACACTTGGAACGAGCATTTCTCTGATTTAATCAATGTTCAACAAGTGTCAAATGCTATATTTCAAAGTTGTCAAAAACAGAATTTGCGGAGATCTGAATAGAGAAACCATCATACAAAGAATTCAAACTGGCCATGCAGGGACTATAAAAAACTGTTCCCTTAGGACTGATTGCATTAATTCGGACCCCTTGATGTTCGTAGAAGATACTTTGTGGATTATCTTTTCGAGATTGTTAGATTAATACGGCAAAGCGAAACTATTCCTGATAAATAAAACGTAGCCGCGTTGTGCCGTACCCTTAAAAAAGGAGATCGCTTAAAATGCGAAAATTATCACAGCATAGCTCATTGCACAGCATACAAATTACTATTGAAGAGAATCACTCCCCTGGCGGTGATGAAATGTGACTACCAAGGAGGATTTCGTCCGAATCGGTCAATCACTGATCAAGTTTCTGTCACTGAGGATGATTCTTTCTGAATATTATGAAACAGCAAGCCTATGACTCAATCTTTCGGGATACACTTGCTCATAAAAATATAATTGTAAATAACAACCAAATTTAATCTAAAACTTACACTTTTAAATCCCATTTCCTTTTTTTGCAATTACATATTATAAGAGAAAAGCTCTCCATACCTTCCTTACTATAAACTAATATACCTTTTTGTTTCGATTACATGTCGAATATATACATATATAGGATCTGTCAATTAAACTTTCAGCACGGCTCTTATAAAAATGTTCCTTATTTTATTATAAAAGAAACATAAAGTTGGATTATAATTAATCCAAACGGAATGAAATGCACGCTATTGTTGTTGTAAAATTATTTGAAAATATCCAATAAAAAATAGGTATTGTTGTTTTTGATATAATATAGGTTATGTTTAATGTCACTACAAAAGGGAGTGAAGTTTCATTAGATTCAAGTTTATTGTAAATTTAGTGTTGCAGCATGAACTTAGATTTTTAGGGTCTTTATAAATTAATTAATATGCTTAACTAAATTTAAATTTGCTGTGTGAAATATTTAAAATTTTGATAGCTGTAAATCTTAGTTCATACAAAAATACTAATTAAGTCGCATTGCTCGCCAACTATGATTTTAATTTGAATATGATTTATTAAAAAATGAGGTTATAATTTGTTAAAATCATTTCTCAAAATTTTAAAAGATAGACCGCTGAAGCCGCTTTAGCAGAAAAATTCTGCAGAATTCTTCAGTAATATTTCTACGGCAAAACATGACGGAAATAAATATTGTTTATCTTTTTTAGTAATTTTTTAGTAATAAATAATAAAATTCAATTTTAAGTTGGTATACACTTTCGGAATTTACTAAAAAAGATAAACAATATTTAATTCCGTCATGTTTTGCCGAAGAAATATTACTGAAAAAATTCTGCAGAATTTTTTCATGAAAGCGGCATGAGTTCATTACATCGGAAATAATTTCTGAACTCCCGTACTCTTTTTGGGAAAGTTAAATTTTTTCTGAAATAATTTCTGAACTCCCGTACTCTTTTTCCTAAAGTTAAAGTTTTTTAAACTCGAGTATGGAACTAATGGGTGGTGTCTTTATCATTTGCTGTATTTTGATTGGTTTGAGCTCGAGAGTTTATTTCTTCGAGAGTTTATAACATCGGAAATTATTTCCGATGTTATGAACTAAGCTTGAACCTCGTTTAATTTTTTGTAGGTAGGAAAAAAATAACTTGCTACATCCACAAATACCATTCAAAAATTATTGAGAAAAAATAAAAATTTCTCGAAAAATAAGAGTAAGATAAGAAATTTTCGGGATATTTCAAGAAGCAAAATGTCTCTAGATTTGGTTGATATATATATATATATATATATATATATATATATACATATATATATATATATATATATATATATATATATATATATATATATATATATATATATATATATATATATATATATATATATATATATATATTTATTTATTTATATAAACGTTTACATTGTTTTTAGGCCGGCCATATATGCGGTGATTCAAATGATTTAATTGACGGTCAACCGACAGGGTCTATTCGAATTTCATTTGGGTACATGTCGTCAACTCAAGATGTCGATGCTATCATAAATATGATAGTGTCTTCCTATTTAAAGGAAAACAACTTTGAACGAAGTTTGACTTCAATCGACAGGAATTATGAAATAAAACCACCAAATAAACTAAACAAGTTAGTTTCAGATTATGCTGTGAAATTAAAAACGATTTGTATATACCCAATAAAATCATGTGGGGGTTACAAAGTTGATGAATGGTCTTTATCATCCAAAGGATTATTATATGACCGTGAATGGATGATTGTAAATGACAATGGCTTAGCGTTAACCCAGAAAACATCCCCTGAAATGTGTTTAATAAAACCAGTTATAAATTTAGAAAATAATACCATGATTTTATCTTATTCGAATCAGGATTCAATTGAAATAAAATTAAGTATATCATTTTCTGAAAAGGAATTATATTTTGCAACATTATGTCATAGTAAAGTATGTGGAGATCAAATCGAAGGTATCGATTGCGGAGATGATATCGCTAATTGGTTGAGCACTGCTTTAAATATTTCGGGACTACGATTAATCAAACAGATCGATAACTTTGAAAGAATATCTAAAAAAACTAACGCACAACTTTCACTGGCTAATCAATCGCAACTCTTATTAATAAATTCTACTTCTGTGATGTGGTTGGCAGAAAAAGTCGATGATTGGGTTAAACATGGCCGATTTCAGGAAATAAATTTAGAAGGAGTGATAGATCGTTTCCGAGGTAACTTAATAGTAGAATCGCCCGAACCACTACAAGAACATAGTTGGAAATTTGTTAAAATTGGTGATACATTATTTCAGGTAATTAAAATTGTAATACTTATTTATAAAAGTTATGAACTTAATTAATTTTTTTTAGGCGGAAGGACCTTGTAGTAGGTGCCAAATGATATGTATCGATCAACACACGGGTATTAAAACAACAGAACCTCTAAAGACTATTGCACATGAATTTCAAGGAAAACTAAAGTTTGGGTTATATTTAAAACAAGTAACAGACAGCTCAAGTATTTCTACAAAAGACATAATTTCATTTAAATAAAATATTAAGCGTCTTGATTTGGTAAAAAAAAAATAGCTGGTTTAAAATGTTCCAAAGCAACAGCAAAACTAGATTTAGGTATTAGTACGTTTTATGAGTGGGTACATGGTAGCAACAATTTAAAAAAAAAATGGAAAATTAGGTTTTAGTGAAATATTGATACAAATTAAAATATAATTGGTTGTGATATATAAGTATTATATATATATTAGGGGTCATCGCGTTCTAGGATGGATAAAATTTTGTGAACAAATTTTGTAATAACTAGAAAAATTTTATATCTAATTTGTGTACACTTGCAAATAAAAATATGAAGGTAAATAACAACAAAAAGTAATCTAAAACTTACATTTTTAAATCCCATTTCCTTTTTTTCGTAGTTGAATATAACAGTGACGCTTTCCTTTCATACTACAAATACTAACCAAGATTAGACTATAATTGGACGATATAGATGTTGAAAACCATAATCGTATTGATGATTATGTAAAATACCAGTTGAAATTATAAATATTCTGGAAAATTTAAAGAGTCGAAAAGCTAATGGAATAGACCAAATAGATAACCGTCTTATAAAACTAAATCCCAGAAAAATGCTCGTATTTCTAACTTATCTATTCAATGCCAAGATAAAATTAAATCACTTTCCTAAAAGTTGGAAATTGTTCAAAGTGATAGCATTACCGAAACCTAACAAAAATACTACTGACCCCAAAAATTATAGACCCATCAGTTTACTCAGTGCTCTATCAAAAATATTTGAAAAATTATACTACTACGTATTAATGATTTTATAGAAAAAAAACAGATCACCAATTTGGATTTAGGGCGAAACACTCGTGTAGCTATCAAGTCAAAAGATTAGTTAAAGAAATAAAAACTGAAAGAAGTAAATAATATTCCACAGGGCTGATTAGCTTTGATATAGAAAAAGCTTTTGATACAGTCTAGCACAAAAAAAAAAATTAGTCACTCTTTGCGGAATGGACATTAACGAATCAACAGTTTGATAAGTGCAACAGTATAAAGAGAAAGCAATGCGTATATATTAACTCATCAAATTCATTCCATTTCCTTTTACAAATAAACTTGCATTGTTTTTGAACGAAAAACAATTTCGTTTCGCAGTGGTTCTCTTACAGTAAACCATCCTGTGAGTCCAGTTTTTAAGACCTTTTTCGAAAATTTCTGTGCCTATCTCAAGAATAATATTCGCAATGCTATGTTTTAAAGCTGGAATTGTCTCTTGATATCCGCATAACAACTATCCTTAACGAAACTCCATAGAACAATGTCCTACTGCGCCAAATCACAGCTCGCAGCAGGCCAATTGACATCTCCAAAATGGCTGATTATTCGGTTGTCAAATCGCAATCCGCTAGTCTTGTTGAAACTAGTTCTCGCAATAATGCTACACGACGAAGTAGAGCAGAATCTTGAAACGCCACTTTCAGATTGTCCCAAACATCTTTCGCCGTATTTGCTTTTTGAATATGTGAAAAATTCACACTGTCCACTAATAAAACAATCGACGCCTTGGCTTTTGAATCTTCAATTTTTTTTTCTGGATCACTTTCCTTGCATGTGCCCTCAACATGACTCCAAAGGTCATTCATTTGAAGATATGCTTGTCCAGCAAATTTCTATGTCTCATAGTTATCTCTTCCACGCAATTTCTCTATGGACGCAAACGTTGCTGCCATTTTATTAATTTTTTACACAAAAAATATAATTACGCTAAACTCGTTAACCACGAAATTTAACAAATTGATCTTCTTTTTTTATTATTTAAGTGGGTTTGGGCCCATAACCTGATGTGATTTTGTACTTACATAAAAAGAAATATAATCCGAATAAAAAAGACAAGCGTCCATTCACGAGGTATTTATTTTAGAGAATAAGTACAAGAAGGAAATAGAACGCCACAAGTGGCTAGTATTAAAAACAAAACAAAATAAAGGCTCTCTCACACTTAATAACTCAACAAAACTAAACTAAAGAATTAAATTAACTAAAGAAAAAAATTATATTATAAAATATAGACCAAACATTTTACTTTACATTCGTTACAGTAAGCGAGTGTCGAAAATTACCAAATTTTCTACAACGTTCGAAAAATTAGTTTAACCTAAACCATTTGATCCGTAGATTCCAAATAAAAAACGTCTGGAATTTTCCAAATAAAAAACGTCTCGAAATGCATGAGCTTTTATCGGATTTTCAATATGTGGTTCGCAAGAAACGCTCAGACCACCTTAATCTTATTGCCTAATCATTGTTGAGGAAAAAGTACAGAAAAGTCTGGCAAGTCAATACTGTCGTAGTTCTCTTATTGAGAGGATAAATAATTATTTAATGGGAGATATATCTATGCTGGTGTACCGCAAAGTTCATCCTTGTCGCCTCCCTTATTTTTGAACTATATAAATAACATTTTTTAATGGCATTATGTGATATCCATCCTTTTGCTGATGATACTACAGTGTCTACTTCAATTGAGGTTAACTTTTCTATTGAATGCAATTCCCAGTTAAGTTACTGTCAATTATATTCCGAATAATTTACTTCTGACTTGCATTCATAATGTTACTGAATGGGACAAATCTAATAGTATAGAATTTAATCCACAAAAGTTTTGTTTTTCACATAAAAAAGGCCCAATTTTTCCCCTTGCAGCTGACTCAATCTTCAATTCCAGGAGATCGCTATTTCTAATATATCATTGTGCGATTACAATAGTTCGCAAAATTCTATGTCCTAGACATAGTTTTTGATTTTTATTCTTAATATGGGCTTTCCATCGTAGTTTAGCGTCTTGTCACATATAGATAGTAGCATACAAAGGAAATAAATTGTAAATGTGGCAACTCTAATAGAGATGAATAGTTATTAAGTATATGGTAATAGGGAGATAGAAAAGAGCATTCAAGATGGATGGTCGCATAAAGGTCATACATAAAAGATGTTAAATAAATTGGATAAATAAAATAAAGAATATATAAGAAATATGCAGATCAATTGAGTTATTATAATAATATTTATATAGAAAACATATAAATATAACCATACCTGCATGTGTCATGGTTGTATTATGCATTTGCATCTTCAATATTATTCCTATACTGTCATGATAGCGGTGTCATCAGCAAATGTGGGAAGTATGTTTCCTTTTTTCATTGGTTTTGGTATATCATAAGTAAACAATAAGTACAAAAGCGGTCCCAAAACACTCCCTTGAGGAATTCCAGTCTTTATTGTTTTTAATTTAGAATAATCCTGCTGTTGAAATATCTCTACTATATATGGTTCTAATATATCATTATATTACTTTGGTTGTAAAGTTCGCAGCTTACAGTTTAAACCTTCATGCCATACTTTATCAAAAGCTTGTGCGACATCAAGGAATACTGTGGGGCAGACTTGTTTTTTTTAGCGCTTTCTCAATAACATTAATGATCCTATACACCAGGTCGATAGTGGAGTGCTTGCTTCTGAATCCAAATTGATGATTCAGAAGGCAGCCTTTTTCTTCTTCTATTGGCAGAACCCTTTTCAGAAGTTTCTTTTCAAATACTTTAGAAATGAGTGGCCGTAGTGATATTGGTCTGTACGATGTTGTTTCCTATGGTGGATTTCCGGTTTGATAATCATAATGACTCCATAAATTGGGAGGTATTTAAGTTTAAGTGCTGCATTTATTAATTTGGTGAGCTTAATAATTGCAGTTTTTAAGAGTTTCTTAAACACCTCTCCTGTTATTAAGTCAAAACCAAGCGCTTTTTATTTATTATATCTATAATATCAGAACACGACACACCATTGATATTGTCAGATTCTTGATTAAAACTGTTATCGATAGTTTCCGTTGACTGCTCAGTGGTTTAAATATGCTTTACAGATGTTCTGCAAACCTATCGGCTTTATCTTTGTCTTGCCACATTCCCATCTAACCTTTTAATTAAATGCTTTTGAGTAATAGGTCTTTTTAAACTTTTGGTTGCCTTCCTTAACGAGTATTCAGATAAGTGGCTGTTTGACAAATTTGTACTTATAGATTTATTTTTAAATTTATGTATCTCTCTTGATAATTTTTTTGTTAAATTATTTACTACTTTTTTTTCCTGGGGAGCCCTGGTTTGATGCCATTTATTTCTCGCTGATATTTTTCTTCGCAGTAGATCAGTTTTATCTTGAGGATAATTTTGTCTTAAAGATTTATCTTTTATTATGAGTGCTTTCCCATGCTTATTGCTGAATTTCTTTAACAAATTGCTTAACTTCAGCATCTAGTTCATCTATACTTTCTGTTGGAGTGATAATTTGAATTTTGTTATCTAAACAAATTCTATAATAGTCCCAATTTGTGTGTTTATTACAAAGATAGGCCGTTTTTTATGATGCTTCACTAAATTTAAAGTGATATATATATATTAGGTGAGTGATCTGAGTTCATTTCACGAGATTCTTCCACTGAAATGTAATGCTGTGAAATATTCCTCGTTGCAAAATAGTCGATTAAATTTGATATTTTGGTTGGGTCTGATGGCCAGTACGTTGGTTTATCTGTTGATAATGCTTTACAGCTGCTTTCTTTAATTGCCTTCAAAAGTTCCTTTTCTTCAGTTGTTAGTCGGGACCGCCAGTAAATATACTTAGAATTAAAATCGTCACCTGCGATACACCTATTTCCTATATAATTAAAGAATTCTTTATATTGATTTTTCTTAAGAGAATGTCTTAACAGGCAATACAATCCTGTAACTGCCACATTATATTTTATCGTTTAAATAGCAACTGCCGCAGCTTGGATTTCATCTGTGGTCTATTTTCCTTTTCCAAAATGTTTTATATTTACTTTTATTATGACTTCCAGCTCTGGCTGAGTTGCTTGAATGTATGGTATGGTAAACTTTATATCTTCTAAATTTACCGAGCAATTGCCGCAGTGGTTAAAGCTGTGGTGTTTGTGAATTTCCCATCTACAGATGCACTAGATGTCACTGCAGTATTTTTATTATTTAAGTGACGTCTGCAATTCAACAGCCTGTTACTCTGCAGCCTGTATAACTAGCTAGGTGATCATCTCCGCAGTGTACGCATTGTGGTAATGCTTCTTTTAATTTATTACAAGATGTTGCAGAGTGTTATCCCAAGACATTTTACGCAGCGCGTTTCTTTGTAGCATTAAACTTGGGTATGCCCATACCATTAACAATTTTTACATTGTGGACTGAGTTTAGATTTTCTCAGTGGTTGCATTTCAACTTTTAAGCCTAAAATGTACGATGTAAATTTTTGGCCATTACGAAGAGTGTGGATTTTTCTGAATATCAGATAAACCACCTAGTAGTTTTTAGTTAGATTGTAAAACAAGTGTAATCATGATTCATGCATAATATATTTATCCAACATACAATAATTAATTATAAACGTATTTATAAACGTATTGATGAATGTAATGATGATTGTAAATTACAGTAATTATGTCTTCCAATTAAATAAAGGGTTTTAACTCACCATATGACCGTGGCATTCAATGTGTTATCCCAGTTGCAAAAATAAAAGTATTTTGTTTTATTCTTTGGTTTCTGTTTTGAAACCGAAGCTCTCCAAAGTTTTGCGGATTTTCCGGCCAAGTACGTTATCTAAATGGCAAGAAAATCAAATTGATAATACGACTTTTTAATTTTATATATTTCGACATAATTTATAGTAGTTAATTGTTGGTTTTCTTATTACAAAAAAATATACAAAGTATTTATTATTTAAATTAATCAGTTTCTAAAGAAATTAATTTTTTGTTTTAATTATTATAATATTAAATCTATCATTAATTTCAATTCCACAGTTTTAAGAAATTTTTCGTTTTCCAAGAATAATCTGATCATATTCAATTATTTTAAAATATTAAATATGGCTTGTTGAAAATAATAGTTACGATTTTATTGACGATTTTAGTATGTACCCACAAAATCAAGAACATGTTTCTAAAGTATCTGAAGTTCAGAGAATTGTAATATATTTATATATATATATATATATATATATATATATATATATATATATATATATATATATATATATATATATATATATATATATATATATATATATATATATATATATATATATATATATATATATATATATATATATATATATATATATATATATATATATATATATATATATATATATATATATATATATATATATATATATATATATATATATATATATATATATATATATAGCAGTCTTGTTTTTAAACATTTTTAATTTCTTTCAACAATAGTAAAACATTGTTAATTGAAAAACTACTGTAATAATTACATGAAAAATGTAATGACTAACAAAATAATTTACATTAGTTTATGGATTTGAACTTCCTTCGTTGTTTCCATTTTCATTTTGGAAAAAAAATAAATTTCTTAAAATTGTTGTCTTGGACATTGATGTATGTAAATTATTATTATTATTATTATTATTGACACGAGAAGTGTTGTTAAATGAATTATTTACTGGGTCTGGTAGACATTTTGAATTACTATTGTTACTTTTGTTAATCACACTTTTAGGACTAGATTTTAACAAGTCGTTTGATGTTATAGTCGATGTTACTGTATTTGTTAGCAATGTTTTATCTAATTCATTTTCTTGATGAAAGGATGACACAATGTTTTTTGACATAACCAAAATCTGGCTCGGCGAATATGCTGGACCCGTAGGCTGTTGTAAATCATTATTTGCACTCTCCTCTTCCGCCTGCTTTTCCAAATTTATATTTTCGGGTATGTTCGCTGAACAATCATTGTTACTATCTAGTGATACATTTCTATGTTGTGTATTATTTAACTTTGGAATCCGTTGAACTTGACTAATTCGTTTTTGCGCCGATGATAAGCTAGATGAATCAATGTCATCACGAAACGAACGTTCCGATTCCCGAAATGAACGACCACTTTCTAAGCTCGCTTTATCTGCCGCAGAATTATCCTGCGAAAAAAATTAATTAATAATTATAACTTTATACGTAATTATTATGATTTATTTACTTGATCTAATGATGTTGTATACCAAATATTTGATTCTTTTTTACTTTCGTACACATAACAGATAGTATTATCAAATCGCACCCGTTCTGATGCACCATCTTCGCTAAGATTTAATGAATCCATTTGTTGCTTATAACTAAATATCGATCCAGCTAGTGCTCGAGTTGATGCCGTATCGTTTAGTGTATTTCCTGATTTTTCACTACTACATGTGACTGCCGACGCAGTTTCTGAAGAGCTAACATCTGCCTGTACCTCTAATCGATGGCTAAAATATTACTAAATTAGTTTAATATTTTTTAAAAATAAAAATTTAATTTACTAACCCAGTAATACTACCAGCCAAACCTGTAGTCGACTCACGATTTGAGTTAGAAACATGAGCCACACCAAAGGTTGGATTTTGTGTAGTTACTCCAATGTTACTTCCACTAGCTACACTTAAACTAACTTCTCCAATACTTGTGGCACCAATTCGTGAAACAGCATCAACACTTGACGCATCTATTTATTTTGAAGTTGAACATTACACCATAAAATAAAATCCTACTCGTACTTACCTTGATTACGATAGCCAGGATCTTCATCAAAATCAAATTTAACTCCATCTCGTGATGTCGAAACGCCACACCCAGCTCGACATAATGAAACAGGTACTACACCATACACATAAAATAATAATATTGGGACACCAATTGCTACAGCTAACCCAGCAAGAACAGGAGAAACAATAACCTGTAAAGACAAGTATTTTTTTTTTATTAAAATATCCTTATTACAATAACGTATATTTGGGCATCTCAAGATAAGTTATTGGTGTCATTTGAACGGTATTATTATCATTTTATTCTAAAAGTTTCATTTTATTTATAAGTTTCGACTTTCGAAGTTTCGACCCAATTATTTTTTTCGAGTTTTTCGAGAATTTTTTGTTAAAACAAAAACACGACATGTGCAGTTATCGAAATTTAATTTGTTTGTAGATAAATATGACAAAATGTATATCTGCACTTAACAAGTTTATGAAAAACATTATTTCACATCGTAGACTTAATTAAATGTAATTAACATGGACCAGGTAAAAAGTCATATGAGATCCAAAGAAGAGAATTTATAAAACGGAAAACGACAAAATTCTATTATTTAAAAATTAACACCAATAAGACAACTTTTGAGTTAAAACCAGAAAGTAAGAAATCTCGGATTTCTATATTGTTGAATTAATAATGATATTTGACAATGAACTTGTATTTGCATGATGTGATAATATGGTAACACTAAGCTAACGTAGTTTACTTTGATTTTGAATTCTGCCATCTGCATGACGTATTCGTTAATTTGTTTGTTTCTTCCTCTTACTTGTTGCCGACTATTGTACTGAGTAGACCTGTTTATATACAGAATATATCAATATAATCTTGAATCATCGTGCTTATTATTTGTGTTAAATAAAATAATTAACTGCTAATCTATTAGGTTATGGGCTGGCAAATCGCTAGATACTAATATTTTTGCAAATTGTTTAAAATAAATAGAATATTTTAGAGTTCGAAAATTTATTCAAAATATACACAAGAAAATGGGGACTGATTTCAAGAATATGATTACCAAGTTGAATTCTGAGAATTATTTCAACTGGCGATACAAAATGGAGATGTTGTTAAAGAAAAAGGTGCGTGGAGTGCTATAAAAGATGCAGTGCCAAGTCCAGTTACCGCAGATTGGACTATAAAAGATGAAAAGGCACATAGTTGCATTGCACTATCGTTAGAAGACAGCGAAATACAACATATCAGAAATCGCAAATCAGCGAAAGGTGCATGGGACGCGCTCAAAGAATTCCATCGTAATTTCCTGGTAATCGTGTGTTTGTTCTGCGAACAATTATGAGAGCGATTAGAAGAAAGAGGTAATTTGGAGGGGCATGTAAACAAAATGAACAAATTGTTCTAAAAGTTGTTGTCCCTGGGATTCGAAATTAAACCTGAATTTTTCATTAGTGCGGCACTATTAGGATCGCTTCTCGATCGGAGGAGGAACTAAGTTCGAGTTTGGTTCGATCAAAGATAATTACAGAGTATAAGCGAAGAATGGATCGTTCGACAAATGGCAGTGAAGAACTGAATGTTATTTTTGCAAGGACATGTACGTAAATACTGCGTTAAGTTTCGCGCTTCCAGACGCAATAAGTCGAAGGAATTGTCAGCAAGCGAACGTGGTGAATAAAGAATCAGATGACGAATTTCTGTTTGCAACAGGCAAATGCGATAGTGCGATACTGGATTCCGCGGAGCAACATGCCATATCGTTGGCAAAAAGGAATCATTCATAGAATTAGATTTATTGCATCGTACACATGAGTGTACGTTGCAAATGGTCAAGAGATTGTCGCTGAAGGAAAATAATCGGTTCAAATAGCTTTTCTGAATGTAGCTGATATAAAAACATCTGTGAGGTTGGAGAATGTGCTGTTTATGCCTGGAATCGATGGAAATTTAATTCCAGTGAAGAAATTAATAGAAAAAGGACACAGAGTCAGCTTTGATGTTGAAAATTTCGAAATTCGTACTGGAGATAACAAAAGGCAGATAAACGTAAATTGTATAAGTTAAGAGAACCACAAAGAGCGTACATCGCATCAGAATGTGTAAATATGTGTGCGCACTAATGGTATGTAATTCAAGACATTAGGGCGCACTAATGGTATGCAATTCAAGACATTAGGGAGTCTTGAATTGCATACCATTAGTGCGCACACTAATAAAAAGATCTAGTCGACGGCATTGCGATCGCAAATTGTAAAGATAATTGCAAAAAGAAAGTAAACTGCAAAATATGCCTAAAGATAAAGGTGACCAGAATGAAATTCCCTAAAGAATCAGAAAATGGATCGAGTAGGAGAATACTTTATATATATATATATATATATATATATATATATATATATATATATATATATATATATATATATATATATATATATATATATATATATATATATATATATATATATATATATATATATATATATATATATATATATATATATATATATATATTTGAAGAATATATGGTACGAGAAGGCATTCAGTACCATAGAATCTCCCCTTCAACCCCCAGCAAAATGGCGTCGCAGAACGCAAAAATCGTACCATTGTTGAAATTCCAAGATGCATCCTACTAGATGCTGGTCTGGGGAGAAGCCGTGACCATGGCAAATTTCATACAAAAACGATTGCCGACAAAAGGAGTAGAAAAGACGCCATTTGAACATAGGTTTGGTAAGCGATCAAATGTTAAACATTTTCATAAATTTGGATCGACATGTTTTGTGCCTCGAAAGCAATGGAAGCTGTTCTGGTTGGATATGATAGTGCAACGAAAGCGTACAGATGTTACGTTTCGTCAACACGCAAGGTTGAAATTAGCCGAAATGTGAAGCTTGTCGTTAAAGAGACGGTGACAAAAGGGAATGAAAAGAAACGAGCGGTGAAGAAAAGTGAAACTTCGGAAAGAAAATCAACTGTAGCTTCCTTCTCAATTGTTCCAATCTGAAAATGATAGCTAAGTTTAATTTAGTAACGTGGATTTACATTCTGGATCGGAAAGCAGCAATGTTACATTAATTGAAAACAACGATGCTGGTGAGCTACGGCGTTCGACACGAATCAGCAAGGGAGATTCCCCAAAACTACTTATAAACGAAATGAATGTCGTTTCAGCTGTCAACGAACCCAAATTTAAATTTTGCCCATTTAAAAGAAGCAGTTACATGTGAACATAAAGACGAATGGAAGAGTGCCATGAAACGCTGAACGAAAACCAAACTTGGGTTTTGACTGAAATACCTAAAGGACGAAAACCTATTGGATGTAAATGGCTCTTTAAAGTGAAGTACGGAACGAACGGTTCCGTTTATCGATTCAAAGCTAGGCTAGTGGCACAAAGTTTTCACAGCGATACGAGGAAATTATGATGAGATGTTTGCATCTGTGGTAAAGCAAACAACATTTCGAATTCTTTTATCGATTACGCCGTAAAAGGAAAAATGGCTGTATTCCATTTTGATGCAAAGACGGCATTTTTGAATGGAATAGCTGAAGAAATTTTATTTATGAAACAACCACCCGGTTTTGTTGAAGAAAAGAAGAATATCTTGTGTGCCGTTTGAAGAAAAGCTTATATGATTAAAGCAATTCTAGGTGCTGGAACCAAGATTTACATGAAGTCTTTATAATATTTGGATTTATTCATAGTAAGTTCGATCCATGTTTGTGCATAAAAAGAGATAATAATGGAGTTTGTTACATACTTGTTTATGTTGGCGATCTTGTAGTCGCCAGTAACAACACCTCAATGACTAAACAACCAGAAAATTCAATCAAAACAAAGTTCAAGATTCAGAATTTGGGACCAATTAAAAAGTACCTTGGTTTGGAAATAAATAAGTCAGCGCAGCTGGAAATTATTTACTTAGTTAAGCTGCCTATATCAACAAAGTGATTGCTGAAGTTGGCATGACCGATGCCAAGATCTCAAATACTCCACTTGGAGTGGGATACTTCAAAGAAGCAGACTTATCGGAAAAAACAACTACAGAAAATTCATTGGAAGCCTGCTATATATTTCTGTTAATAGCCGCCGAGATATTTCGGCAAGTATTGTTATTTTAGCATAAAAGTTCAAACACAAACGGACTGGATGAAAGTAAAAAGAGTTTTAAAATATCTGTGTTTGGAGTAACCGTCACCTGAAGATGTAAGAAATAGACATGGGTTGCCTTATAGACAACCGAACTCGAATTCATCTCCCATTCGGAATCTTGCAAAGAAGCCATATGGATGAGACGACTTCTGGCGAATTTCAACCTAACGATGGATGACCTAACACTTATACTAGAAGACAACCAACGCTGCCTTAAATTAATTGTAGAAGAAAAGACAAATTCCTCGTTAGAGACAACATGGCCAATGGACAAATCAGATGCGAATCCTGTCCAACTGCAAATATGTTGGCCGACATGCTAACAAAATCTTTAGCTGCAGTTCGACTACAGAAGCTCTGCGTATTATGTGGCCTGGAAGTTCATTGAAGATGATAATAATCATATTTGACAATGAACTTGTATTTGCATGATGTGGTAATGTGGTAACACTAAGCTGACGTAGTCGACTTTGACTTTGAATTCTACCACCTGCGTGACGTTTTCGTTTATTTTTTGTTTGTTTCTTTTTCATACTTGTTGCCGACCATTGTACTGAGTAGACGTGTATATACAGAATATATTAATATAATATTGAAACCTCGTGCTTATTATTTGTGTTAAATAAAATATTTAACTGCAAGTCTATCATATATATCTCTTTATAAACTGCACTTTATAAAGTCTAAACTCTTTACTATAAAATATAAAAAAAATGTTTCAGACAAATACTTTTAGCCGTAAAATCCGAATGTGCAGTAAAAAGTAGGGGTTTCCCCTAAGATTTTAAAGATACTCCTGTCATACATTCAAGGAGGGGTGTAATGAGGGGAGTTAATTTTAGCACTAATTTATTCCCACCGCGAAATGATTTAATTTTGATAATGTAAATTTTTTTGTATAGTGCTTATTTTTGGGTTATTTTAAAGTTTCAGGTTAAAAAATTCACCCTTTATAAATAAATGTTGTGTTCTATATTAACAAGCGTTTTTTGAGTAACAAGTGTTTTAGAAAGTCTCGTAAAATCCGCGCAGGAAGAATTGACAACAGCATCTTCATCATAATTTAATCATATTTAAAAAAAAAGGTAATCGATACTATACATTAAAACAATAAATCAAGGAGAATCCTACGCCATTTTTATACAAACCATGGTAAAAAATATTTATCTGTATAATCGCATAGTTGGTCTAATTTTGGCGCAGTCGCATTTGCAATTTAAGTAAAAATAACGTTTGGCACGGGGAATTTTTCATTTTATCATTAAAAATGAGGAAACGATATAATTTTATTAATGTGGTGACAAAAAAGGTTAGAAAGAGTAAAATTTAAAAAAAAATAAATAATATATATATATATATATATATATATATATATATATATATATATATATATATATATATATATATATATATATATATATATATATATATAACGGGCGGGGCAATTTTTCAGAGATGATTTCGACTATATGTACAAAAATCTATATCGATTTTACAACACAAGAGATATAATATTACATGAAAATGGTACAGAGGAAAATTTAAATAGGGATTAATTTTTTACTTCGATAAAAAGTATATTACCATTTGCTAAATTGTGCCAAATTTATTTGTGTATGTTTGTGGATTTGTAATAATAGTAAAATTTAAATAAGATTTATATTTTTTAATGTGTTATAACTAAAATATAAGTTTTAAAATAAATTAAAATTAAAAAAAAAATAAAATTAGAAGAAGGGATGTTTCAAGTCAGTAGGGCTGATATTTTTATATTTTAAAAGGTTAAGTTTCCAATAATTTATTTAAAAATTGTAAGTGTTTTAAAAAAGTGATATTAAAATTGAAATAACCGAAATGTTTATACATTTTTTTTTGAATAAGGACAATGTCCGATTCAGATGAAGACTCGTCTAACTCGGATAGTTGGCCCGTGAATGAAGACTGGTTTACAACAATACTTAAAGATCACTATGATACGGATGCAAATATTCAAATTATAAATTATGTATCAATGAAACAAGGCTATCATACCGGAGTTAGTAATTTAAGTGATATATTAACAGTATTTGTCGACTTTGAATTAGAAGATAATAAGTCGGAAAAAGATACAAAGCGGTTAGACCTTATAATTAAATTGCTTCCACACGATCCGTTTAGCCGTTTTTTTGTAACCGAAGCACAATTCGATTTAAGAGAAATTAAATTTTATACAACAGTTAGTAGTGTCACAATGAAACAATGAAGTAAAATTAAATTGAAATATTATATTATTTTTAGATTCTACCAGATCTATTAGAATTTCATGATAAATATATTAATGGTGAAAGCCCAATAAATATTGCGGTGCCAAAATGTTTTTATACTCATTACACGCCGGGATATTTACCAGGTATTGGAGAAAATAGTACCGAGGCCGCCGAAAGTATACTAGTGCTACAAGATATGAGGCCATTTGGGTATAATGCAGCCCATTTTACGCGTGGTCTTAAATTAGAAGAAGCAGAATCAGCTATTTTAGCTATTTCGCATGTTCATGCACTCTCGCTTGGATTAAAAACAAAAGAGAATGTTAATTTAAATGAAAAGTATGAATTTCTTTTTCAAATATCGAAAGCAACCGAAAGCTACCAACATTTAGTCGAACAAGGTCTACCACAGTTAACACGTTTTCTAGAAAAAAAACAAGGTTGGGAAAACGAATTAGAAGCAATAACAAAACTACGACCAAAAACACGATCAATTATTGAAAATTTGTTACAGCCGATCGAACCAATGGGACTAATAACACACACTGATTTTTGGAGTAACAATTTACTATTTAAAAAGTGTGAAGAAGAGGAGAAATACGATTGTGTAATACTCGACTGGCAAATGATTACATATAGCCGGTTAATATATTATTTAACTATATAGTAAACATAATCAATTTAATATTGTTTTTATTTTAGCCCGACAAATGATATCGCGCTACTGCTTATCTCATCACTAGCATCAAATATTCGGCGTGAATTCACTGATAAATTGTTGGAATTGTATTATAATTCGATGAGTACTAATTTAAAAAAATTCGGAATAGATTTAGAAATCGATCTTGGTTATTCCCGGGCACAACTAGAAATGGATTATAAAAAATCGCAGTTACTCGCAATTCTTTTATGCATTGGTTCCGTAGATGTTGCCATTGGTAACTTACAAGCAGAGCAACGTCTTTTAGATGTGCTTCAAGATTTATACGATTCAAATATATTAAATCCTGATATTTCTTATTAAATAATATTTTAAAAATATTCTATTTTAAAACTTAAATTATAATTATTAAAAATATGGTATAAATGGAAAAATCAATTATTCGCTATTAATTTTGATTTTTTTTAAGTCAAAGAAAACTAATTAAAATAAAAATTAATCTGTTAATAAATAACCAAACAAACGAACATAAATATTATCAAAACGTTATATCAAATAGTTTGAAGCAGTAAATTAAATTGTTTTTGAAAATTAAATATGACTTGCTTCTTTGTTAATTCGTAATACATATTCAAAACTCATAAATCAAGAATAGAAATTTAGTCAATGAAATAATCATTTTGTTAACTTAATATAATTTTCACAACAAGTACGTCTACAGAAACTAATAAAAAAATCGGATAAACAAATACAAGTATATTTTTTATTTATTCGAGAATTTGCAAAATTAAAATATGTAATTTCTAATGAACCAAAGCTAATGAGTAAGAGGACTACATCAATTTATATACAGATAACAAGAGAAAAACTGAATAATGTCAACACCGAACATCAAATTTGTATGATCAAACTTCTTATCAAATTTTTATGAAGATGATGAAATATGTAGGATATGTAGGATAGAATTATTGGATTTTTAATATTTTCCAGATTGTTTGCCAAAAACATCCAAAAACATCTTGTCAATTAAACGAATGTTTAACCTGTACAGGAACGGAAAATGTCCGTACCGATTTGTCCACAAAATTTCTACAAAATGATGTAGAAGAAATAACATTTAAGCAGTGGCAACAAGTAGATAGATGCACAATGGAAACAGTATCCGAATCAACATTCTATCATTGATAAGTTTTATAAACTCCAAAACTTGGTACCTCATTACTTTATTGCAAAACAACAAGCAACATACCTGAAACATAGGAAATCCAATTTAAACCATGATGAATGTATAGTTATAAAAACAATGAAGAATTACATTCGACGGACGATGTTAACCATAATAAATTGGAATTCACAAGCTTAGTGGCGATATCCAGCAAATGGATCTCGATGGAACTGGAGCCCAATATAAAAATAAAATGAATTTTTACAATATTGGCAATTTTAAAGAGGATTTCGACTTAGAAGCAGGGTGGCATTTTTTGCAATTTGCCATGGAAAAGGACCTTGTGATGCATTAAGAGGAGATCTCAAGAAGAATATTATTTCTCGGGCGAGTTTACAAAAACCTTTTGAAAATCAAATAACCACACAACATGAACTATATTCATAGGAGCAGTGAAAAATGAATCAAAAGTCAACTAATCGGTTTAATACTAAAGATTAATTGGAAATTGAAAGAAAATGAAAAAATAGATATATTTTAGGCAAATACCAGGCACTCACTAATATCATAGTTTGACATTAATAATCCTATTAATACGACAGCTTTATATAATAAACTTCATTTTATAAAAACTCCAATCTGTTTGATATAACAAAATAAAGATAATTTGAAAATTATTTATTTCCGGTTGATTGTTTTTGTTTCCGGTTAATTGTTCAGATAGTCAACAATACTAATACATAAGATAAAATGGGATTATCTTTAAAGTTACATTAAAAGGTGCAAAATGTATTAAAAAAATCATAACATTAAAATTGTTCCTAGGGCCTGTTTTTAAATTTTTTTATTAGTTCGTAAAATAAATTAGCTTTAAAAAATAGGCAACTCGTTGTGACTCAAAAGGCCGATAAATTACATTATTCTTTGTCATAAACAAAAAATTGATTTTACTTAATAAATTTATATAAAACAAGAACTTAATCCCTTTCAATTGAACTAACAATTATTAAAATCGGTTAAGTGTTTTATGAGAACGAGCTCTTTACAAATTTAAGTTTAAACAAAAACTAGAAAACGGCGAATCACCCTGTATCGAAACAGAGTGACATAGAGGAAAACAAAACAATGTGGGTGAAGTTATTTTATATGGAGAACATTTTCACCGAAATTCATCAAAATCAAAAGGGGTCAGGCCAATGGCTAAAAGTTTTCGTATGGAGCGGTTCCATTATAATATAAAGGGTGGGCCATCTATCGGTTTAAATTTGAACCACCGGTTATTTCTAACCTGGCAATACTTATGTCATTCTATTCTGTCACAAAATTCAGTATATTATCTCCACTGAACAAAATGAATCGATTTACGCTTGAGCAACGTTGGGATTTATTGGAAATTTATTTCCAAAACAAGGACAATTGGTCGGAAATTGCATGTCGTGCAAAATTTAGTCGCAGAGAAGGACCAACAGTGCCCGGTATACGCAAGTTTATTGTTAAAGTTCGTGAAACTGGTGATGCGCCAAGACGTGAGCGTGCTCGTACAGTGCGTACACCCGAAAATATCGAAGCTGTGGCTGAAAGTGTGCGTGAGAATCCATCAACATCAACTCGTCCTCAAGAATTGAACATTTCACACACCAGTTTACGTCAAATTTTGCGAAAATATCTCGGTATGACGCCTTACAAAGTTCAATTCAAAAGTTGAAGCCGCATGACCATCCGCTTCGTTTTCACTTCGCTAGATGGGCCAACGAGAAACTACACGATGATGTCGATTTTGCCAAAAAATCATCTTTTCGGATGAAGCTCATTTTCATCTTGGTGGGTACGTTAATAAGCAAAATTGCCGTATTTGGGACTCAGAAAACCCACAAGTGGTCTTACAGAAGCCAATACACCCATTACGAGTGACTGTTTGGTGCGGCTTGTGGAGCAGAGGCATAATTGGCCTATATTTCTTTAAATTCATTAAAATGATATTTCTTTGAAATGGTGATGTCAATTGGCCAGCAAGAAGCTGCGATTTAACACCATTGGACTATTTTCTGTGGGGCGCCGTTAAAGACAAGTGTTATGCCGACAAACCAGAGACAATTGAGTATTTGAAGGCCAACGTTCGTGATGCCATCGCCGAGATACGACCCCATACACTCGAAAAAGTGTTCGAAAATTGGTCCGATCGAATGGGGTACTGTGAGGCCAGCCGCGGAAGCCATATGAATTAAATAATATTCCATCTCTAACCGGAACAATTGTACTTCACAACAAAAAAATAAATTTGGCAAAATTTCAAACCGTTTTATTGCATTTTTAAATTATATAACGGGTTTTCAAAATTCGTAGCCGTTATGCCGTTAGAAATCATGAAAAATAGCTACGAAATAACTGTTGTTTTATAGTCAAAATTATCAGCAAAAAATAAATGTCCATAAACTGTTAACATATCTTTCTGACATTTTAGTTGTTATTTTTACTTTGTCGGCCTCAATTTTAATTTGTTCGGTTAAAATTAACCGGACAGTGCCCACCTGGACATTTTACTTTATTAGATATACAAGAATGCAAAAGTAAAACAAATAACATCAAACAAATGTTAATTTAAGTATCGCAAATGAAAAAGTTCGATTCTAATTAAATTTAACACTCAAGCTGCTTTCATAAGAAAATTCTGCAGAAACTTTTGGTAATATTTTTGTAGTGAAACAAGACACAAGATTTGTAATTATTAGTAACTCGTGGTGAAAATTGATTTCATATAACGACGAAAAAAAGGAAATGGAAAATCTTATTCCAAATTTAAGTTTTCAAAGTTCAAAAAGAAAAAATTGATATTAAGTAAACTTAATACGTTTGATGAACGATTACACACACTTGAGTATAAAGCTAAGCGAGCTATCCCTAAACAGAAAAATGGCCAATGATCTTCGAATTATATGCTGGAATGCCAATGGACTAATGCAACATCAGCAACAATTGCAGGTGGTCTTGAAAACAGAAAAAATCAACATATTATGTCTTATCACGAAAACACACTTTAATAATCAATCAAATATTAAATTTAAAAACTATCAAGTATATCATACCAATCACCCTGAAAACACTGCTAAAAGATATAGCATTGTTATAATTAGAAATAACATCCACCATTATGAAGAGCTGAAATATGAAACAGTTGGAATACAAGCAGATGTTCATGTTAAAACGAAAAATAATTATGTTAATAATTATCTCGAATTCTTCAGTAAACAGGAAAAAGATACATAATTGGAGAAAATTTAAATGCAAAAAAAGTCCATTGGGGTTTTAGGCTAACAACGACTAAAGGTAAGGAACTCCTTAAATCTTGCAGAAAATGCGGTTGTGAAACCTTGTCAACTGGAAAATAAACCCACTGGCCTACAGATCAAAACAAAATACCAGACTTAATTGATTTCTTTATAATCAAAAATATATTAATAAACTATATACAAGTAGACGAAAGTCGAGACCTAAATTCGGACCATTCTCCAATACTTTTGACATTAAGTGAAAAAAATTTCAAAAATAAAAAAATCTAAACCTAAAAAATCCACACACTTGATGGGAATATCTTAGGCTACTTAGAAGAAAAAATTAACATAAAGGTTCCATTAAAAACGAGGTGCAAATAGAAAACGAAGTTTAACAATTTGTTAATGATATACAGCAATCAGCCTAGGAAAGTAATCCATAAATAAAATATAAAATCAAAAGAAACAACTACCTTAAAGAAATTAGAGAACTCTTTTGGCAGAAAAAAGAAGAGCGAGAAGAATAAGGCAGCAAACACGAGCTCCTCAATATAAAACTAAGTTAAATAATCTTAAACTCGACAATTAAGAAGGGAAATCCAAAAAATAAAAGTCGAGTCAATCAGTCAAAAAAACTAACTAATGATAACAGTACTGATTATTCACTTTGGAAAGCAACCAAAAAAATGAAAAGACCAACAATGCAGAATCCTCTAATAAGGTTAGAAAAATGCGCTCGAAATAACGAAGATAAAGTTCAAAGTTTCGCGGAACACATCGAAAAAATATTCCAGTCACATGATAAACCAAGCTTTAGAATCTCAAATAATAACGGTGGAATATGAAAAAGAAAGTGCAGAAATTCTATTGATTTCTTCAAAAGAATTCATGCGTGAGATAATATAATTGAGAAAGCACTCGAAGAGAAAAATGTCTGCTCCACAGTATTTTTAGACGTTGCGCAAGCGTTTGACTAGGTTTGGCAAGAAGGACTTAATCATAAGTTAAGAAACCTCTTACCAATGTAATTCGCTAAAATACTGGAACCATACTTGAAAGATAGATTCTTCAGAATTAAATTGGATGAAACTTATTCTGAATTGAAATAAATAAAAGGAGGTATACCACAAGGCAGTGTATTAGGGCCGATTTTATATTTACTACACAACAGATCTACCTGAATTAGGGGCGACTTTTGCTGATGACACTGCGATCCTAGCTATTGGAAAAAGTAATGAAGAATCAACCTAAAAATTACAATCAGCTATCTCTGAAATACATAAATGGACTAAAAGATAGCGGTTTAAGCTAAATGGAACTAAATCAGTTCACATAAATTTTACCAACAAGCGAGTTGAACATATACCTGTTTCAATAAATCGAGAAATAATACCGTATGCATACCGTATGGATGCTAAATTTAGATGGAAGGTACACGTCAAAAAGAAAAATGAAGAACTAAAACTAATATATAGAAAAAAAGACACTCTTTTCTATCGTCATACAATAGTGCTAGATTTCAGAACAGGATAGTAAGGAACATCATCGATGTACCATGGTACGTCAGGAACAGTGACCTACATAGAGACCTTAAACTGGATTTCGTTTCTATTAAAATCCAAAAAAATGCAAGGCGACACGAAGAAAGACTCCAGCCAGCCGAGCTAATATAAATTTTAATATGGCCTCCAATTAGCTACAAATAAACCATCAAACAATTGGTGTAGGGGTGATTTTTTGTATTTATTTTAGTTATTTAATATAATCATTTTAATTAATATAAATTTAGTTTATATTTAGCCATTTTGACATTTACGATATTTTGAATTGTGAAGAAAATTTATTGAATCGTAGAAGAAAAATTGAATTTAGAAAAATTAAATTTAAAATGGATTTAAGTAACGAGGAGAATATTATTAAATCTGGTGTTGACTACTTTTTCGCGGTTTCACGGCGTCCTATATTACCAACTGTCAAAATGTATCTTACAATGGGGTTATCATACCGCACGTATTTTTTTAAATATAACGTTTGATTTTCTTAAATTAGTTTTATCTGATTAAACATCTTAAATTTTATATACATAAATCAAAATAATTTTAAATTAAATTATTTTTAATTGATAATTATCCAAAAGTAAAAAAAATACTACAATGAAGTTATATGTAAAGCGGACGCAATATGTTCCACACACGACCTCATAAATTTAAAGTCGTATAAAGCGAAGTAGTTTATCGACATAACCTAAAAATCACATAGTCACATTTTACAATAATGTTTTTATACTACGACGTATTTAATAAAAAAAACAAAACTAACAAAATATTGGACAACTACGACATATGAAGTCGACGCCTCGGTACGAAAGAGTCAAAGCTTCATATTTGTGAAAAGTAGGAAACTTCACGCGAGGCGCTCGGTTTGAAAAGTGTTTGCAGATTAACATCCGCTAAATTCAGTGGAGACTTGTTAGTAGTATCATCTATATTACAATTTACGCAACTACCATTTTTGATTTTTTAAGCGTCAAGATGAAGTAAATCGAAGGATAAATTGTACATTTTTCTTTTAGCTTAGCTAAATTTTATGTCAAATTTGTATGAGAAATTTATCTTAGCTCGAGCTGCGTAATTTATGCAATTAAGTGTATTGCTTTGGTAAATTTTTTAAATTTACAATTGCACAGAATTTTGTTCTTACTGCATTTGGCTTTAATTTTGAATCTTTCCTGTCTCCTCACAAGATGTAATGAAATCTTACAGACTGATTAAATAGAATTGATTAAGACTTAATCTATGTAAGATCTTAATATTAATATGCACTCTGTAATTTACTTTAAATTATCTAGCTAGGTCCAAAGGATCTTTACTTTGCATTTGGCTTTAATTTTGAATCTTTCCTGTCTCCTCACAAGATGTAATGAAATCTTACAGACTGATTAAATAGAATTGATTAAGACTTAATCTATGTAAGATCTTAATATTAATATGCACTCTGTAATTTACTTTAAATTATCTAGCTAGGTCCAAAGGATCTTTACTTTAAGTCACCGATATGGGGGCTTTTTTAGTATTTGTCTAAAGCGTTGGGATGCGTTTTGCTGTACTGCAAAATGCTACTGTTTCGATGCGTAGATCCCGAAGTATATTTGTATTACGTACATACGAGGATGTATTTACCATGGTTCTTAGTATTTTGGACTGCATTTGTTTCAATTTATTAGAAGCACAACCGGATCCCCATAATTGAATGACATATGTTCAAATAGGTTTAAATACCATTTTATACAGCGAAATCTTCCACTCCAGGCTTAAGTTTGAATTTTTTCCTATTAACCAGGTCATTTTGGTAGACCTTGATTTGTTGACGTTTCGATATTTCCATGTGAGCTTTTTATCTAAATGTCTGCCGAGATATTTAACGTTTAGATTTTATGGTAGCACGTTAAAATTTAATCGTACAGAAGGAGAGGCAAGTTTGCCGGTAATTATGTTTAATTTTGTTTGTAAGGCCTTCATGCCATACTTGATCGAAAGCCTGTGCTATATCCAAAAACTTGGAAAAACTTTTGTACTTGGCGCCACTAGTATTTAATTGGCTGGTTTTTCGAAGCTTCTCCATCATCACATAACATTTCGGGGCTTCCGATTTGCTCGTTGGGTGTAAATGTTTTAATAAAATGTTCACCAAATATGTTTGTTTTATCTGCATCACTTCTTGCCCAGTTTCTGTCAGGGAGACGAATCGGAGCGCATGAGTGTTAGTCGTTTCAGGTTACGTGTGGCTTTCCACAGAGAGTAATCTGTTGCTGCAGTCGCTGTAAGTCCAGTGAGATAATATTTAATCATTTCATTGCGTACTTTTAACAAGGCTATTTTCAGATCTTTTATCACTCTGTTTAATTTTGATTTAAGAGTAGGTAATCGTTTCTCCCACTCTGCGTATTGCCAGTTTTATTATTAAGACCTGCTGGGTGTAGCATCCGTGCACAGCTTGTTTTAATACATCCTTTAGGTTTTCTGCTACCACATTAATTTCATCTTTTGTTTTTAGGGTGACATTTTTGAACACTCTCTGGTTAATATAGACTTGAATTGAGTCCAATTAGTATGTTGATTCGTTAGGAATCTAGGACGATAGTTTTAGAACTTGCGTGTTATGTGTTAATAATACTGGTGAATGATCAGAAGACAGATCGTAGCATGTTTAAATTATTACAAGAAATCTAGCTATACCCTTTGTTACCCAAAAGTCTAGTTAGCCGGAAATTTTTAGCCTCTCAATTGGCCAGTAGGATGGCCAGCAGATATATGATCCAGTTTGTCATCTTGCATGCATTCCCAAAGTGGTTTTCTTTTCAATGACGTTAAACTTGAACCCCATTGGATATGTTTGGCGTTGTAGTCACCTCCTGCAATAAACTTATCTCCCAGTTTTAGAGTAATTGCAAATTGATATCTTTTTCTCAAATATTTAAATTCATTCATTTTTGGTTTTTGATTAGGAGTTGCATGAGGGTATCATGTTTTGGTGCGTGAGACTCATGCATTTTGTTCTCCATCATTTGCATTAATTATTCATTGAGGATACTTTTTACCTTGCAAATTTCCTGGTCGTCCTTTGAAGTTGGACTAACCCTAATCACCATGGGTCACTTTAGTTACATAAAAGCATGCGATGATTCTTTCGGACTCATATGTACATTTTTGATAATAAACTAAATTCAATCTAAAATTATTTTTTTATTTATTGATGCAGTTCTTGCAGATAACTGTACCTCATCTGCGTATTTAGCACACACGTTTTTCTGTCAGATGTTACATAACTGTTGGTTCATTCGTCCAAGCATTGGATTGCACAAGTATAACCTTCGCTTTTATATATTATTTTAACTGGTTTCTTTTTGAAGTTGAACTTGTTGTTGCTCTGAACAACAGGACAATATAATTTCCATTATTCCATTATACGTGTATTATGATTTTCACTTTACCTGTCACTCACAGTGACGCTTATTCTCAGGTCAGTCAAAATTTGGTATTATGATTCTCGCTTTAATTTTAGTAAGCGTACGCAGCGCTATGTGTTTTTTTTTTGTATTTTGGTCTCGAAAAGCCAATGAGTTGGTATTTCGATTTTTTGTTGTGTTGATACATTTTCAGTTGATAAAAAAAAAAAAATAAATTGACGGTGACAATAAGTGACATTATAATACCAAAATTTAAATTCAGTGACGTTTTCTGGTGACGCGTAGGTGAAAATCTTAATAGGGGCGTAAATCCCTTTGTTACGGTGGATAGACGTGTTGTACTGTGTTTTGAATATTTGAGCCCACTAATTCATGTTATTTTTTTTCTGTACTAGATCTTGCAAAATAATTTGTGACGATTATTTGGCTTATTACCATTTCAATCAGGATAAATGCAACCAAATGATTTTCGATGCTACTTCAGGCACATCCTAACACATTAAAAAATTGTGATAATGTCCATGACATACTTGGCCCAGAGTGTTTACTTCTCCCTTGGTCAAATTGTAGTATTAAAAACATCCAATTTGCTGTGCTTTTCAATATATATTTTATCGCCAGAATGCATAGACAATAGTAAAATTACAGCTCTATGTTTATTTGGAACATAGCCGACACGTCAATTTTTTTTTTAAAAATCGTATACATTTGATTCTACCGGGCGTTGACGATTTAGTCAAAAAAATTTAGAAATATAAAGTTTAGTCTTACACAGGGTACCAACACACGTCAGTCCAGTACTTATCAATCTTTGTGCTAATTCGAAACAAGTAAAAAGGTTGTCAAATGTCACGTTCCTATTTCTGTCGAAAATTGGTGTGCAAAGTTCATATATAATATTCGATGCCAAATTTGCTTTCCTAAATAAGGAATTCCTTTCAATGTATAGCTATTTGCACTATCACAAATCCACCAGATTATAACTCCATATTTGTCCGGTTTATAAGAAATGAACTTTATAAAAGCCTGCCACGAAACGGTAATAGCTGCTCGTTAATGATTTGGGTTTTCCCGAGGAACGTATAAGCTGTACCAAATTTGTGTTTACTGCGTCACAAGTTTCACGAAATAGGACAAATTTGTCGTGATTCCTTCTGAGTGATCTTGTTGATTTATCAACAAATCTCAAATATTGAATAAAAGAAGCATGAATCTATTACATGTCATGCTTGCTCTAAACAAAATACTGCTAAACAAGGAATGCCGAAATTCCCGAAGATCCGAAGCTCAATGTTTGTTGACATCAGCGTTAATCAACAAACCGATGAAACAAAGAATTTCAATGTCATTTGGTTTCCATACGCTAATTGGCAATAACTTCCTTGTTTATATTGAAAATGTATAGTAAGTCTATAAGACTCATCGGATGTTGGAATACATATATCATAATTTAGTTTAAAATAGATTTTTAGTTAGTTTTTTGGTTTGTCTCGTGAAAATTTGGTTTAGCGCTTATTATTTCGATCTTTGTTGCGGAGTGATTTCTTTAAATTCTTGTACACCACACATTCTCTATAGTTTGCGTTGTGATTTTCCCCAAAAATACAGCATTTTCGAGCATCTGGTTTGCTTTTATCTAGCTCACACATGCTGGTGTCTTGTAATTTGCAACATATTACACAAACAGCTGGAATTTTGCAATAATTTCGCGAATATCCATATTCCTGATAGTTGGTACATTGTTAAACACAATTATGTTTGTAGTTGCTTTACTATGACTTCTCGATACAACAGAGAACTGATATTACAAATTGCTATTAGTTTTTATTACTTCAGGTTCTAGTTCAACATTAAACAGTGGTTGAGGTTTTCTCTCGCGGTTCATAATTTGAAATAAATTTTTCACCTTGAAGTTCAATCTTGTCAGCTCTTCGCTAGTTTCTTCAGGTTGCACAAAAATAAATTGAAAACAAATTTACCAAAGCAATACACATATTTCTTTAAATTAAAGCCCAGTTTACACCTCTCGTAAACATAATAACTGAAAAACATTTGTAAGAAAAATGTAAAAAATTAAAAAAAAAAAATAAGGTTCTGGCCTAGTTACCACTTACCAGAGTTGAAACTCTTTGGGGAATAAACTTGTTTTATACAATTAAAATATTACATTTGGTGAGAAAAATGATTAAATATTTAAAATTAATGCAAATTAGCCAAACTATTTTCATAAACAACTAGGAAAATAAAGAGTGGAAGCATCTATTTGTGGTAGATACAGGACGACCACCAAAGGAATGCAACATTGGAATTTATCATAACTAAAGTTGACAAGCTGTATTAAACATGATGGAGTCAATACTTCTCAAGATAGCTTTTCTAGCGGTCTTTTAATGGCACCTTCAGCTTCATCTAATAATCCTTTACCCTGGTTTGTGGCAGAGAAGGTCCATTTGCGTCAATGGAAGTTTATAATAGAAAAAATTTCATTCCATCTTACAATTTTAAGTGTTGATAAATTTTAAACCTAAGCAATTCAAAACCGTAACACGGTCTTAACACAAAAATCGGTGGCTATTTATTTTACATAAAGAGCAATACAAAACTACAAATTCTAGTCTTCTTGAAAGTAATAGCTCATTTTCATTAAATAATAATATTCCAACTAATTTCTAATCATTATTTATTACTTACCGATGCGGCAACTCCACCCAAAACCGCACAGTTTCTTTTATGTTTTCCCGCCAACTTGTACCTAGTGTGAATTTTTCGACCAACCCATACAGGGATGCCAATAATCATAGCAGGGACAGCAATTCCAGCTACCAGTGCTATACCGACTGGTGCTCCAACTAACGTCCCTAGTTGCCATAATAGTTTCTTTTTTCGTGACCACGGTTTTTTACCCCAAAATGTACAACCGGAAGGACTACATAAATACCGATTATTAATAAAGATTTTTTTTGTAATAGGTATTATCAAGGATTACCTTAAATAGTGAAGATCACTAATTTCCTTCATACAAAGCCAGCAAAATTCTGACCCACAGAATGTACAAACCATGTGATTACACGAACCATCATCCATTTTAACAATTAAAACTTGACATCTTGGACATGGTTTTATATCATCACGGTGCTGTGAATCTTGACTAATGCTCCCCGATGGCACTCTTGTTGGACTTTGACGTGTTGCCCTAGCCGCGTCACATGTTTGATCAGGATGCCATTCTGCTTTGCAATGGTAACAAAAATTAACATCGCACCCGGGGCGTTCACATCGCAAGCGAGGACATGAAGCACAGCCCGTTGCTATCACAGCGTAACTACAGTCAGGTGCTGGACACCATCGGCAATCTGGATCGGCTAATAATACTCGTCTTACCATAAAATCTTCGTATTTATTCATTAGTTTTGAATTAACTTTAAGTAGAGCTTGAATATCGCTGGGATGCATGGCTTCTGAACATTGTGGACAAGCTACAAATCAGAAAAATAAATATACATTTGAACGAAGCCATTTTTTTTTGTTTAACGAACCTATATCAGTTCTGGATTCTGTAATCTCCACGCATAAATATTTTTCTAAGCAAATTCGACATGCCATATGATGGCATGTGAATAATCTATAAAAATAATCTTTTATGCCCGTATTATAACACAATGGACATTCCATTTTAGCTTCAGAATTTGTTTGTGATTTATATGATGAGTTGAATTGTTTTTGTTGGTCAAAAGTTTGCGATGATTTGACCGTATTGGATACTGTAGTTGAAGGTGTGCCCGATTGGTAAGATAGTGAATCAGCATTCTGTAATAATAATAGTAAGATAATACAATACAAATAGAATATAAAATATAGATGCATTTAGTCAAAACCAACAATAATGTTTATACAAGCCGTGCGAAACGTACACAGAAGAGAGAAAAAAGTGTTCTATATGTGGATTAGTGTTTAAATGTTCGTTTTGTTATGTATTATCTAAGTGTGAGTGCATTTTATATACGTTTATTTGTCTAATCAACATTTATAAATGTATATTTTGTTTCGATGTATCTGTCAATTAAACTTTCCGCAAGGCTTGTATAGACATTGTTGGTGGTTTTGTTAACTAACAAGTTATTATAAAATACTAATATGTACATATCAAAATATATTTAAATATGGCAAAATTGTAGAAACCATGTTTTTTATTATATATTTTTTATTATTTTATTCTATGTATTTGAAGTTTTTTTTTATAGGAGTCCCCTAAATGTGTTTTTTTAGCCTAGACACCAAAATATGGCGTCATTGTCAGTAGATTGTGACAAAATTTTTTTATAGTTCCATATGTTTGCATGTGCGTCAAACCATAAAAATACCGTATAAAACGTTAAAAACATAATAACCGTACAAATATTGCGAACATATAATTTAAATATATGTTTACAACACACCACGAATACCAATTGGCGCGACTACAATAATTGGTTTGCAAATTGCAACCAATTCAATGTATCGGTGTTCACCACCAGAGTAGCGCCACCTCAGCTGAAACAATAAAAATGTAAACACATTATATTCCATTATTGACGTCCAACCAACATCTGAACCCACATGATCATCATCGTCATCATCATCCAACAACAACAACTACAACAATAATTAATTATTTTAATTATTTTGTTGTACAAAATTGTAGGCTGTATTTTAATTGATTCTTTTAGTTGAACACCAGGTTGAACCAAAAGAATTTATTGGAAATACGATCGTGCTAAACAAATAAATAATTATATAAACATTATATAGTATACAATATTTATATTGTTTAAATAATTAGAATTTTAATTCTACATTTGGTGACCTCGACGTCCGTTTTTACGGCCAATAATTAAACCATATGGTTTTCATTATGTGATGCGCAGCCTTAGACACATTTTTTAATTCTACAGTATATATCACAATATCCAATGATGATGACAGCAAACACTAGTGAGTGGCTATCTTTGCCACTGGCATTCGTCAACGAGAGTTCTGGGTTACTAGCACAGAAACCTGGTTTAGAACGATCGAGATTCTGCGACGGGAACAAAGTCGCGAGCGGTAAACAAATATGAAAAACTGAAAGCTCTGTTGGATAGAACAGATTGACGGCCAACGTCCATTTGAAGTTTATCGGCGCATTAAAGCACTGGCCACCGACCGATTAATGTGCTTATTATAACCCAATTGTGTATCAGAAAGCTACCTTTATTCAGAATTTATTTACCTTAAATCTGAATTTATTAAGATAGTTTTAATCCCACAGCCTGATAAAGGGGCAGACTTACGTTCCAATATAGCCGATCGGCTACACGAGTCAGTTCCAACTGCCAACGAGGTGGATGCTGTCCACCACGAGTCACGACCGCGCGTCATGGATAAGTTCATCCAAGTGCCAACTTAGGCATCCTGGACACTACAATAAGTAGTACGAGCACCTACTAGCAACTTGCTCGTACGCTCTAAAGACTCAATTCCAGACTAGACAGACTTGACCGACCAACTGCCGTTCTCCTACTAGAAGGAAAGCAGGATTGAAACGACGCCAAACATGCCAATGTCGTGGAACTACTACCACGACAGATTTGGATACAAAGCCGAGAATTGTCAGGTCCCGTTTGATCTTCCAAATCCAGAGGCAAACGCAACCGGGAACAACCATTTCCCTAAGCAGAAGGCCACGTATAGGGATAACAATACTCCATACTATTAATACTCCATACTTTTATCGGTTGGCGCGGCTGACCATAGACCAATTTACACTAGCCTCTTATTTATAAGGGACTATCAGAACAAACTCACGTTTCTGATAAACACTGGCGCTGATATATCCATTATTGTGGTTTATTCAAGTTGTATAGGGATACAACTTGAATAAACCACAAAACCCAAGTTAATATCGACTTAGTTTTATCAGCCGCCAATGACACCAAACACTTAAGGCCACAACGGGATTGCAAAGTATCATGTCCAATGAACTTGGTTAAAAATAAAAATCCAGACTGGAGATCATGTGAGGACTATCGCAGATTGAACATGGTAACGGAACCTGACCGTTACTCTATTCCTCGAATCCAAAACATCTCAGAGCTCAGAGGCTTGGTCAGAGTTTATCATTTAATCCCACTAGCACCTGAGGATGTTCACAAGAAGACAATCACTGCTCCATTTAACTTATTCGAGTTCACTCGCATGCCATTTGGATTACGAAATGCCGCACAATCGTTTCGACGATTCATTTACGAGATAGTCAAGGAATTCGACTTAGTGTTTCAGAAATTTTCTGGATTCGAGATGAGCATCAACAGTTCGAAATGCTTTTTCGATACTAGTTCCCTAAATCAATAAGGCATATACAGCAAAGTATTGTCATGATAAATTATTACCACAGGTTTATACCTCGGTTAGCAGAAACTTTAGCACCTATCCATACTCATTTGGCTACTTTATTAAAAAAGCCCAAAACGCCGAAGAACTTCTTCTGGCCAGATGAATGTCAATAGTCATTTGAACAGTTAGAAGCCAATTTAGCGAACATTACGCTATTGGCACATCCGATACATGACGCATCAGTTAGAGTCACAACCGACGTCTCTAGCACAACCGTAGGGGCCGTGACGCACTGCATAACATTTCGCATCCAAGCAATGCGGAAGCTAATATTAACTAGATATTTCTGGCCAGTATGAAACAGAACGTAGCCCACTGGGCGAAAGCCTGTTTATCCTGGCAAAAGCTCAAAGTGTTAAGAGACACTAAGACCCAACATGGGCATTTCAGCGTTCCGCCGGGACGTTTTGAACATATCCGTTTAGATATCGTGGAACCACTTCCAGCTTCTAATGGATATATATTTGAGATGATGGCGTACTGCATGAGAGACATTTCTGCTGTTACTATTTGTTTTCACAATTTGAACGGTTTCGGTTACACAACAATTACTTTAAAATAAGTTTTCAATATTTCGAAACGCCCTTCAAGCGAAACTATGATTGTTTAGTGCCGCGAAACATCAGAATGAAGCAGCTTTCGTAAAAACATTGCAGAAAATTTTAGTAATATTTCTTCGGCAAAACAATTAACTATTATCTTTTTTAGTAATTTTTTTAGTAATAAAATTGAATTTTAGGTTGGTATACACTTTTGGAAATTACTAAAAGAGATAAACAATATTTAATTCCGTCGGATTTTATCGAAGAAATATTACTAGAATTCTTTTATGATTTTTTATTTTAAGTCATCTAGCAATTTTTCTATCTTAATTAATTCGCATTTGTTGGAATATAGCCCATTGGCTAGTCTATTTGCTATAATACAGTATTATTTTGGGGTGCTATCAGACCCCTTTGATTGGTTCTTTGTAGGCGTTTTACCATCGGACTGTCCAGTATACGACGTATCTCGGTATTATAATGTTGAAGGCGCGAATCATGTTTGGCAGCATAAACTGCAATTACTTCATTGATGTCTTCCATCTTTAAGTCTTGGCCCATTTCTTTATTTCAAATGTACCACGGGGCATTTATAATGTTCCGAAGTACATTATTTTTGAACGTCTGAAATATCTTAACGTTCGTCTTCTTAGTACAGCCCAAAGCTGTATTCCATAAGTTCACCCAGGTTTTAGAGTTTGCTAATATAGGTGCAATTTATAATGTATAGATAGTTCAGAGTCTCTACCTTATAAGCCAATACATTTTCCTGTATCTTCCTGTATTTGATGTACGATTCGTTCTTTTCCTTTTTGACGTGTTCTTTCCATTTTTGGCATCTAGCGTCATCCCTAGATATTTTGCTGTATTTGCATAAGGGACTTGTTTAGAGTTGATTACAATTGGTATTCTGATAAAGCTTGTTTTATTAGTAAATTCACATGAACCGATTTTGTTTCGTCGAGCTTAATTCTCCATTCCTTCATCCAGTTACTAACTGAATTAATCGATGTTTGTAGTTTTTCTGTAGCTTGCGTTACATTGCTCCCAACTGCCAAAACGCTTCTTTGTGGCATCGATGCTAGTTTTTTTTGATATCCCAGTCATATTTTACACGAAAATACCTATCGGTTATGTAAGATTTCCGAATTTCATAATACTGTTTGGGAAGGTTTCGATGTAAATAGTACTCTAATCCTTTGTGCCATACACGATCATATTCATCCGCTACATCCAAGAACAGGCTTGAACATATCTTTTCAGTTCTAGAGTAGGTTTTATAGTATTTGCGATTCTGTGAACTTGCTCTAAGGTCGAAGCAAGTATAAGATCATTATCCTCTATTATAGGATTTATTCTCTTCAGAAGTAGTTTTTCAAATATCTTTGATATAGTAGGAAGTAGAGATATTGGTATAAATCATTACTGTTTTTGGCTTTAAAATCATAAAAACTTCTGCTATCTTCCACTACCTTGGAACGTATCTTAATCTAAACACAGCATTGATAATATGTAGATGTTTGTGTATTGCTTTGTCTGGTAGTTTGTTTATAATTTGCCCAGTTCAATTCAACTTTTTTCGGATTTAAATTTTTTATTTGCTCTTTTAGCTCACGGATAACAACAGTTTGTATTTCAAGCTCAGTTGATCTGTGTACAAAATTAACATTTTGATTTGGAGATTGCTTAAGTAGTGGTTCGAGGTATATCGCAAACATCCGCTTTTTGCTTACCGCTACGAGCCTAGGTACCGTTATTATTTCTAATATAGGCATTGTCGAATTTCTTGGTCTCTTGATGGGTTTTGTCGCTTTCCATAGGTAGTTTTCAGTGTCTTTTTGACCAGTAAGTGAAACTATTGTTTCATTTTTAACTTACCTGAAAACAAATTACAGTGTTTTACATAGAATATTAAGCTCGGTTTTATTTGCTGCAGTTCGATTTATTTGCCAGAATTTAGGTGCTTTATGTTTATTAAGTGGATAATTTGTACCTCTAATGTTGTTTGCAAGTCCAAGGGGAGTGCTCTACCACACTGCTTGTTGTATATCCTCTATTAGTCTGTCAACTTCCCCTTCAACGTGTATGGATTTTCCTTTTGGCACTTGTAGATTGATATTTCCATTAATCAGTTCACGAAAAAGGTGTGAATTGGTATTCTCCTTATAAAACCTTGGTGATATTGTTTTTTAATAATAGTTTCGCTTAATGTCATGATAACAGGGGAGTGATGTAAGCTCTTCTTTGTTTTCCATTCGTATGTTGTTGTCGGATATTCGTTTTGTTACATAGAAATCTTTAGGATCAGGACTTTCGTTTAAATTTGTTGGTCAGTAAGTAGGTGCGCGACCAGATTGAAAGTCACATTTTATTTGTTTGGCTGTCTTTGCGTTAAAGTCACCGCCAATAATGAACCATAGTCTTGGTGTCAAAAAGTTCTTCATATTCTTCTTTTAGCGTGGTGGACAGTAAATAGCTAAGAAGATCTTACATCTTTGTTCTTAGTTTGAATTTTGATTGTTGTAACTTGCATGAATTCATTTTCAACCTTCATGATGTTTGTTTTTCGCTTGCCCTTTCTGCTGGATGAATAGCAGCTTAGGAATTGTACCTACGTATTTTACAATAAGAAACTTCCAGAGATCAAACATATGTCAACTTTTTGAGTGTTTAGGAATTATTCTACACCAGGAATATGATGGATTAGCCCATTTGCATTCCATATTATTATTCTCAGCGTTTGTAAATTAATTTTTATTTTATCTTCACTTTTTTCAATGGGTCAAATATAAGGTAATTTATTTCAGTCTGCTCGTCAAGTTTTTATTTAAAGCTTCTACGGTTTTGATAATGTCTATTTGAACCTGGTCTATATCGCAGATAATCTATACAATTGACACAATTAATTTTTATCTTATAAGCGAATACACCTATTTCACTATAAGACTTTTCTTTAATTTTATAAATAATTATTTAAAAATAAATAAATATAAAAAAAAAATATTAAAAAATAATTTTAAGAACTATGTTAAGTTATAGCTAATTTTATTTTTTTATAAAAATACGGTAAAAATAAATGTTATAATAGATGAATAAACGAAATAAAACGTAATAACATACCTTACTACTACTAGCAGTTGGATGACTTTTTTCATATTTTACATTCCCTTTTTCTGCGTCACATAAACGCTGGCCGAGCGGTGGGCTACCGCGTGCCGCCCGTGCACCTTGCAGTAGCAATCGCCGTATCGAAAAATCAGGAAAACTGAACGTACTTCTACTTGATCGACGCATATTACGATATAATTACAAAATTATTTAATTTTAAATTACTTTACACTGACATATTATTAAATTTAAATTCTTACTAAAAGTTTTAAATATTTCCAAACTTGAAAATGCATTACAGCAAATAAATTTTGTTTCAGAATATATATTATATCAAACAAATATTTTTAATTAGTTAATATCACAAAGTTTTATTTTAACATACTAATAATTATTATAGGTATAAAAAAATTAATTTTTCTATAGTAATTATGTTGGCCTAAGTTTATTATCAATTAAAGTTACTTTTTTTTATTATTAATTTATATTTGTAACATATTATTTTGAGCTGGATATGAAAAAGTTGTTTATCACCAACAAGTCTGTAAATAAAACAAACACAGCATTATTCAGAAACGGTATTATTTTTCTTCAGTAATAAAAAAAAATATTTTCAATGATTATTACTATTTAAAAGTTAATTTGATTTCATAATTAATTATTTGTTCAAATATATCACATGTACATTACGGCTACGGTCTACAAAATACATTCTTTTTTTTCAAATAAACGAATACACTAATATTAGCAACCACTAATAGTTGCACTATATGCATATGACAGTACAATTCTATTCTATTATGATCTAATTTATTCTATTATGAGGCGACTTCACAGTTCAATTTCTTCGTTCATTCATTTATTCAATTTTCTTCGTTCATTCGGTAATTTTATTTTGACGATTCACATTTCTTGTAAAATTTCAGAACGAATATCGGAACGATTTGGTTTCCATCTTGTTTAAAATTGAAATCTTTTGACATCATTCATATTGTTTGTAGTTAAACATATTGTGATTCGTTAAACATAATGTGAGGTTATAAATATAGTGGGATTCAATAAATATATTGTGATTTGCTAATTAATATACAATTAGTTGCAATAAAATATTCAATATATTATTCATTTGTTAAAATACATAATATTTCCGCGTCAAACAATATTTTTCAAAACAAATAGCTTGGCTTTGCATCTTTCTCTTTTTATTTTTATTATGCTTTCTCTTTTACTCGATCTTCGTTCAACCAAAAATATAAAATTAAACCAACTCTTGTGCCAATTTTTCTAAGAAAGTCACATGACTGTTTTGAGCTATACAATTGGTTTAAAAAATTGATTGAATGAATGAATGAACGAAAAAAATAAACTATGAAGTCGCCTTAATAGACTAATTTCTACAAGCCGTAAGCTGTAATAAATTAAGTTTAGATATCACCTGAAAATTAAAAATGTCACTAAGTAGTTTTAATAATTAAAAATTTGTTCAATCTCTTAGAAAAATAAAAGTGCACCAAGATACCTACCCACAAAATTTTAAAATCTATATAAATTAGTAGTTTAATAAAAATTGATTTAACCAAATAACTTATATTACTATAAGGGAAATCGCGTCGAATTCATGTGCCAACATGATATAGTTCGTAGAAAAATCATAGATGGCACTAGTAGTAGTTGAACAAAATGTTTACATTTTTTTATCTACAGTTTTTTATATTCAACGAATTATTAACGAAACAAAAATTTAAAATCTAAAAAAAAAATAAATTTTATAATCGGAATTGGAAATTATTGAAGTAAATGGGCTTATATTCATATCTAATAATAAATAAATATAATATATAATTCATATATAATAATAAATTTTGTGAAAAAAAAAAAATAAAAAAAATTGTTTGACGCGCCATCTATTGTTCTTGTTAAAATTGTTTGCTATGCCATCTAGGATTTTTCTACGAATCAAAATTTAACGAAATCATGCTGTCGTTCGGATTTACTATGGAAATGTTCACGATTTCCCTTATAGTAATATAAGTTATTTGGATTTAACACTTAAATAAAATGAAACAACCGTTAAACTGGCACAATACGTCATTGAATAACACGAAAATCTAATTTATAGACATTTAAATCTAAACAAAAGTTTGTGTGCGAATTTACATAATCTGTAATCTTTAACCTGAATACGGTTAGTTTTGATTCACGAATCACGATGATTCATGCGATAAATATATTACAAATTCCAAATGATTTGTTGGCATTGAACTCCAATTACAATTTTTAGTTTCAGTGTTTGTTCCTACATGTCATATAATTAATTACTTTTGTTCTAAATGTTGACAACTTTCAAACTTTTTTTGACAATAAAAATTGTTTTTTCCGTTAAATATACGTTCTTTGGGTGACAAATATAATTATCATAAAAAGTAATGCCACATGCACATCTAATCACAGACGTTTTTTATGTAATTAGATTTTTGATGCCACCTGAGTAAGCAAAATACCGCCATTTTTTTACCATTATTTTATTTTTTTTGTTATTTGTTTTTGACATGATTGTTATGACTATAAAGTAAAAAAACACAAAAGATTGAGGCAGCGTTGTGTCAAAACCAAATCACATTTTTGATTTTGACACAACCGCTTGACAAACCGTCACAACAAAACAAAAAAATAAAATAAAAACACAACGGAAAAAAATAACGTCGGAAATTTTGAGTGAGTTCGGAAAACGTTTTAAGATTATAAAACAGAAAAAATTATACCATTTAGTGAAAAATTTTTGTCATGTGGCAACGCCTTAACATTATTATTTGAATAACTTTTATTTTTTAATTCAAACGCAATTTGCGTTTGAATTAAAAAAAATTATTGTCAATTTAAAATACACCATCAGCCTTTAAATACAAAACTCGTGAATTGGTTGGTTATTTATTTGTCCAGGAATTGAATTCCAAATTGAAATGCAATTCCAAGACAAATGAAACTTATGTACAATTTAAAATTTTGTGTCGATGAAAGTGCATATAGGTTAGATGTTCGTGTGATTTCTTGACGTGTCATTTAACGGTTATTTCTATTGAATTTGTTTAATTAATTTTTTTTAGTCCACTAAAAAAAATTTTAAAGTTTTGTGTCGATAAAAATGTGAAAGTTGAATTTTTGTGTGATTTCATGACGAATTTTGTTATTATTTCCAGCGCATTTTTAATCACGTTTGTGATTCTGGGACCTGTTATTTAGTCAAATGTTTTTCTCTTAAACCGCATTGGTGGAAAGAAATAAGATCTCTTTTTTCTATGTTTAATTTGAGTCTCTTAAGCAGCAATTTTTCGAATAATTTAGAAATAGTTAGAAAAAGAGAAATCGGCCTATACGATTTTTTGTCATTAGGTAGTCTTAGTATTATTATCACTTTTACCACTTTCCATTGGATTGTCACTTAGTTAAGTTTGAACGCTGCATTAATTATTTAAAGTAACTTTCGTATTCCTTTTTTGGATAATGCCTTTACAATTTGTCCTGTAATTAGATCGTAGCGAGGCAATTTTTTTAAACTTAAGTTATTGCTTATTACAGCTTTTAACTCTTGTGGAGATACAGGTTTTATGATTTGGTTGTTGATTTTGTTAGAATTATGTTTCCATCTGCTGGTTGTCTTGGGAGAGGCCTAAATCTATCTCCAAAATACATTATGCAAACAAATGCATGCTTTCTTTGCTTTTCTAGCCAACACTATATTGCAGGTACTCCCGTTTTAGGTCATTTTTAACTTGTTGTTGCCTTCCAGAGGGAACAGTCGGTATCTTTTTGACTAGTAAGGCCAGTAAGGTAATGAATCGATTAATTTCTTTGATTTAAAGTTTTAGTTTATGACTGAATTCGAAACCAGACTTATTTCATACTTATTCGGCCATACTCAAATTTAATTCTTAAATGGCCACTTTTAATAGAATAAATAGTATAAGATGTTATAAATAGTATAAGTTGAGTATCAAATTACTCTGTGGAGCCCGATTTATTTACCAAGTTTTTTGTATATATTTTCATATTCATTTCCATATTTTAGTATATCATGGAAGTGATTTCACTCCATGTATCCTCTTCTCCCACTGAATCACTTTATTGTATGATCTGTGATTATTTGAATGTTTGATTGAGATTAACTTTTCTCTAAATTTACTGTCGGGTTCCTTTCAACAGGTATTCTATGGTTTTGATGCAGCGCTTTGCTTCTTATTCTTTGTAGTTCTTTAGCTACATCACATCCTCTATAATTTACTGCCCCTTATAGTTTATGCATTTCTCGTGGAATGTTTTTACTTATAGGACATGCTTTGGCGATGTTTCTCTGCACATTTGACGCATCTAGGCGTTCGTCCACAATATATCTGTGTGTGGTTATAGCACTGGCATTTTTTACATTGAGGAATTAGACCAGTTGATCGTCCACAATATATCTGTGTGTGGCTATAGCACTGGCATTTTTTACATTGAGGAATTAGACCAGTTGATCGTCCACAATATATCTGTGTGTGGCTATAGCACTGGCATTTTTTACATTGAGGAATTAGACCAGTTGATCTTGGATCAACTTTGGTTTCATAATTGGATATGCCAATAATAGTAATTGATGACAACTCCGCTTTCCTTTTTCCTTTTTTAAAACCTAATCTATTTCTCTTTCTAGTTCTTCCTCATTAGTATTTAATCTTTAAATAGTGCCTACCTCATTGCTAGTCTGAAGAGGTTCCTCAGATTCCTTAGCTTAGGACCTTACACCTTTTAAAATTTTTGTTTTCTTTTTTAAACAGCCAACTTCGTAGCTTAGCTGCGACGTTACCTTTTCAATTTCGCTTAGTTTTCTTCTAAGTTCATCATTTTCGTTAACTTGTTTAAAAGAAATTTAGTTAAAGATATTGGTGATCTTGTAAGCATCAAGAAAATGGATTAGAATCATACAAAACGTTTAAAAGTTGAAACATTAATGAGTCATTCGATAATTACTTCTAAATAGGATGCCCTTCAAATGGTATTTGATATTGTTCCTATCGCTTTCACCCATTGGAATTCGAATATGGTACTTCCCAAAACCTTCTATAATAAAAGCCAAATTCATCCAAAAAGTATGCTGTACATATATACTATTTTTTTAAAGTATTTGTAAAGTATAAAAAAATTAAGAAAAATTGGATTTATGGAAGTGTGCAAAACCTTCTATGATAAAAGAAAACTCATCGCGTCGCAGACGTGGATATATAAAATAAAACATAAAAATTCACTACTTGGTTTAGTAATATGTAGTACCATTCAAAAACCATATAAAAAAAATTTCAATTGCTATGACAATTTCAATAAATAATGCACACTACAAAGTCAATTTTTCTTCTTAGTTTTTATACCTCACAATTTTTTTAAAAATAGTGAATGCAGCATACGTATTGGATCAAAACCAACAACAATGTTAATGCAAGCCGTGCTAAACGTATATACAGAGGGAATAAAAAAGTACAAAGTTATAGTTGTATTGTTTTTTATATATACGTTTGGTTTTGTGTTATCTGAGAGTGAGTGCATTTGTTATGCGTTTATTTGACAAAGGGTATTTTATACTTATTTGTGTGGACATATTAACATATACCAATGCCTATATATATTTATATATATATATATATATATATATATATATATATATATATATATATATATATATATACGCAATTAGCTCTAGGGTACGGCAAGGAGATGCTCTGTCTCCGATAATCTTTAATCTCGTTAGAATTTATCTTTCGTTAGAATGAAACACCTTAGGACATACTGTCAGTCCAACCAGGTTCTGGCATATCCGGATGATGTTTATTTGGGTTGAATGGCAACGGTGTAAGGGAGCTACTGGGTTCACTTGTACGATTTTCGGCTTCCGATGGCCTCAAAATCAATGAGTCCAAAACAAAATATATGATCACTGGTTTTAGAGACCAAGACGAAATGGATTTTAGTAGTTGTGACCACATTTGAGGGAGTGACATGTTTCCGTTACCTCGGATCCCTCGTCACTTATGATAATCGCTGGCTAAGTCTTCTGCTAAAGCTAAAATATCTTGCAAAAGCAAACAAGCTGAAGTTGTACAAGGTGTTGACCAGAACCGTTGTCATGTATATGTGTGTATAAGTGTGACTCTGACGGATGAGTATGACAGATGGTTAATGACATTTGAAAGAATCATGCGCATGATATATGGCCCGAAACGAGACGATGACGACACTTACCGAGTTTTATTCAACCAAGAGATCAGGATTTTAATGAAAATTCCTGATCTCATTTACGAAATTAAAGGACAGCGAGTACGCTGGCTCGGTCACGTTCTGCGAGGCGATCTAAGGGAATGTTCCAGCGATCTCTGAGAGCCGTCGTTTGACAGGCGCAGAGGTCAGTGTCGGCGACGATGGCTCCTCGGGGTACAGAACGACTTGGCTACGAATCGAATCCGATGGAGCCAGAATATCGACTCGGTACGGGCTAATAATGGCCTGTCAAGGTTTTTACTATATGATTAGTTTAGCTTTTATTATAGGTTTTTGTACTTCCCCATCCAAATTTCTTTGACGATTTAACTATTGCAGGTACCATCACCAATCTCTCGGTACACGGACGTTCTTTACCATATTTTTGTTTATCTAACTACAAACGTTGCGTCAAGTTGTCAACATGACCTTGATGTGTATTTGTCATTTGTTGTAAGAAAACACGATTTAAAATTTTACAAATAATCAACATTGGTTGGATACATATTTGCATTCGTCTGGCCACGGCTTAAAGTATAAAGAAACACTGCAGTGGTAAAAAAAACCATATAATATGTACATATTAAAAACAAAAGTGCTTATTAAATATAGATGTGTGTAGGAATTTTAATTTAAATGTTTATGTTCATAAATATTTCACTACGTTGATAATGATTCAATTGATAATTGGCAAACATTACGTAGCAATTTGTAGGAAACTCGGTATGTTGGCCTTTACTATTTGAGCACAATTTACACTATTTGTTATTGGTAAACTGTGTATTACATGCCATAAATATTACATATTAAAACTATTTACACAAGACCTATAGCCTAAGGTATAAAACGGAATTCGAGATTTCAAATTATTTTCAGAATAAAACTGCATTGATTTAGTTCCAAAACATACGGTATTTTAATTTTACTTACATTCTATTAGACGAAGATGTTTATTAAGAATGATGGCAAATAAATATTAAAATAGCACAAGAGATTAATTATTTCATATTTTGTCAAAAATTAGGTTCTTCCCAAGCTGAATACAAGAGATATCTTACCTGTACACTTGAGCAAACGTCAAAATTGTTTGATCACTTTACTACCTTTGGGTAGTTTTGCAATTGTACAAATTAAGGTAATTATTTTTTATTTCACTCTAAATGTTAACTAACTATATTATTTGCCAATGCAAATAGTTTAACTCGTAAATTTACAAGATTTATTTAAATAGTTATTATATTTTAAAAATCTTACATTTCAGACATCTGTCATTTTAATGATTTTTATTTTAAATTAAATGAAATAAACTACTTAACTCCATCTTGGATTTTTTATTTTCATTTAAAATAATCATGAGATGAGATTACTTTAATTTTTTTGGGAGTGCCTGATTGAAATTCATAAAAATTGAAAACGAGAATTTTTGATATAATTCGAGAGTTCTAAAATAAATTTAAGCTTTTAATTGCTGCGTTCCAATGGGACAAGTAATTGGAAGACCAATAGAACGATGAAAAATTATACCAAGTAAAACTTGGTTATTGACGACTGGAATGGATTTCTGGTGGGAAATAGCCAAATCAAATAGAATATATAAAAATATAACAGCTCGATGTCTAGAAATGCTACAGATATGCTTAGCTACCTATTTTTTCGTGTTACGTTCATTGGAGGATTAAAAAATGTAAATAATTTGACGTTTGTTATAACCAATAGTCAATTTTTCATATAAATTGATTATAATAAACGTTAAAGATTTGAAGATTTTCTTGCTGATGTGGTTACAAAATCACATAACAAAAGTTATTTATTTATAATTTACACATTTATTCTTTCAACGGCACTAGTTATATATTTCTTACGATTAATTTTCATTTAAAAATTGTAAACAAAACTTTCAATTGCAAATTAAAATTAGTACTGAACACACATATAGAGACATCGAGCTGTCAGATTTTTATATATGCTATTTGGTATGGCTAGTGCCCGTGAGTGGCGCTATTTTTCTATTTCCAATCGTCAATACTATATCCGTGTGAGGCGCGTTGTCTAATATAACAACCAACTTTTTGGTAGAAAGGTACACTTTGTCTCGACATGTCTAGTGTTTGTCAGAGGTAAAATGTGCGGTAGCGGTCTTATGCAAGTGGTCTCTTGGTCGTAAATGGTAACATGTATGTTAACGGTTGTAACTAGGCAGCCTATTTAAATCACGTTTTAAATAATAAATATGCTTATGTTTTGTATTATTCTTTGGTAATATGTATGATTGGTGTTCTGAACAGTAACAACAGTCCGATGCTTGGATAATTTTTTTTGTAATTGAAGATCTACATTATGTTAGTCAAACAACTATCCCTGTACCTTGCCGTTTATTTTTAACCACACTTACCACTTTGAAGGACGTCGTCAACGAAATTATTTGTTTTATTTTTGTTTCAGTTCGAAATTTTATTATCCTTTGAATCGTGTATAGAGAAACCTTGTACCATTGGCCAGGCAAATTGTTTAGCACAGTTAATAGAGAATTTAGTACATATTAACCTTTAGTGTCCGAATACTTTGGTTAAAATCGGCTTGAAGGGTAAAATACATAAGTTCGAAGGGTTTACTGATTTTTAAATGTCAAATAATAGTTGGTTTGATATGTCATTTGGTAAATATCATAGACGTATAATAGATTTAGACAAGAATCAAGCAAACGTCAAGTGAGGAAATTTTCAAGGGTAAAAGAGAAAGACTATAATAATACCAGGGCCGAAATTAGAAATTTACTATTTGATTATAATGAAGTTAGTTGCTAAATAAAAAATAAATTTAATAATTTTTTTTGTGATGGTATGGCAATTAGATATTTTAGTAGATATATGTATTTTAATATTAAAAAAAGTTTTAAGGTTTCTTTTTAGGACTATAGTTTACTTGAGTGTACTCATTTCCACACTTCCCAAGAGGAAGAGTACTTAGCGCATTTTTTTTAGTGTGGTATCCCCAGTAGGTCTAATCCACTTAGATTGAAACTAGAAAAATAGGGGAATTTGAGATTTTAGCCTACATGCCATGGAAATGGAGTAATGAGACAAATTTGTTCCTTTGTGATAGCTTTGCAGATTTTTCGTTGCAAAAGAAATTTAACCGAATATCGTAATATTTTTCTATAATGGACTGAGATAATAAATGTAAATGTTCTTGAGAATGGCTATATTGAAATTCTAAATTGTCGGTAAAAATATTTTCATCAAGAAGATTATGATGAACATTATAACATATCTTTTTAAAGAATTTTAAGCTTTCTAGTTCCGAGCAAACTTTACTATAGCTACTTAAAGGTCCTGGTTGGTCAAGACTTAACATGTTTAACCACAGTTCTTTCGTTTTATTACATTTTGGTAACTTAAAAAGAAAGAAATATTATTTACATTATAGCTACAAATTTACAAAAAAATGAACAGTAGTCATTTCCTTAGACAAAAGCTCAACATATAAACGAAGTGCTAATGAGCTTCATGACCCTGTCCATTCAGGACATAAACACATCATGCATTTTATATTAATTTTATATGATTTTATATGACAAAACTCCGTATGTATTATATTTTGAAAATCATAAAATTAGTGGGTAATTTAACGGCGTTTTTCCGAACTAATTATACAATTCGGTCCTGGAATAGTACACTACATTCAAAAGAAGGGACTGTAAACAAAAAATGAAAGTGTACAGTATATTACGATTTTAGGGACCACAAAAATAACATTATTATTTTTTAAAATTTTTAATATTTTTGAATTAAAACTTAATTTTGTTTTTCACTAATCACTAGATTACAATCACAACATACATTATATTTAATCTAATTTAGTAATTAACTTACTTATGAAACGAAATTCCTTCTACTTTATTGAGTTAAAATTCCGACAATTTTTCACCAAACACTTCATTTTTTCAAGTTTTTTTTTAATTTTGATACACGATAGTATAGAGTTTATGATTTTTTAACAAAAATTTATTAATTTTAATAAGTTTTAATTAATTTTATCACTGTTTTTTCTAAAAAAAGAACAAATCCAAGCCAAGCTTTGTTTTGAATTGGCGAAAAAAAAATTTTTTTTTTGTTTTTTTTTTCAAATTGTTGAATAAGACATACAATTTTTTAGATATCCGTCCCTCTCCAACCGATCACACGTGAAATAGAAGATTTACTATGGAAAAAATATTTGAAACCGGTCTATATCTCTTATACGTCTATGGTAAATATTAACCAAAATAATTGTACAAAAATGGATAATATATTAAATACCCATTATATTTTCGCTTTATTTTACAAAATCAAAATCAAGTATGTGCATATATTGCAAAAAAACCAGTAAACGTTAAATGCACAACTACTCATGGCAAATAAAAATATAACGATAAATTACAAAATGTTATCTAAAATGTTTATTTTGGAATCCCATTCCCTTCGCAGTTTCATATAAAGTTAATTCCCACCATCGCTTGTTACTAATATGTACTTACAAATCGTATGTCATGGCCAGTATATATCTATGAATATATATGTAGGCATTGCTCAGGGAATAAATTTTGTATCCGTTATTTAAACAAGTTGAAACACGATCTTATATAGATGTAGATGGTTTATAGAAGGTTCTGGCGGTTTTGTAATGTACAAACAAATATTTATCAATACATAGGAACAAACACACTCAATCATAAGAAATGATTATTGAAAATATAAGTGGATTTCAAAAACCTTCCATTGTGGACGGTTTTGGTGATTGGCATAGTGTAGACAGTTGGTATATATGCATTATTATTTACTAAAAAACTTAGCGACATCTGTGCAAGCTGACTGAATATTCGAATAATCATATTGGAACCCATATTCTTGAACACGTTGGGGTTTTATTTTTGTTCCAGTTGTTAATAGAATACTGCGTTCATTCCCAAAAATAAACTTTAAAACAGCTTCAGGCACTGGAAATAATGCTGGACGATACATAGCACCAGCAAAAGCCTAAAATGTTATTTAATTATTGTTTTTGTTATTAAAAATAAATTTTTTATATTTACTTTTGTAAATGCTTCGTTTGTTATAATTTCCGGTGCCACTCCATTTAGAACTCCTTCAACACGAGGATTTTCTACAGAAAACAGTATAAGTCGACACAAATCATGTATGTGAATCCAGGGCAAAGGTTGGGTACCTGAAGCGATTTTCCCTCCTAAGCCTAAAAAAAATGGTAGTATTAAAGATTTAACCATTCCACCTTCACGACCTAGGACTACTCCCGTCCTAATTTTGACTATTCTGCAGTTTACTCCATTTGGGATTTCTGCTGCCTTTTCCCATTGGATACATAGTTTTGACATGAAATCATAATTTTCACCTAAATCATTTTCGGTATAGATTTTATTTGGGTTAGGTCGATACAGACTAACTCCCGATATATTAATGAAACTCTCAGGTTTAGAGTCAGCATTTTGAATGGCCTTCACAATCGATGTCGTTGAATTTATTCTAGAATTCCACACATTTTGCTTAAATCCTGGCGTCCACTTACTTGTTGCATCTAAAACGTTTTGCCCAGATACATTTATTATCGTACTTGTTTTTTTTGGTAATCCATAATTCTCCAAATCATGCCATGTAATACGATTAATACCAGGCATACGAGATATTACTGTGACTGAATATCCACTTTCTGTTAACAATTTAACGAGACGTTTGCCAATAAATCCTGTGCCACCCCCTAAATTTCAATATGTAAACAATTTTATTACATAATACAATTAATTTTTGCATATGCACAATTAAAAATATTTTACCTATAAGAGCACTTTTAATTGTCATTATTAATCCGTTTGCCTGCACGATACTGATAGAACTAATAACGGACACTACAAAATAATAAAATTGTTCCAATAGCTAAATTAAAACCTTGACTGGGATTTTGCACACACCGAATTCACAGTTTTTGAGCGACTTTAGATAAACGAGAGACAAAGCGATTATGCACTAAAGGTAAATACACTCGATCTCGCTCTTATTTTCGACCGTATTGGTGAGAAACATAGCAAGACATTTAAGGTGTTAACTAATTAAATATCAACAATTTTGTGCCGGTAAAATTAAATTTTATGTATTTATGTATTAAATATTTATTTATATATATTATATACATAATTACTTCAATTTTACACAATGCAAACGATTTCAAGCGAATAAAAACCATAGACGTATAAGAGATATAGACCGGTTTCAAATATTTTTTCCATAGTAAATCTTCTATTTCACGTGTGATCGGTTGGAGAGGGACGGATATCTAAAAAATTGTATGTCTTATTCAACAATTTGAAAAAAAAAACAAAAAAAAAATTTTTTTTTCGCCAATTCAAAACAAAGCTTGGCTTGGATTTGTTCTTTTTTTAGAAAAAACAGTGATAAAATTAATTAAAACTTATTAAAATTAATAAATTTTTGTTAAAAAATCATAAACTCTATACTATCGTGTATCAAAATTAAAAAAAAACTTGAAAAAATGAAGTGTTTGGTGAAAAATTGTCGGAATTTTAACTCAATAAAGTAGAAGGAATTTCGTTTCATAAGTAAGTTAATTACTAAATTAGATTAAATATAATGTATGTTGTGATTGTAATCTAGTGATTAGTGAAAAACAAAATTAAGTTTTAATTCAAAAATATTAAAAATTTTAAAAAATAATAATGTTATTTTTGTGGTCCCTAAAATCGTAATATACTGTACACTTTCATTTTTTGTTTACAGTCCCTTCTTTTGAATGTAGTGTACTATTCCAGGACCGAATTGTATAATTAGTTCGGAAAAACGCCGTTAAATTACCCACTAATTTTATGATTTTCAAAATATAATACATACGGAGTTTTGTCATATAAAATCATATAAAATTAATATAAAATGCATGATGTGTTTATGTCCTGAATGGACAGGGTCATGAAGCTCATTAGCACTTCGTTTATATGTTGAGCTTTTGTCTAAGGAAATGACTACTGTTCATTTTTTTGTAAATTTGTAGCTATAATGTAAATAATATTTCTTTCTTTTTAAGTTACCAAAATGTAATAAAACGAAAGAACTGTGGTTAAACATGTTAAGTCTTGACCAACCAGGACCTTTAAGTAGCTATAGTAAAGTTTGCTCGGAACTAGAAAGCTTAAAATTCTTTAAAAAGATATGTTATAATGTTCATCATAATCTTCTTGATGAAAATATTTTTACCGACAATTTAGAATTTCAATATAGCCATTCTCAAGAACATTTACATTTATTATCTCAGTCCATTATAGAAAAATATTACGATATTCGGTTAAATTTCTTTTGCAACGAAAAATCTGCAAAGCTATCACAAAGGAACAAATTTGTCTCATTACTCCATTTCCATGGCATGTAGGCTAAAATCTCAAATTCCCCTATTTTTCTAGTTTCAATCTAAGTGGATTAGACCTACTGGGGATACCACACTAAAAAAAATGCGCTAAGTACTCTTCCTCTTGGGAAGTGTGGAAATGAGTACACTCAAGTAAACTATAGTCCTAAAAAGAAACCTTAAAACTTTTTTTAATATTAAAATACATATATCTACTAAAATATCTAATTGCCATACCATCACAAAAAAAATTATTAAATTTATTTTTTATTTAGCAACTAACTTCATTATAATCAAATAGTAAATTTCTAATTTCGGCCCTGGTATTATTATAGTCTTTCTCTTTTACCCTTGAAAATTTCCTCACTTGACGTTTGCTTGATTCTTGTCTAAATCTATTATACGTCTATGATAAAAACAAACTCAAAATGACATTAAAAATTTGAATTTGACATATACAATCATAGCCGTATTTTATTTGATTATGGAATTGAAATTCGATTTGGAATTCAAATAAAATAGGTTTTGCATTCTTTTTGGGAATTCAAATTTTAAACAAATAAATTTTACCTTCATATATGTTTGTGATAATTTGAAATTTATACGATGATATACGAGACCCATTTTTTTTGTCCAAGAGACGCTACATTATTTTAATTTGTTAAATAATTTTTTATTTAAAATTCTATATGTCTCGTGATACGAAATGTCACGTGATTGTGATATAATTTTTTTATAAATATATTTTTTATAACATGGAAAATATAAATAACAAAAATATACAAATAATATATGTATTATATTAGACTTTCATTTACAGTAAATATCAACTTAAATCTCTATAATGCACTAAACCGGTTCCTGCCTTTGAGAACTATAAAAGCGAACTATAAAAGCGTGGTGTAAAAGCGAACCGTTTACGGTGTTCCTGTCACATGATGATTAGAATTTTTAGCGAAGTATTGTAAATATGTTGGTAGCAAACAGTTTACTTTTAGCGATGCGAAAATAAATCGTTTTTAGCGGTTCGTTAATGTACTGCATTTAGTGATCCGCTTATGAACCAATTTTACGAGATATAAAGCCCTTTTAACAAAACAAGCGAATTCGCACAAGCGGTTCATAAGCGAACTATAAACGAACTATATATACCTTTTTATACTTTATACATGCACATAGATATAATAAATTATGAATCGAAATCTATTTATATTTTGAACATTTATATTGCGTATGTATTATGTTTTGAAATTATAAACCAAATAAAAACTATTCTACTGCCTTTTTACACTAATACACCTACTCCTAGTGTACTTTTTGTAAATGTTTTTGTACAGGCTGGCTTGTATAATTATTGTTGGTTTTGCTTCTGTATATTATGTGTAAGTAGGTATTATGTGTTGAGGTTGCCTTATATTTTTTCTCTTTTAATATTTTTAGGTGTCATTCTGTACTCGGTATATTCTTGTTTAACTAACTCGGCCTCTCCACCTGACATAAAATATATTACGTATCACACTTGCAATATCTTTCAATAAATAATTTTAAAGATGGCGTTATGTGAGATCAGCTTATAATAAATTTGACGTTTTAAAACTCATTTGGGGTTCGGTATTTATACTTAGAGCAATATTTGTTGTTTGTTTAAACATTATTAAACAATGCTTTCTAAAAAAATTAAAATAGCTCTGGGAAATTTTTCTAGATGCATTATTTTTAATGTCGATCCTCCTAAACAATTTTGAATTTATGTTCCAAAGACACTCTAACTTTAGAGTTTCAGTTTTCTAGTTAATTTTTTTAATAACTAAAAATTGTAATCCACTATGTATAAATTATAAAATATTTGATTTGGAGTGACGTTCAGGTTATTTTTGTAAATAACGAATGGGATGGTTATTCGGTTCCAAATATTTATTTACGTCAGTGTTAACAACTGACTAAATTTTTTAAATATTTCTCCACAAAACTGAAACATAATATATATGTATATATTATATATATATATATATATATATATATATATATATATATATATATATATATATATATATATATATATATATATAAATATAAATATATATATTCATATATTATATTAAATCAATAATTATATATTATAATCAATCAAAACAAAAAAAACATACAACATTTTCACATACATATTTTAAACGATGAATAATGCGAGATTCGACTGCTAGCATTTCTCAAACTTAATTTAGCAAAAATTCGTCATCGGCAGTTCCTTTGCACGAAAGGAACTGCCGATGACGAATTTTTATAATACAATTATACGATATCACATGATTTCATAATAGGGTCCCAGAATACACTTTTTTACAAATATCGAATTAAAATATGGGAAATGTTAATTTGGGGAATTAAAGCGAAATGACTGCATATTTTTAATTTAAATCAATGAAAAATAATGTAAGAAAATTATATTAATTTAATAAATTTAATTGAAAAATAGTCTTTTTTACAGTATTTTTCATTAATTTAAATTAAAAATATGCAGTCATTTATTGAGAAGTATGTTACATCGCTTTTACTGCTATAAAAATTAGTATTCCCAATTTGCCGGGAATTACCAGAATAGTGCCACAGGGTAAAGTCTCCGACAAACTGTACGTTTATGTTACACCTGGTCTGGAGGGTAAAAGGCTGCAGACGTCAAACAGTAAACAGATAGGATTTGATGAATGAAATAATTGTGGGTATTGTAAATCATTTAAATAATAATAAAAAATAAATACAATTAAAAATGAAAAATGTAAGAAAAAGTAATAAGAAAAATAAAATAGAAGAAATACAGAAACCTCGGGGTTATGATCGCCAACTATTACTAAAAAATATCCTGGGATGTACAGATTGTACAGGTGAATTAATGTTTATAGTGAAATGGGCAGGATGTGATGAATTAGACCTTCTTCCAGCATCAGAAATAAATCAAAAGAACCCAACCTTTGTAATAAATTTTTATGAACAACGATGTCCGTTAAATGAAGGTGCACGGGAGCGACAGGTGTTGTGTGATCAATCAGTAAAAAATAATATTTCTATCAAGCGAGGAAATACTAAAAAAACTAGTATTTAGAGTTATCTCGGTTGCACATAAGTTATTTATAAAACAGGTATTTCATATAGTGTTACATATATAATTCATAGGTAAACTAAATGTAATAAAAAATTAATGATATTATTAACCTCTCAGGATAAAAATCATTCACTTGACTCTAGAAATATTTAAAGTTAACAAAAATAATGGAGATGCTTAAACGTAATTATTTAATAAATAATAATAATATGATTTTGTATTTTATAATTTGTTGTAGTAATAAAATAAATTAAAAAAAAACTAGTAAGTTGTTTGTTTTGATCAAATAAAGTTTTTATGCGAAATAATTTGAAACGCATGTTTAAGTTTCTTCAGAACTTAACTAATTTTATATGAACTCGACATTCTGTATTAAAACTTTCATTATTTAAAGTTCATTTTTACGCTATATATCTAGTAAACTGGGTATCTAATTAGTATACACTTGCAAGTAAAACTGACGGTATATAACAATAAAATGTATTCTAAAACAAACATTTTTAACTCGCATTTCCATTTTTCGTAGTTTAATATATTTACCACTTAATTCTAATTTATTTTATAACTGTTTTGTTTATTTTAATAAAACTTGAATAAATTCTATATAAGGAATTTCTATTATTAATGTCCAACGTCAACTCTGTCGGTATGAAGTGCTTTATTTTGTCCTCTTCCAAAACCGTTCAAAGTAATTATAGAAGGTTTTGCGTCTTTACATCGCAGCAAAGTAATCAAGAACGGCATCACTCAATTTTTTATTGATTTATTCAAAGTTGAGTGTACTTTATACTTTCCTATGTATACGTTTGTGCGGCTTGCATAACATTGTTGTTGGTTTAGGTCAAACAGAAATTTTGAATTTCTCATAACTGTCAATGTAAATTTAATAGTTTGAGTTTGTTCAATGTTTATTTTAAATTAATGTTTTATTACAAATATTTAATTTATCTAATTCATCTTGCCCTCTACAATTTTTAGCTATTACTTTATTTTCAAGCTCTTACCAAATTCATAAATTACTCTGTATTATAAATATAATTCGTTTCAATTTTATTTTCTATATCTTGCATTTTCATTCGCAAATTATAATATAATTCGATTTCTTTATATGAAATAAACATAGCAACTATAGAATGAAATGCTATGAGCCCAAAAAGTGTGTTTTTTAACGGTGCTGTTAATTTACGCCAAACTTTTAATACTTCTATAGGATTTTTTGTGATTGAAGGTAAACGGTAGGTGAAATGACGAGTCGCAAACATAAATGATGATAAGGGACTTAATATAATCGGTAATATGACACCAAATCCTGATTGCACTAGTGCTGCTCTAGTTTGAATACAGACTGGACATTTCTCTTTTTGTAAAATAATTGGACGTTGAATGGACTACAAAAGAAATTAAATTAAAATAATATGAAAAATAAACTTCAAAATGTACATACAATTTTATGGTAAAGTGTAGTTAAAATTGTTGGTAAAATTACAATCGGTAAGTAACTTGAGAATTTACCATAATTCCCTAGTTTTACTTTAACCCGATAATAATTATTGATATATGCTGCAGTAAATACGCTTATTGATCCTAGAATACCATCTCCATACCGAAGTGCCCAGCTGTTTTTCAGAAACCATTAAATTGAATAACATTAATTTACAATTATAAATTCGTCACCTACACTTCCGATGAGGGTTTCCAGTTGTTAATTATTCTTGATTGATAACTTAATGCTTGTTGTTCATTTAAAATTATGGCATCTTTTGGGATTTCGGTCACTTTTGAAATATGCAGAGACATTTTGATTAATAGCTATTTTAATTTAATTCACAACTTTATTATATATTGCATGCAAATTATGACAATTTGACATATGGGCCTGACACTTCAGGCACGTACTGGTTTTACCCAATATGCAATTCACACGGAACTCTGTACTTTCACGACTATGAGCTTCATAAATATTTTATTTTTAATTTAACTTTTGACCTCCTTAAATTAGTTTTAAATGATTAAAAATCTTAAATTAAATAAATCAAAGTAATTATAAAATTAATTATTTTTAATTTATAATTAACAAAAAATAAAGAAATACGGCAATGAAATGATCTGTGAAGCGGACGCAATATCCTAGCAACCGTGTCTTGACTCTTGAGTAAAACATGCAAGACAAACCAAAGACCGCAACAAACCCAAGACGTAATAAATAGAGATATTTTTTTTTCTCGGATATTAAAAAGATCGCATATCTGAATTTTGATAGTAAATTTATCTCCGGTTTCTCCGATATAAAAAAACACCTATAAATTTTGAGTGAGTTCGTTGCATGAAACCAAGATTCGAATAAAGTTCGATTATTCATTTTGTCAGTTAAATTAATTTGTTATTGTTGATATTCGCAGATCGTCATTGTGTTTAAAAAAAATAATAATCCAGCATTTCTAATGTCACTGTAGGGTTTGAGGTTATAGAATAAATTGTTTGAAAACAAACCAACATTGTAGTCTTGCTCAATAAAATCATCCATTTCTACTGACATTTAGTTGAAAATAAATTTTGAAAACAAAACAAAATAGAGTTAATAATAGCAAGACAAACATCAAAGTTAGCCTGAAGTTATTTCAGGATCTATTTACGAAAATGGCAAAAAAAGTATAAATCTATTTATGTTGGTAACATATGCGTAGGTAGTCTTGTGCAACGTGTATAGTGTTTGCTAAAGCTTGGTTTAAAATTCTCCCGTGATCATTTTGTATAAAGTTAAGTTTATTTCAACTCGAGTATGGAAATAAAAGGCGGAGTCCTTATGTGTTTTGATTGGTTTGACCTCGGGAGTTCGGAAATTATTTTCGAAGTTATGAACCAAGCCTTAACAACATGTTTATTGTTCATCTTAGGTAAATTTTGTTGCGGTCTTATGCAACAGGTGGTCGTCTTTGCTAACATTTATAATAGTGATCTTATGCAACTGGTCTGTTGGTAGTTGTAGGTAATGGTTGCTTTCTAATCGACTTCTGCAAGTACTTATAAGTAGGCTTACCATATCAGAAAGATCGGAAAACGTTGCTTACGCATACGATTATCAACAAATAACTTATAATTTATAAGTTATTATAACCAATAATTATTACTATTATAATTATTATTGCTTTGAAATCCAAAACAGTATTTTCACCACTAAATTTGCTAAGGTAATCTCCAACAGAAGAAGAAAATCAACACTAAATTTGCTAAGGTAATCTCCACCGTTAAACAATGTAAAGTTTTGCGATACACGGTCTCCACTTTTTGGCTATCGAGTTTCTTGGAGAGCAACGAGTTTCAAGCGATATTCTTCATGGCTGATATAGTGCCATCAATATGATAAAGTCACCGCCTTTTATTTCCATACTCGAGTTGAAAAAAATTCAACTTCATACAAAATTAGCACGGGAGTTCGAGAGATCGGAATTTTTTTCCTATGCTATGAACCAAGCTTTAGCCACACAGGGCATATAAAAATGTACATAGGTGCATTTATATGTATATCCAAAACATTCAGTAATTGTAGAAGGTTTTGTGTATATCAGTAGTTTTTTTGTTATTTATTAAATACGTCGTAGTTTAAAAACTTAAATGTCAAATACGCAAATTTGTGATATATAAATAATTGATGAACTCACGTTTGCTGGGTGACGAACTCACGTTTACTGGGCAGTGTATTGTATTGGTACGCAGCCATGGAAATTTTAATGACATGACATCAAAGTAGTATGTCCACAAGACAGGTGTCAAAAAGAAAATTTTTTTGTTCGTGCAGTAAATTTTAATTCATATCTTTTTTCGATATTTACTTATTGTTATTTTGGTTTAAGAGGTATTAAAATGTAACAATTCATTTAAAATTATTTTATTTTATATAAAAGAACTGTATAAACGTACTAAAATACAAATTTTTGTGAAAGAAAGTAAAAGTTTTTAATATTTTGTATGTGTAAATGCTATTATTGCATTAAATATTATTCTAACTTTTATAATTTATTTTATATTAATTTTTTTATTTATGTGGTTAGATGCAGATTAAGACCCTGTGCTGTTAATTTGAAATAATTATTAATATAAAATATGGCAAATCCTATACCACCTTTGGTTTCAAATACCCCTCCAATTGATTTCGATGACAATAAGGAAAATATTGACATTGAAGCTTATGAAACATCAGATGTTACATTTAACAATGATTTTATAGATGGTAAGCGAGTTATATTAATTTATGTAAATTTTGTTTAGTAATTACCTGTTAAGCTTCTAAAACTAAATGTATAATCATTATATTATATGACGTAATTGGTTCCATTCATGTTTGTAATTCATCGGAATTCAACTTCAATTACAATGTTTTTGATTGGATTGGTTCCATTTACTTCAATCGCAAAAATTGTTAAAAAACCTATAAAATTTTTGATCGTTGAAAAATGATTACTTATTATTATTACTTTGGGTTTTATCACTGATTTGTAATAGACTCAATATGACTCAAAACAATATGTATTTAAATAATTTAATTAAAATTTATTACTAACATTAAAAATACCTAATCAAGAAAGATTATAATATTATTATTATAATATTATAATCTTTATAATATGATTATAATATTATTATTATACAAATTAAATAAAATTCCAATATGATATAGAAAATATTGGTATCATAAATATTTAAACAATGAACCAAACTACATGACGAAAACTTGAGACTCAAAAACTTAAGAGCGCTATACACCTGTCGAGTCGACCGTCTAAAAATTGTAAATTCGGCTAGCCTTTAGTGCCGCTCATTAAATCGAATGAGGCGAAATGTTTCTGTACCTAATGTCTCGGCATGTTTGCTGATCTCGGCTGTTAGGCCCTCAACATTTAAATCTAAAACAATTCGGAGGACTAAGCAGGAAATAAACATTTAATTGAATTAACCATTTAATCATAAAATTTGATTTACAAATTAAAGAAACGATTGCGAAATTTAGCGTCCAAACTTAAACAAAATAGCACCCACAGTCGGACGGATCGGTGAAAACATTTAAAAGAACATTAGAAAAGCATCTACGGAAAGATGTTAACATCATCTAGAATAATTGAAAGAAAACTATGATTTCCGTGTGATATCAAATTTGGATCACCCGAAGCAGAACCAGACACCAAAAAACAGCATAAAATGCACTTATACTCAGATATCAAAAAACAAAACGTATATATAAACAACAAAGCCGTCTTATATATATCATTGGGTTGTGCCTACAGTCCTACACTACAAATCAGATGATACAACCCATTATGATCAGTTTACTTAAAGGTATATGGAACTAGAAGCTAAATATACAATAAAAAGAAAATATTATTTGACTATGATTAGACCATATTAGAACAGATTATATATACTTTAAAGTGTATATAATTTTTCATATTAGTTAATCGAATCATATAGTTTTGTAAAAGCTAAATATTGTAGCCTTGAAAATCAGCGATCGTATATGTTACATAACGTATATCATCCATAATGATTAATAAAGCCAAACTCGTACTGCATGTAGCTTAATAAAGGCAGACCAAGCTAATTCGATCTTTAAATGTTGGATCAAACTCTTTAATAATCAATAGTCAGTCACAGCAACGCCATTTAGAATAGATAATATTCATAATAAAATATGTATATGCGATTAATAAATATTAAGAAAAATAATTTTAAGAAATGTATCGGTATAATATCGAGCCCTAAGTTTGCAATGGTCATCGAGATCAAGTAATTTAAATTATAATAATATATAACTTACCATACTATTATTTAAAGATTTACTAACATTGTGACTCTAGGAACCAGATAGACTTAAAAAAAAATGACTCGATAATTAGCTACACAGCATTTATTAAAGTCAACTATGGGTTCTTATTTTGAATACGTTACTTATACGAAAGTATATGTTTTGTCCTAAAAATAGGGACATAAACTGTAGTCTAACTTATTAGCCATATTCCAAAATGTGTATGCTTATTGTGCCTCGTGTTACATCTTTCTAGTAGAAGCTGTAGGCTCCTTTCTAACTGCTTAAAGCTAAATCCATTTTATGAACTATAAACTCAAATGTAGAGACAATAATATACATATATGTATCTATTTAACATTTATTTAAATTATGATCCTATTACATATCTTTAAACAAAGTATAAGTTTATTATTTTACATAAATAATAAATTATGTAAAACCAAATGCACAAATTAGAAGACAACAAAAAAATAACAAATTAATGACTACAATTTGCTTTGTATGTATGAGTGAGAAAATACGTTTCATGAATAGTTCTTCTAGTTTATTTAGCCCCTGAGATGGAAATGCGCTTCATCTGAAAAGATGAAAATCGACGTCATTATCAAGCAACAATTACATGTTTTACAATGTCTCATTTTATTTTACGTTTAGTGTGAAATAATTAGTCAAAACGTTAATTTAAAGGTTACAACTATAAACCGGTCGAACTTAAGCTTTGTCCAATTACAAAGTAAATTTTTTACTAAAGGCTAATTTATTTTCTAATAAGTATTTCTTCCAATCATCACATATTTAGAGAATTACTCTTATTCTTTATAAGTTGTATATAAGAAAAATAGTAAAATAATGTAACATTTTTGCCTATTCCCGGTTCGTATCACTAGATTGTGAATAAATTCCACTAATACTTACTGTCCACAAACCAGTACACAACACTTCACCAATTAACACATAATATACGACAACTTCTACTTCAAGAACTGTTCATAGGTTCATTTTCAAACACAATAATTTCCGCAATAAATTACAATAATTATTATTTATTTACAGCAATAAATAATTCTGTATTTTATCAATAATAATTCACTTTTTATAACACTTTTAATTTTACTAGATTAGTTGCTTGCTAGATTAATAATTTTACTAGATTAATTGTATAACAACAATTTTATCTCTTTCACGTTTAAAATACAGCCAAAAACGTCTCTATAGAAAGACCAACTATTCAAAAATTTAAAGAGACAAAGCGCCTCTTTGATGTAGTATTGGTTGTGTACAGATATAGCGTAAAACAAAAACAAAAAAATATTTTTACTAACACTAATATAGTTAGTTTTTTTATGTTATTTTTGCTTTGTTATTTGTTCTGGTACCAATACTACTTTATTGAGGCGGATATATAGTAGTATTAGTGTACGAAAAAATGAGTTGGTCTTTCTATATAGAGACGTTTTTGATACAGCTCATCTCAAGTTACGACTGTATGTAGCTTATATACCAAAACTACGTGTATCTCGAATATTCTATTTTTCGAGATGTCACTACGGTATTCTATAAATCATATTTGCTCAATTTTTACTAATACTACTTAAGCTATTTCATAGATGTCTCTAGGTTTGATTATAGAGAAATTGTAACACTCCCTCTAGATGTACCACTTTAGGTTTACCTCGTTGCCCCATTTTGATTCGGTATATGACATCATTCAATCTCGTAATAAACTTGTAGTGTCCTTCTCAATGAGGCTGCAACTTTGGCGATAAACCCTTTTTTCGTTGTGGGTTGTGAAGCCGTACCAGTTGTCCACATACTCCCGGCCACTGCAGTTAGAACCACTCCAAACTTAAAGTCTCCTGGCAGCCACAAATTACTACCAAAATCACCTTTGCTTGTGTAACTGCTGTTGTATCGTGCACTGCGTATTGACCATTCTACTCCTGAAATCTTCCTCGTATTTTGGCTAAAGTTGTATTGATTCGTAGATAGCAATCCGAACCTTAGGTACGTACCACTATTAAATAGTGCGTTGACTGAATAACTGAACTCTGCCAAAACTCAATATGCTTTTGCTACTAGACTTTTGTTTGCGATATCTATCCATGTTGGTCGCGCTCTGCTTCTTTGTATTTCATTATTACCGATAAATCCGAATCTTCCATTTGCTCCTTTCTAATTTCCTCAGGAGACCATGTATGATGATATCGATGATGTTTTCTTTGTCTTCCACTCGGCCACAATGCTTGCATTGTACTCGGCATGGTGGTCTCGATAAGGCATCGGCGTTCCCGTGCGCTCTCTCACACTTAAATTGATTGACCATAGAGATATTTTTGGAAATGTTTAACGCATTCCACTATTGCCAATAAGTCTTTTCGAGTGACGCAATAATTTTGTTCCGCCTTTTATCTAGATCTACTGTGATAAGCCACCTCCTAATCCATTATTACTTGCATCAGTGTTCTGGCGTCTCCGTTCTTGTGTTGAACCGGTGTTTAACCATGTTTGCTGTCGTCTATTGGAATCATTTGCTGAAAAGTTTTCAAACAATTGCAAGCCACTAACGCTGGCCATGATATTTAATTTTTTAATAGAGTCCATGAAGTTTGAGAACGTCTTCGGTGATTTTTATTCTTAAATTGGGTTCTGACTGTTCAAACTCTGTTATATCCTTTCTAACCATAAAGGGTATAAATTCATTCTCAAGGTAAAATAAATAAAGGTTCAGCAAATATTTAATATGCCTCCATGGCAGTTTCAAATATATTGGAGTGGCTTCTATTTAAAAAAAATGTTTTAATATACTTAAAATACGGTTTTGACTTAGAAAATATGATTTCAGAGACTTAAATAAAATTATCACCTTCTCAATGGCCCTAGATAGGGCTAGAATCACCTTGTGATAGAATAACCAAGTAGCTTTATATATTCTACATAGGATTCCTCACAAAAAACTTTCAACGATTCTGTCCAAACCGTAAAATTTCTAAAATACAGATACATTTTTGGCAAACCTACCTCTATTTCTATTGGAAAAATACCGGCTACTGAAATTGGTAAATCATCAATCTAATAAAAAATGAATCTCTACAGTCTACAAATAATTCGCCAAGTTAGCTTGGTGGTGAGTATCTAAATTAAAATCGTGAAACAGCCCTATCTACCAAACATTAAACTACACAAAAACCTGTTTATCTCGAATTAATATTTTAAATGTTCGGCCGGTTTTTTTAGAGGATAACCCATCAAAATAGAGGACTGGCTAAGTCTTTAAAAGAGGACGTCTAAACTCTAGAGGACGGGTTGTTTCATTGGAGAAAAAAAATCAGTTTTATGAAATCTAGATCAGTTTTTATTAAATCTAGATCTTTTAGCTAGATTTGTTCAATACCAACATAAATAGAAATGTCAATTATGATAAATTTTGATTTTTATATCTGTCATTCGTAAATTTTGTCTTGCTGGGTATTGTATAGTAAAATTTCCTCGATTTTTTTATTGTAGACGCCGCGCCATTGGTTATTAACTATTAAACTAATAATTGTGGTTTTTCAGAATATATTTTAACTACAAAAAATTGGCACAAAAAAAAATATGTATTGTGAAATGTCAAAATAAATGTATTCTCCACTACAACGACAAAACATTTATTGTTATTATATTATCTATAGTTTTATTGGAGATAAAAAACTGATTTTTTTGACAGAAATCAAAGCCGTCTTCAATCCCTTATAGGAAGCCCAAATGTACTCATACATAAGCTGTAAATAAATAAGAAAAATGTAATGTGAGACGATGCCGTCGTTTATATACGATTGTGTATTTAGTGTAGAAAAAATAATAAAACAGCAAACTAATGAGGAAATAAAAAAAAAGAGCGAACTTGTATTTTTTTATGTTTTATTTCAACTGTTTGTTCTTATATTTGGAAAATAGAGATAATACAGAATGTATTATAATACAGAGATAGTGAAAGCCACTACGAGTGTTATAATTAGCTCAAATTTATATGACGTGATGGTAGTGTGGGTTATTTAAAACCATTCAAAACAAAACAAAATTAAAATTTTTTTTTTCATATGTATTTTTGTCGCACTAATACAGTCAATAGGTTATATTTTTAATATGGTATTTATGGAAGGCGGGAACCATGGCTTCTTAAAAGTGATTGAAGGCGGCTTTGACAGAAACTAAAAAAATTACCATGTAACTTTTATGCCCTAAACAAACGACGCGCAATACGCGCGTAAAAGTAGAAGCAATGAAATCATATGAAGTAATATATACTAGACGCGCGTACTTTACGTAAAAGTGGAAATCATTTCTACTTTTACGTTGTTTCGCTTCGAAATATCAGTTTTATATAAAACATAAATTAGTGGTAGATTTTTAAATATTTTAGCTGTGCTCCCACAAAAATATTTAAAATTCTAATACAGTTGAAACTAAATAAAAGATATCGTAAAAAGATTCATAACATAAATTAGTTATTACATGTATGTATTAACAAAACAATAAAAGGATAGGTAAAATGATATAGTTAAAAAGATAAAAGCATATAGTTAAGTATATAACGTAAAATGTAAGTTTTTTTTGTATTTTAACACTATTAGCACAATAAAATTGTAGGTTATGTTAAAGTTTGGAAATGCCAAAACGCGCGTCGAGTTTGAATTGAAAAAAATTGTATTTGTGTTTTTCGCGTCTTTGACATATAGACGCGTATTACGCGCGTATTGTGCGTCGAGTTTGTTTAGGGCATTAGTTGTATGGTGTAAATACAAAGCCGTCTGTAGGAAAAGCCAAACTCATCGCGTAGCACACGCCGATATTTAAAAAATAATAAATAAAACTCTCGATCTGATCTGGCGTTAGTAACATTCATAAAAAAAATTTGAACCTTTTCGTTACTATGACAATTTCAATAACTAAGTTACACTAATATAAATAAATGTAGAATTTCTACAGCCTACGTATTGGATGAATTCGACTTTTATTATAGAAAGTTTTGTGTAAATATCAAGAAATTCAAATTTCTTGAAGATTGAGGAGAAAAATGCGATTTATTTCCCCTATTGTACAACAAATATATTTTTTTATTATAAAATATTTCTTTTAAGATATTTTTATGGATTTCATTATCAAATAAGCAAACCAGAATCGCACTTCCGACCCCCTGGAAGCCTGAAAAACATTAATAAAATGAAATTATCATTATTATTATTATTATTATCGAATCGGCTTTATTTGTAAATTTTGATTTTAGGGGAAATAAAACCATTTTATAGTTATGGTGTTCACCACAAGGTAGTAATTTTTTCATATTTTTTATTTAAAATCATATTTAAAATCACAGAAACTATCATCACATGACACGATGCTTGTATATACAATTTTTGTACATAAATGTATATAAAAAATTTTGACACAAATGTTTTATAACCAACACAGAAAAATTAAAATGCGCATAAACCCAAAAGCTGTTGCTTTGAAATGTTAAAGTAAAACTCGCTTAGCTTTACCAAAGCAACACAGCTATAATTGATTGTAATATTTCCCCGCCTTATATGTTTTCAAAATTCACTTTTTGCGAGGCGTAAAATACTATAAAGAAAAATTATAAACCTCTTTCGCGGTCACGTAAATATATGCCGTTATTTTGAAAGCTTTGCGGTGGGACACGTCGGCATATGCCGACATAGATAAAATGTACTATAAAAGCACTTCGGATGTTTAGCCGTCCTTCACTCACCCCTATACAAGCATTCTTGTAATTATTGTGCCTCATTTAGTGACTAGGTTGTGACTCTTAGGTTCAACCGTTACATATTTGTTTTGTTTTAAAGATGTCAAAAAATATCACGTAACTTTCATATAAGTTCATATAGTTCGTAAAAGTATGTCGCTACGAAGGGACTTTTATATATTTAAATTTTGGTGCATAGTATTTTTAGTATTGGATTTTTTTCTTCAAAATTTTTATTTTAATAATATATTTTTATATTGTGTAATTACCGTTATCAGTTTAGTACATGATTATTGAATTTTTTTGAATTTCTTGAATTTTTTAAGGTTTTCTGGTGTCATCCAATATTGGCTATAGCCGACGTGTCCTATCAATGAAATAAAAGTTGTAAATAGGACACTTACTGACATTTGCCGACAGATTCTCCTAGTTGAGTTTTAACTGTCAAATATATATTCATCCAATTACGATCCCAAAACTTTATTCAGACTTCATGTTACTCGTCTAGAATCGAAATTATAGCATGTATCATGGTGTTAGCATTTTCTAAATAAAAATTGTGTACAAGAAAGGGTTAATTTTTTATTGAAAAAGTCATAGCAACGAAAAAGTTCAAATTTTTCTTAAATGGTTTTTGAATGGTAGTATTACAAAACAAAGTAGTAAATTGTATATATCCGAATGTGTGCTACGCGAATTATTTGGCTTTTATTATATATAGTTTTGATATTTATCAAAAATTATCATAGCAACTGGCCGTGATAATTTAGGTGTCTTCGATTTAAGTAAATGTCAAAAATTTCTATTCACAAATATTTATCATGGGTTTCGGACACAGTCTTATTTTAAATTGTTGTGATAATTAAATATTTAACTAAATAATTGTTGACATTGGGACTTTAATAAACAATATTTGTTTAAAATAAACATAAATTTGTTTAACCTGCTACCATCTGTAGTCCTGTAATTTGTGCTTATGAAATTACAAATTTTAATTGTTTGCTAAACTTATTATTTAGCTTTAATAGTGATATTTAACAAATTATATTTTATTAAATTACAGATATGCCATCACAACCTTCAGCATCGTGTGCAAAGCCTATTTCTATTTCAGCATTGCATTATTCAGTTCTTCCACCAGATGATGACATCATAGATCCGATTATATCAAGAACTACTGAAAATAAATCTGATATAAATTCAGGTTCTTTAGAAAATAGCATAATTACTATAGATAAGATCATAAAATTGGATGATATGCCTTTAGAAACATTACAAAATTGTAATGACGATAATGATATTGATATAAATTCTGTAGAATTTGAATTCAAAATTGCAGTTGATCACGATGATATTAAGCATCCGCGTTGTTTTGAAAGCACAAAAAAAGAACAAGTTAAAAATGAATATTTTTATAATGACGACAGTCCTCCACTAATTTTATCGAACATTGGCTTGGATGATGGTGATCAATTTAGCAATGAATTTGAAACAAATGATAATAGTATTAATTTTGATAAGATTAATAGGATTAATTGTACACATAGTACACATTTAAACGATGATAACAGTGTGTTGTCATTAAAATTAGATCCTGATGAAACATCGACTAGTACTTCACCAACGTTAAAAGAAACACAATTAGAACCTAACGAATATAATGTTATTCATGATATAGAAGGAGAAACTGCTTATCAAACATTCCAAGATGTAGTTAATGATGATATTTTTATCGAGCTCAATGGATTTAAGTATTTTCAGGAGCAACTGAAATCTAGTGAAATATTATTTTCAAATGAGCATGATCCTACCTTTGAGACACATTTTGAAGCAAATTTTATGGATGCAAAGTTTCCGGTAGTTGAAAAAAACGAAGAATTAATTTCTGAAAAAATTAAAGATAAAAAATCAATTTTAAATAACATAAGCGAAAATGATTTTGATGATTTTCAAGATTTTAAAGCTGCGCCAACAAATATGACTAATCAAAAAAGTATAAATGCCTTTACTGAAATAAAAAATAAATGTGAATCGAACGAAGAGGGCTATTATGTTAGTGATCGCAGTCATACTATTGATGATCGTGATGAGTTTGGTGAATTTAAAAATTTTAACCAACTACAAGTAATTCCTGAAAAATTACAATTAGAAGTACAACAATTAAATGTCGCCTTAACTCAGATGTTTCCTTTTCAGGAAATGCTTAAAGAACATATTCAAATTAATATTAAAAATTATGTAAAAATAGAAAATAACAAATTACTTGGAAATCTACTGGGCTTTGACTCGACAGCAGCATTAAATTATCAATGGAATAATTCAAACGCTAACCAGATGTTAGTTAAATCACTGGGGATAGATGCAAGAAATATTGTAAGTCTTTTTGATTTTATTTGTAAAACTAATTAATTTATCAGTATATTAATTAGTATATTACTAATTAATGAATGACCTATATATGTATATTACCAGTACTTTAAAAGTAGCTACCAAAAAGTATGAATGGTGTAAACGCAAAATATAATACTTTAGAACATACTTTTTTCCTATTTGAATAAAGTATGTATCAAACAATTTATTATTGATATAATATTTTGTTGTTGTCATAATGTCATTCATTAAGAATTGATTTTCTTTTGTATTTTGTTTAGTAATATTTTAGAAAGCGTAGTAAACATTTAATTATATAATAAGTATATATTTAATTTTGGAGTCCGAGTTCGATCATCGAAGAGATTTGATCTGTGTTTTGAATTTTTATTTATTTAAAATTAATGGACATATATTGCAAAATGTGAATTTTTAATGCTTTACGTTTTAATGATGATCACATGCTCTTCAGTATGTCCAGGTAAGTATGTCTCTCATAATCATTCTATTTATTTATTCATTTAATTAAAAGTTGAAGTTGTTTACAACTTATTTCATCAGTTCCAAACTTGATAACATATTTTTTCAAGTATCTAAATACCCCTTACATATAATATCTATTTATTTTTTTATATATTTATATACACCAATACCTCACTTTGAGTTTTTTCGGAGTTGCGTCAGTGCTAAATTAGAACTAAAAATTCGTTTTGAGGTTTTATTCGTTTTGAGGTTATATTTTCGAACTTGCGTTGTTTTGGGTGTTGTTACTGAATTAGAATTCAAATTCGTCTTGAGTTTACTTATTTTCGTTGCGTTTTTTTGATTTGTTGTGTCAAAAACGTCTCTAAAGAAAGACCCACTATTCAAAAATTTAAACGAACAAAGCGCCTCTTTGATGTTGTATTGGTTGTGTACGGATATAGCGTAAAATAAAAACAAAAAAATATTTTTACTAACACTAATATAGTTAGTTTTTTTATGTTATTTTTGCTTTGTTATTTGTTCTAGTAACAATACTACTTAATTGAGGCGGTTATGTAGTAGTATTAGTGTACAACAAAAATGATTTGGTCTTTCTATAGAGAGCTTAAAGCTTATTCGACAGTAAAAAAAATAAATCATCCTGTAACGAACCTTGATAGTGCTGAGATCGTCGCTGCAAACCGTTTTCTAGAAGATTTAAAAGCAGTAATTCTCGATGAATGCTATTCACTAAAACAAGTTTTTATTGTTGATGAGACCGGTCGAGGGATTATGCACAGATTTTAGTGACAAAAATTATTGTTAAACAAATTTTTTTTTATAGAAAACTGTGTGCAACCAAAACTGCTATACCATCAAAAAAATGTCAAAAATATAAAATTTTTTAGAAGTACATATCTAGGTATCGATAAAAAATACGTTACGAAAAAGAAAATTTGAATTTCATTATTTGCTTTTGTTCTAAATTTTATTTCTAATTTTTATTTTATTGTGGCTGTGGTTAATTGTGATCGGTGAAATAAAATAAAATTTTATTTCTCACTTTAATTATTTAGAAATATAATTACCACAACTATATAATATTTAAAACTATTTTCACTTAGAATTTTTGTATAAAATATTCAGAAATCAAAACACTACAATAATAAACGTCAAATTTATTTATAAACAAGATACAGCGAAATGAGAAACGACACACCTACTACAATAATTTTTTAAATGCGACGCACGTTATTCTAGCAAAAATTATTACTATTTAACAATAATTTTTGTTACTAAAATCGATGCATAATCGCTCGGCGGTTTGTTTTGGAAAAGACTCCATAAAAGAGCTTTCATATCAAAAACGAAAAAAATCTGCATCTGGCTTTAAAGCGAGCAAAGATAGATTGACCCTGCTTCTGGCCGGTAATGCCAGTGGAGATTTTAAGTTTAAACCCCTCCTTATTTACCAGTCTGAAAATCCTAGAGCTTTGAAGGGTTATTCAGAGGATCGGCTTTCTGTTCATTGGCGATCAAACAAGAAAGCCTGGATGACAGCATTGTTATTCAAAAACTAGGTTTCTACATGTGCTATTCCTGAAATTAAAGCTTAATGTAGTAGCGAGTACTTGGACTTCAAAGCTTTGGTTTTAGTAGTTAATGCTCCTGGGACACAGTCTATGTTTATGAATTATCCGAAAATGTTAAATTTGTATTTTTGCCACCAAACACCACGCCTGTACTACAACCCATGGAACAGAGAGTAATATCCACATTTAAAAGTTATTACATACGACGAACATTTAAGCTGCGTTTAAGTTAAACTGATGGTCAAGACAAACCTACCATGCAAGAATTTTGGAAACAATTTAACATTATGAATGCTATAAAAACTATTTTAGATTCATGGAAGGAGGTTAAACCATTTTGCATGAATGGTGTTTGGCCAAAAATATGGCCAGAATGGGTTCACATCATAAGAGAGAATTCTAGATTTACAGTTAGCTAACGAAGAAGACAGTTCGCTAAAATTACCTGAAGAAATAAATTTAACATCAAAACTGCTTTTCAGAGCCATAAGTTTGACTGATGAAGCTTTCGAGATTTTAAAAACAAACGATCCTGACAACGAATGAAGTGGTAAAGTGTTTCGAGCAGTAGCTGATGATGTAAATTGTTACAAGAAACCTTTTTTTGATTTAAAGAAAAATACTATTCGTAGCAAACATTAGACAAATATTTCGTAACAGAAAACCATTTAACCTAAACCACGTCACCACGTCATTATTTAAATGTTTTATTATTATTTATTTGATTTATGTTTTTATGTGAATTAATAAAGCTTGTTTTATTTACGTTATCAATTCTGCATCTTTATACCAAAAATTACAAAAAAAAACTTTTGCTGGAACATATCTTCTGTATTTACATGGCTTTCTATAGTAAATCTCAATCCACTTAGCATCGTTTCACTTTGCGTCGTATATTTTTAGAACGTATCTGCAACGCAAAGTGAGGTATTGGTGTATCTTGATATTTTATAATTATAGTTGTTCAATGCAGGTGATACATACTAAAGTATTTTGTTCGAAATGAAGTCGAATTTCGTAAATCCACCGATACCATCTAATAAACTATTAGAACCAACAACAATGTTTTACATTACGATATTATATTATTATATTATCACATTACAATTAACAACTGCACACTTAACAGTTTTTAGCAACAATGGGATCAACTAATTAATTTGGTATTTTCAAGCGAAAACTAATTAAATCTTTTACAGCCTACGGCTTGGAGAAAATAGTCCATTAATACATTTTTTTTTTCAGAGAAGGATTGCAGATTACATATGAATGGTTGCAGAATAGAGATGCTGATCATATTAGAATAGAAATATGCAATATTCCCAAAATATTATTTTAAAATCCCATTCCCATCCTATTTATAGAATTTCATCATAATCGGTTAAGAACTAACCGAGTTCCTTCCTAATTGGCCATATTCCAAAACTTTCCTAAAAAATCATTTTGCGTTTAAATCACATGTCGAAATATCCTGTTTTGAAATATCCAGTTTTGTACCATATCTCGTTTCGTACCTTATCTCGTTTTGAAATATCCAGTTTTAAAATATCCAGTTTTGTACCATATCTCGTTTTGTACCTTATCTCGTTTTAAAATATCCAGTTTTGAATTATCCTGTCTCGTCAAATTCAGTTGTAAAATATCCAGTTTCGATCGGTACCCAACTCAAAAATAATGGTTACATAAAAATATAGATGAGCACAAACGTAATACTTTTACAAATGTAAATTTTTGATTGGTTGTTGGTTGTTAGTATTTAATTTTTTATTTTGGAAATGTTTATCTAGATGTTCCAGTCTTCAATAGCATTAGTAAGTTGACTTAATTTCTAACGATTAGAGTGTATTATTATTTTATAGTAAATATTTTTTAATTTGTTAATTTATATAAGAAGTATTTGAAAATGTTTGGTAGCCTAATTTTGTTAAAAATGTAGGCATTAAAAAATTTTTTTAATTTTAAGTCTTTAATGGTAAATATTGAAGTTTTAATTGGCAATGGCAACAATTGTTGTAATAAGTTTTTTAACTATAGAATTAATCTAAATAGAAGCCAAGAAGTCATTGAGGAAGATCGCAAAGACCGATATATTTGGCGAAATATAAATACATATAAAAAATAAACATTAAAATTTATATTATTTTAGTATGCAAACAATACGTCTTGTAATATAGGAGGTTTTGGTTTACACCATTCATACTTGTTTACTTTTAAACTTCTGGAGTAAACGTGGTATAAATTTTTAATGTTTTGACATTATCAATCTTGTTAGTAATATGAATATTATTAAAATTTAATAAAATAATAATTTATTAATAAATAAAATGAAAACTTTAAAATTTAGAAAATCAAAATAATTATATTTCGGTATTTGGGTTTTCAGTTATTTGGTTCAAAATGGAAATCATTAGTGCCAAGATATGCAGCAAATTTGGGATTTAATCCATTGGAACCTCTTAAACCAACTTCATCTACAATATCTAATTCAAATTGTCTGAATAAAAACGCATCCCCAGTTCAAATTCATTCAGATACAAATTCAGATCCTGGAACTGATGTACCAGCCGTTCAATTTGATTGGAATAGCGCGGGACTAGTAAATCCGTTAGATGGTAAGCATATTATAATGATTTTTTTTACTAATTTATAATTCTTTATTATCTTTATTTATAATTCCCACATCGATATTTCATCAATGTTAATGCTGACTGATTTTTACAGTTTTTTCAAACTTTCAACATTAAATTTTAAACATAATATTTAATGGAATTATTGGTACATATATAATTACGTACTAAACTACCAATATAAACATAAACACTTGAATGCACGCACATGGTGATTTTTGGTTTTGCTTGTATGTCCCGCTTGGCCTTCTGCTTCTCATCTACTGTTTGATCTTTATTCTCAATACAACACCATTCATTATAGTTAATGAACGTCCCATTAAATTTTGTACTGGATCGCTATTCGACGCCATGATTTATTTAATTTTCGAATTTAATGATTCGAATTTCCTGATAAACTTTACACTTTAATTACTATATCACTCAATTAACAAAGATATTTTTTTAACCAATTCCATAATAAAACTGCCAAAAATCTGGGCTCATAACCTGTTGTAATTAGATTTTTGGTATGTAGAAATAAAACACGGCTATCTATAGTTGTGAGTTAAACGGAAGTGACATGCTATTTTATTTTTAATACAGTGTTGCCTATTTATACTCAATTTATCATATGTCCTAACCTATCAAACATAAATTCACCCTATACACCAACAAATACGACCTAATATATTTCATTTATTAAACATTTCTTTAACATAAATCTTTGTAGGTGAAAAAGATGCAGTACGTGAAACGAGCTTTCCTGAAAGCCAGACGATAACAAATGATATTAATTCAATTACAAATTATTCTTCACCAACTACAATTATACAATTCTTAAATGCATTGCCAGTTGTATCAGAACCAAATTCAACAATAACAAGAGATTTAGAAATATTACAAGAGCATAACAATGATAAAAATGGAGCTAATACTACATATGTTCCATCGTCAACTGGTAATTTACGTGAAACACATATTTTCACACCAAACAAAAGTATTAATCCAGTATCACGTGATGTCAGTTGTTTAAATATGACAGCTGACGAATCAGCTAATATCGAGTTAGAAGAAATTCAATTAGGTTCGGAAATAAAAATTAATAAAAACGTTATTACGAAAGAATACCGTGATGTAGAATATGAACTGCCCGTGTCAAATGATATTTTACAACCCATAAAACTAAACAATAATGCAACAAAAAATTCCAGTACAAATATTATTATAAATTGGCCTGATCCGGGTGATTTTTCACCATCTCTTAATAATGCAATAGTCAATAACCATAACGATGATGACTTTGATTTTAACGAGTTTCAAAGTACAAATACAATAACATATGATCCCAGGGACGATGACATTGAGTATACAATTGAATTGTGCCCAAATAATTTTGAAAACAATAATACCAACTGTCCAATATTAACAAGTCCTGTGCATACTCCTAAAATAACAAATATAGATACATTTCTAAAGCCAACTATTGGTTTATCACCTACAGAAGAGTTGAAGCTAAATTATACGAATAATGATATTGACGATGAGTTTACAGAATTTCAATATGTTTCTCCGTCAACAATTTGTATTTCTTCTGCAACTACATCAAATAGTTTACCAACAACTTTGGAAGTTATTAACAATGTTTTAACAGATCATAATAACATGTTTTTGCAACCAACAATACATGCAACAGGTTTGTCTAACGTACATAGTCTAACTGATATTTCAAATAAAAATAAACAATCGATAAACTCAGTCTGGACGGACTCATCAGTTATTGATTTTGATGAAATCAACCGAATTGAATCTGCTTTTGCTAATAATAGAACAAAAACTAATACAATGCATCAACAACGCTCCACAATCTTAGGAAATAAAAATAAAACAATTCCAAAAATGGATAGTAAAGATGAAGATGAATGGTCTGATTTTGTATCAAGTTCTACAGTAGGAATAACTAATTTAAATACGACGAATGAACCAAATTTGGTAACTAATACCACTAAAACTAGTGTTAATGATGATTGGTCAGAGTTTGTATCCGGTTTACCAATAGTGCCAATTCCATCGAGCAGATATAAATCAATACCTAGCCAAAAAGAATATTCACAACCTAATTTTTCATCGTGGAATTCACCAATTAATTATAACTCTTATAAACAAATTACGTCCCGGTCTCTTGTAACACCAAATCTTGAATCATTACCCCAATCTTCTCAGAACATTCAAAATATATATAGCACACATCACAATGGTATTTTACTAAACTCTAGGTTTAGTATTTTGGATACCGACTTAACCAATAATCAACATGATGAAAAAAATGTTAATAATAATATAAGTAATATTAGCAATAATAACTATAATAATAATACAAAATCACAGAAGCAGCCAAATATATCTTTAATCCCCGATTTAGGATTTATTTCACCAAAAAACTTAATTAATGTACCTCGAAATAATTTTACTACTAAAAAATGATGTTTAAGGAAATTCGATAAATCGAAAAAACCATATAATTCTAATAATTTATATATAATTAATAAAAAATGTAGTGATATTTCAATGTAGATACTATTAGTTTTTTCTGTTATGTGTGTGTTATATTTGAATGATTAGTACAAAGTTTAAGTGAAATGAAAAGCAAAAATAAAACAAAGTGGTTTCTGATCGAAAAAAATGAAGTAACTTTGAACGTGTGTTGAACTGGTTTCTTTGTTTATTCAAAAAGCTGGTCTAAAGAAATAAAAAACAATTAAAAAATAACATACAAAATAAAAACATCTAACGAAGTGGAATATTTATCACTGAACGAACAATAAACGTTTATTTTATATTTTAATATGATTACATAATATTCGTTTATTTATTGAATTAAATTTACTAAAAAATTGTTTAATAATTATCTTCAAAAACAGTTTAAATAAATAATTATTTCAATTAAATTTAGCATTTAAGCTCATTCAAGTTTAAAATACTTTTAACATATGGTTTACTATTCAGATTTAAACCGTCTATATTAGAAGCCGTCTTCAATTTATAGTAAACACAGATAAACGAAAAAATTTTAACATTTAGGACTAATGCAACTAAATTAATATTTTTTCGTTAACTATCAAAAATTCATATACAGTTTTTTAAATTTTCCCAATAGATCATGTTCCCCGAAAGAGACAGCATGATTATTTAAATTCTTGGTAATAGCCGCTAGCTGCCACTATTCGCAGAAAAAAATAAAATTCAATAAAAATTGCATTTTCCAAGAGATGGCAGTAACAAACAATGTCTGCGGAGGTTTAATAGCAGCTATACAGTTTTATTGGTTATGACTTTGTTTATTGTTCGTTAGAAATGCTTGTTTATTTGTTCTAAACTATTTTGTGATATTTATTAGGACGACTTTTTATTTGTGATTTTAAATTAAATTTGTAAATATACCTATAGATAGATTAAGTGAATAGTGTACCTAGAGATTGATTTTAAATTGTGTATATATTATAAACGAATTGTATATTATTAAAAGGTACATATAATATTATACATTTATTTTTATTGAATAAATATATTTTTGGACAGCATAAATATTTTGTTAGTGGCAGCTAGTGGTAAAAGATCTTATTTATAATTTACTATAGAGACGTCTAGTGGCATAATTTAAAACAAAAGATTTGTCCAAAAAACATTAGATGGCACCAACTAGAAAAGAAGATATCTTGAAAGTTGCGACATGAATTTTTGTTTCTATGATTTTATAGCGTTAGTAAGAACTCAACTCGGCTCGTAATATAGACGGATTTGATTTATTAGCTCCACTGTTTGCTATAGTTAAATGAAAATAAAGAATTTACTTCTTTAAATAATAATAAATAGTAAAATTGTATTCTAAACATAAACGTTTACTGTAGATAAACTATATAAATAACTGACTAGTATTATAATTAAATTAAATTTAATTTGATTTTCTTATTCAGATGCATGGATCTAATGTTATCTATTAATTTTGTAATGTACTTAAATCTATTATTTTACACTGTTTTATACAATATTTATTATTAATTTTTATTTCATAGTCTGGTTATTTATGTCATAATATTAAATTATTAAATTTAGCTGATAGGTTCACATTATTTACATAAATATCATTATGTAACTAACAAATGTTATTAAAAATAACAATAACAAATTTTGATAGTTTAGTGAGGTAAAACTTTGTGTTTGGGAATCCCACAGTTTATGAAAAATGGTCCCAATCAAAGGAGATGAAAAAATTAATGATAATAAATTTAAAAAAAAAACATAATTGTATTATTAAAAATTAGGTTTACACAATTGTTTACATAATAAAGTTAAAGTTTATTGAAATAAAAAAAAAAAAAATTAAAAAAAAATAATCCAAAATATATTTTGTCAACTTTGTCTAGTCTAGGTTTTTACGTCTTTTTTGTGAAAACAATTTAAACAAAAAACATAACTTCAAAATATAGCTTCACAGGATCAAGGTTCCCACGTTGCGGAAGAGTGTAATTGTTGCACGTTTTGCCAAAGGTTGTAATGTGTATAGCTCCAGCTGTTATTTATTGGAACGTGAATGCAGCAGCACCTAAACCAGTACAAAAAAAAACTAACTACAATGCCACAACAGTCAGGATTTGTGTTGTATACAGGAATACTAAATAATGAATTATAATAAGTACTGGAATCCTACTAAAATAGTTAGTTTTATATAAGTTAAAAAGTGTGAAGTAAAATATGATATAAAACATATTGCTTTGAATTAAAATAAAATAATAAAATATTAATGTATAATAATTATCGAGTATAACCAATACATTACATTACATGGCGCAGTTGATAGTTAATAAAATAATAAAAGTTTTATTGAAATCGAGAAAAACAAAATTACGCGGTTGTGCTGCTGAGAGAAAAAAATAACCTCAAAAAATAGCCGGGAAAAGATAAAAGATAATGGACAACTTAAATCCTCCAACACCTTTGATATTAAAAGAAAATATTCCAAATAATTGGAATAAATTTGAACGGGACTTTAACAATTTCATAATAGCGAGTGGTGGAAAGCAGAAATCTCCTTGCTCAAGGAATTTAAAAATTATTACGTACCAAAAACAAATCAACTTTACGAAAGGTAAATTCGTATTTTATACTCGAAAATTGCTTGAGGAAACGTGTGAATTCGACCAAAAAGAGTCAATGATAAGGGATCGAATTGTATTCGGAATAAGAAATGCAGATCTGCAAACAAAATCAATAAAATTATCAAATCCAACGTTAAAAGATGCAATAGAAAAATGTAAAATCGAATTACGAATGACGTCACAAGCCGAAAAAATAATAAACCAAGTAGCTGATATTGACGAAATTAGAGGAAAATTCAAAAATTTAAGTACAAATTCTTCAAATACATTTAATAATTTTAAATATGGTAATTCTAATAGATTTAAATATAAAGAAAAGAATAGTATAATACTCAATCAAATTGTAAAAAAAATTATCAGCGGGTGTCTTCACAAATTGAAGTGTTCTCTGCCGAAATAAATTGTAGACGTTGTGGTGAACGACATTTCAGAGGGAAATGTCCCACCTATGGGCACAAATGTCAGAAGTGCTGTGCACTTCATCACTTAACAAGTTGTTGTAAATCGCGGAAAGTAAATGAATTAAATTCTAAACAGGAGGTGTCAATTTGTGAAGACTACCTTGTTAATAGTATAGAGTCAAAAAACGTTAGGTCAAGGAACGGTGATGGAACCAAAACTGAAATTTCCTCGATACAACAAAACAAAACAGGTGGGTGGTTTAAGTTATTTCTGATAGATGGCGAATTAATTAATTTTAAATTGGATACGGGATCTGATACAAATGTGTTGCCAAAACGAATTTTTGACAAACTAAATACAGAATATGAAATTCAAAGGTCGATTTCACCACTTTATGCTTTTGGAGGTTCAAAAGTTTATCCTTTTGGATACGTTTGTTTAAGAATTCAAAGTGGAGACATCAGTGCTTATGAGGAATTTGCTCTGGTTGAGGATGATGTTACACCGATTCTCAGTTAATTAGGTTTGGTTTGATAATACAGGTAAAATATAAACGAAATTAGTTATCGAATCCATAGCCACCGAAAAGCAAAACTTTATTTGTAATAATAAATCGGTCTTTTCCAGACAAACTTAAGTTACTTTTAAAAGAAAAAAAAAACACCAGTATCTCGTCCACCACGTCGTATTCCACTTGCTATTAGGGATAAGGTTAAACCACCGATATTCTTGTTGAAAATAATATAATAGAAAAAGTGAAAGAACCCACGGAATGGGTAAGCAATCTGGTAGTTGTCCAGAAACCAAATGGTTTGTTGCGATTGTGCTTAGACCCCAAATTTTTAAACGAGGGGCTTAAGCAGAACTATTACGAAATAATCAAACTTCAATATCTGACTACTAAATTAATTGGGATGGAGTACTTTTCCGTATTAGATCTGAAATACGGATTCTATCAAACCCAACTTGACGATGAATCATGTAAATTGTGTACGTTTAGTTCCCCTTTTGGATGCTACAGCTTTAACATATTGCCATACGGTATTAACATAGCCCCTGAAACGTTCCAGCGACTAAATGAACGAAACTTTGGTGGTCTTCCAGGAACTATAATTTATATCGATGATATAATGGTAACTGGCCGAACTGAAACTGAACAAGATAGAAATTTAATGAAAGTAATCGAACGAGCTAAAAAGCTCAACATTAAATTTAATGTAAACAAACTTCAGTTTAAGGCCAAATAAGTGGTTTTTCTGGGCCATATTTTCAATAAGCAGGGTATGGGGACCGACCCCAACCGAATAAAAGCAATTGAAAATATGAATGATCCTAAAACAAAAAAAGAACTTCAACGTTTTTTAGGAATGGTCAATTATTTACGAAGTTTTATTCCGAAATTGTCCGAGATATCTGAACCATTGAGACAGTTACTGAAAAAAATACTGAAGTTGAATGGTTGGATCTACATAAAAACACTGTTAAGTGAGACGTGAGCCATAATGGTGTTGGTAGTGTTTTATTACAGAATCGTCAACCACTGGCATAAGCATCGAGAAGCCTAACCGAAACCGAAACTCGTTACGCACAGGTTGAAAAGGAGTTGTTGGCGATGATTTAATCGTGCGTGGTTTCATAACTATATTTTTGGCAGATATGTAGAATTACACACAGATCATAAGCCGTTAGTAACCCTTATGAATAAAGAAATAAATAAAATAAATTCATCTCGCCTAAAGCGAATGCGAATAAAGTTACTGATTTATGATCTGTCAGTGAAGTATATACCGGGCAAAGAACTGCATATAGCAGATCATTTGTCGCGATCGTTCCTCAATGATGAATCAGCAGAGGAATTTAAAGAGTTCGAAGAAGTAGTTCATACCATCAATGTAACAGATGACAGAAAACAACAACTCAATCGCGAAACAGAAAATGACCCAACACTCAAAGCTTTGATAGAAGTGTGTAATAAAGGTTGGCTCAATGTTAAACAACAGTTACCAGAGTTGACAAAACTATTTTGGAAATTTAGACACGAGATTTACTGTGAAGAAGGTTTAGTTTTCTTAAACGACCGCATAATAATTCCAAAAAGTATGCGTAGGCAAATGATAGATAAATTACATGAATCCCACATCGGAATAATTAAAACCAAACAGCGGACAAGGCAAATTTTATACTAGCCAGGTATTGACAGTGACATCGAGGAACTTATTAGTCAATGTCGAAATTGTGAGAAATTTCAAAGGTCAAATTGCCATGAACCTATAACGACCGCGGATGATGTCATTATTTTGATTATTCAGATGTAGATGTTGTGCGAAGCAAAGCTCAGTTTCGATCTGATGAGGAATCATAATAATTTTGTTAAAAATTATTTGTCATCTCATTAGGCCATGGCGACCGAGTGCTATGTGTAATAGCTACTTTACGCTCTATATATATATTTATGTACAGTGTACATGTAGCGTTAGCGATTATATGAATGTGTACGAAATATCTGAATAATTTTTGTGTTTATGTAGCGATGGTCGCTACAAACCATTAATGCCACAAGAGATGCCAGACCTGCCTTTTCAAAAAATAGCCTTAGATATTGTGACATTGTATGATAATGACTATTTAATAGTTGCTGACTACTATTCGAAGTGGCTTGACATAATTTCAATACGATCTAAACAATCTTGTGAAATAATACAGCATCTCAAGCAAATCTTTTCGACACACGGTATACCCAAAACTATCATATCGGATAATATGCCGGTCACATCTAAAGAAATGAACGATTTTAGTAGATGCTGGAATTTTGAAATAAAAACGTCAAGTCCACAATATGCCCGTTGGAATGGACAAGTCGAAAAAAGCGTAGATATAGCCAAAAATCTTCTGAAAAAAGTTATCGTTGTCAATAGGTATATTCAGTATGCTCTCCTTGAGTAAAGAAGTGGCGCAACTCAAAGCGTGCCCTGGACAAATAATGACTCCAAGGACATGTTCAAAAGTTCCTTGTAAAGAATAATTGTAAGACCCAAAAAGTTGAAGTTAATATTAAACAACAATTATTGGCCAACCAAGAGAAGTTAAAAAATTATCATGACAGAACAGCCAAACCCAGAGTAGACTTCTCATCTGGCGATAATCTTACATATCAAAACATCAATATAGATGGATTCCAGCTAAAATTGTTAGTAATCATAAAAGCCCCCGTTCATATATAATTAAGAATGAAATTGGTATTAAATTGCGACGAAATAAGTTCCATATTCGAAAATCAGCGCACCAACCTAATTTTAGAAGTCATGCAGATAGTACTGGTCATCAACCAGAGCGGGGGAATCCGATTAACGTAAATGATTCAAATCGTTTTAGTTCGAATGTTCCAGTCCCGTCTAATAATTTAAATGTTTCAAGCACATTTGACAATTTTACACGCCAATCTCGATCAGGAAGAAATATTAAACCACCTTCATATTTAAAAGATTATATCTGTTAAAAAAAAAAAACAAAAAAAAAGAGAGCTGGGCCTGGTTTTCGCGGGTTAGTATAACTAATACATTTTTGTCTCACCTGACATACTTGCTGTAGTTCACTGAATGTTGCTCTTCGCAGTTGATGCATTCGGCTGGCTTATGTTGATCCGCATCTAAATATGTTGATCCTCTATAAAATAACTTTTAATTAAATCCTATAATCGGATAGTCATAACTTTAATGCAAGGCACCGTAATTGTAATTGTATAAGAGCCAACAGCTTTTGAGCCGTGCTCAATAATAGAATAGCATCAAATAATAACATCCTGTTAAATGAACCCGATGAACCAACTTGTTTTGTTCCCGGTATAGTTGAAACACCTTTGTAGGTGCAATTTGGGTCTTGAATGGTATTTTAAATATCACTGGTAACTGGTCAGAGCAAAATTCGTGTAAGTCTTGCGGAGAATTGATCAACGAGATATTTTTTGTTAGCACTAAATCAAGAATGGAATTCCCTCTAGGGAATGCAGGCTTAGAATTAGAATTATTGCATAAACTGAGAAGTGCTTGGAAACAAATGTTTTTGCAAAATGAGGAATACCATTCTGAATTAGAATGGCAGTGCCTTCAGATTTGTCCTTCAACGCATCTAGCTTGTACGTGATATAACAGCAATGAGAACTTGTTCGCTGGGTTAGATGGGTTTCAGATAGGAAAACTAAGTGAGGCTTGTGGCGAAGCGATAATGTTTCTAATTCTTTGCGTCGGTCTAGTGAAACTAGACTGTTTGCGTTTAGAGTAATACAATTGAGTTGTTCTAGCATATTGAGTTGGGTAAAGAAGTCAAGAATCTTATCAAGGCAAATCATCTTTCAACGTTATTTAAAGTGGGAATGCGCACACTTGACGCATCTAAAGATTCGGCCACAGTTCAGTGCAGTGTGACCAAATCTCTGACAATTCATGCACTGAGTCACCTTGGGTCGGTTCGTTTCTTCTCCCAGATGACTTTGTAGTAGCTCATATCCTTTATGCTTAAAAGACTCTCAGGTGGAGTGTCTTGGTCAATAAGCACTTGAAAGAGCGGCATAATTATATTTATGCTCATTCTTTCTGAAGTTCTCTTTTTGAAAAACATTGGTATCACCTTGGTGACTATATTGTGTTTTTCACAAAGGGTCATAGGCTTGCTGATAATGATGGATAGAACAGGGTGGTGGCTTTGCATAACTTAGCTTTGCAGTTTTCGAATGCGGCGAAAGATGCCTCCGACCAATTTACAGGTTGTTTGCTGTTTTTGCGATATTATTTCAAGTAATTGTTTAACAACATTTGGTCATGGGCAGCAGATGGAATAAAACGTCGATAGAAATTCAGCATGCCCAGGAATCTCTTCAGTTGTTGAACTGTTTGTGGACGTTCAAATTGGGATATAACTTGTACTTGTTCGCATGACGGCAGGATGTCCCGTGCGTTTACCGAATGTCCCAAAAAATTAACTTCCGATTTTGCAAAACCACATTTATTCAAGTTAATGACAAGACCGTATTCGGATAATCCCTGAAAAACCCATTTCTAGATGAATTAAGTGTTACTCGAAAGTACGCGAGGCTATAAGTAGATCATCGAGATAAACAAAGCAATATGGTAGACCGGCTAGGAGGGAGTGCATCAGCCTTTGAAAAGATTGGGCCGCGTTTCGAAGACCGAATGTCATCCTGCAAAATTCAAATAACCCGAACGGGGTAGTAATAGCTGTCTTCGGAATGTCGCAGATCTCAATGGGTATCTGATGATAGGCGCGTATCAAATCCATGGTTGTAAACACGCTACATCCCTTAAGCTGGAATGAAAAGTCCTGCAAATAAGGTACTGGGTAGCGATAGGTGACGGTTACGTCATTAAGCGCACGGTAATCCCCACACGGGCGCCACTCGTCGTTCTTTTTTAGGACTAAATGGAGTGGGCTGGACCACGTTCTCTTGCTAGGGCGACATATGCCCCTTGCCATCATGCTTTCAAAGTGTGCCTTACCGATATTGAATTTTATCAGGTGCGAGTCTTCGTTTTGCATGCTACTGGTGGGCCACGAGTCTCCAGGCAATGTGTTACCTTGTGTTTTACCGGTGTGTCGTCTGGCGCGTCTCTCGTAGTTTGCTCAAAGCGTTTCATTAATTGAGTGATATACGGATGAGTGATTCGACTTGTCTAGATTAGTGAGCGAAGGACTTAAATTATTTGATAAGGATCCTATAGTGTGCAACGAGGTTAACGGATCAATGATCCTCTGTCGTTGTATATCTACCAAAAGACCGGTACTTTGCAAGAAATCCGATCCGATAATCGGTAAGGTGACGTCGGCTATAATAAATTGCCAGACGAAATTTGGTCGTAAACCAATGTTTAAATTTATTGTTATGGTGCCGTATGCTTTGACTTGGGTGCAGTTGGCGGCGTACAAATAAAATTCGTTTATAGTACGCGTGGTCTTAGCGAAATATTGGGGTACTACTGATACGTCGGCGCCCGTGTCTATCAAAAATTTTTTGTTCGAGTTCGTTTCTTTGATTAATAGGCGACTAGATTTCTCGCCATCACTACACGTCGCCATGTACTGATGGGGAATTAATTTTTTGCATCGGCGTTCTCGTTTGCTTTTGAAGAAAACGAAACATGGTGTTTACATGATGACAAGCACTTGAAGGGTTTTGCTCCAACGCGTCTATGATAATAACATTCATCGCTTTTTGGAAGTCTATGATAACGAACGAGGACGATTACGTTGCACCCCCGGACGGAATGTGCTACGCGCTCTCGTGTGATTCGATGCTATTGCCGAGATTTCTGTTCGTATACGCAGTTCCAATTGCGCAAGTTTCTCATCAATGGAATTGTTGCCCTGAAGCCCGAAATTATCGTTGTTGGGAAGAATTACAGAGTGAATCTGAAGCTGTGTCATTGTTTCAACCACATTATCCGCACGCTCAGCCACTACCGATAACGCTATGTCGTTTTCGAAAGGTATTAAGACCATCTGTACTTGCTGGGGCAAACGTTTCATCCATAGTTGGCGAATTGAGTCATCGTTAAAAATTGAACCGACGTTCAGCCTAAATTGTGCTAGCAATTGAGAGGGTTTGAGGTCGCCGAGGGATAAACCGTGTAACACATTATGTATTTTTTTTTTCCGATTCGCCGAGGACCTTGATCACTTCCAGTTTGAATAGGGCGTACCGTCCTTTTTACGGGTGATTAGGTCAGCGAAAATATCGTGCAGTCGTGAATCTAAACTGCTCACGGCATGGGAATACTTGGTTTCCGGTTTATTAGGTCTGAAACCTGGGGATCGCTGGCACGTATTTCCACACAGGTACCGAGAGGTTGAGGCAATCTGGTGGCAAGTATAGCTTGCACTTGTTCAGCGACTAGGACTTGCAACTGGGTCACGGTCAATGTTATGGTACCCGTCACATTGTTCTGATCAACTTCCGTTGTTGTGTTCAACGGAGGCGAAGTATCGTCAGGTGTATCTGTACAACGAACTATCATACGTTTTATATAGCACGCGATTAAGTAAACACCGAAGTGTCGAAGAGTGTAGCGGAGAAATCGATCATTTTACAATTATATATATATATATATATATATATATATATATATATATATATATATATATATATATATATATATACACCTTGCAAAAGAAATGGTACTTACAGTTGTTAGATGAGTGAGTACGTCAAGTGTATCTGCTACCGCTGATACTTCTGATACTGATGCTGCTGTATATAACTTTGATGTATGGTTGATTGCTGTAATTTATTCTATCGACATATGAATGCTTCCGACCGTATGTATATATATATATATATATATATATATATATATATATATATATATATATATATATATATATATATATATATATATATACACATATATATATATATATATATATATATATATATATATATATATATATATATATATATATATATATATATATATATATATATATATATATATATATATATATATATATATATATATATATATATATATATATATATACTGATTAATAGCGCGTATACACGTTGAATTATTTCAGGTGGTGTGCGATGATTTCTCATTGGATTATTTTAAATTATGTGCTCCAGTTTGATTATCGTTGATTAACACGCGGAATTTTTTAGGTTATGTGTTGCGGTTGATTTACCGTTGATTAACAAGCGGAATTTTTAGGCTATGTGTTGCGGTTGAGTTACCGTTGATTAACAAAACTTGCTCACTTTTGCAAAAACTTTACGTGATCCCAAAAATGTAACCCTATCACGTCGGGGTCACCACTTTGGGAAGTATTTTATGAGTGAGGGATCTTGCTTATCCCGTACTCTTATTCACTTGTTGGTGGGTTATCTTTTTGGGTTAATGGTAAAACCAATAAATATATAATAAATATATAATAAAATAAAAGATCTTCAAGACTAATATAATTAGAAAAAACTAAGGAAATTATAAGAATTTTTTTTATATGTAATATCTCAGAAATATTTTTATGGCAATCAACGTATTTATATTTATCACTATACTCTTACACCGGTTTACAAGAAGTTTGTACTCTTCCGTTTTTAGATATGTTTCAAATTCCAGACCACTCATACCAAAGTTTTGCTTGATCTTCAGTTAGGCCTCCAGATTTTCTAAAAGAAGCCTATTTCTGTCCTTGTGCCAAGCGACCTTCATCAAATTAAACATCCGCTCGCATTTGGCATTTGAAATAAAGAAAATCCTATAAAATTTCTTTGAATAATTCAACCATTCCAGTTCTGCTATTCTTTTCAGCGAAAAAAATTAGAAATCGTCGAACTACTTCCAATTGATTTTGTGTTTTGACGTGTATTTTTGTTTGCGTGTGCCGAGTTATGTTGTTTTCTCCTGAATTGGTTATATTAAAGCATTGTTGCAAATTGTGCAAACTGCACAAAACTTGTTTTTCCAAAACTAATTCAAGGATATTTTTCTGGGTAATGTTCAAAATGCGGTCATTCGCTTAATTTTCTTTTTGGCAAAGTATTTTCTGTAGTTTCATCCCAATTTGATAATCAAAAAAAAAAAAAAAAAAAAAAAAAAAACTTACAAAAAAAACACCAACAATAGTATATTATTCAACGAGCTTATAATGATAGCTGTTATTCACGAAGATGAAGTTTACCGACACGAGCCGATAGGCGAGTGTCGTAAATCATCTGAGTGAATAACAGCCATTATATGCGAGTAGAATTTGATATTTGATTCACGATATTTTATTTCTGGTGGTGTTGAACACATATCAATATCCATGTATATTTTTTTTAAGTTAAGGAAGCAAAATTCCTGTTTACATGTATTTCAATTTAATTATAATGAAAATGACATGTTGCTATTGTCATTGACTGCTAGACTAATAGTTTAGAAAAGACTACTAGATAAAATTTCAAAAATTAAATTTAAATGAATAATTTACTAATTGTAGTACTGAATAAAGAAAAGACTACTAGATAAAACTTCAATATTTAATAACAATGATTAATGGTTAATCACTGCTAGCAATGAATATTGGATATCATTATAATTGAAGAAACAAAAGTATAATGAGTACTATAATACGATAGTCGTAGACAAAGTTAATTTCACGTTTTATTATATTCAACGAATTATTAACGAAACAAAAATTTAAAATAATAGGCACAATCTGATCGCGGATCTAAATTTATTAAGGTTCTTTATACAAATTACAATTTCAGCGTGCGCTGAATTAACACGAACCTATTTTCTCTCCAAACCATGACTTTTACACATATTTTCTTTCAAACAAGGGCGTCCTATAGGATTTCTTATATAAACCCAGATTCTAGTAAATACAAGTTTTAACAAGTTGTATCTTGTTTTAACTAGGAAATTTTTAGTGAAAACAAGAACTATCTAGCAATACTGTGAATCGTAGTATTGGCTTAGTTAATACTAGGATTAACTAAAGGCCTTTATTAAGTTTAGTTTTGACTAGCCATAACTAGTTATAAATGATTTCAGATTTTGGCGATAACATATAAATATTGAAATACATAAACTAAAACAATTGATAATTTATTTACAGAAAAAAATTAATTTTTTATTTTTTAAATTATTTATGATACAGAAAATAGCTACTCTCTTTAAAAAAATCCACCAGTTTAACTTAATTACTAACTAAATTATTTGTACCCATTTCCAAATCTTCCTTAAGACTTTTTCGGTGGCGTAAATTATTATTAATTGTTAACTCGTCACTTGACGAACCTGTATTGTTATTGTCCAATGGCACATGTCCATTTGTATTACTAATAAATTTTGCTAAATTACCATAAACTTTATTAGCTTCTTCTTTATCAACAATATATTTTTGAAGGGCTTGTGCCTGACTACAATCAACTTCGTTAGGATTTTTTTCACCGCAACTATCTGGTGATTTTTTAAGTTCTTCTTCGATTAAAGCATACCCATTTTGTTTTAAACTTTTTGGTTGCGGTTTATAAATTGAACTGTACGTAGGATTCAATGGATGCTTCCATATATTAAATAATGTCTTAACGGCACTACGGCCTTCATCGTTGCCATATGTATGATGTGAATTATCACCAGTACGTAATACCCTATTTTTCACCATATTATGCGTAGCTTCTTTTAGATCCCAGGTGGCCCCTAAATGAGCTAAAATGTCGATTAAGAGTCCTGTACTATTAAACGGCGTACCTAATTCAGATGCACGATAGTCCCAAGGAAATGCATGATGATAATTGTGCCATCCTTCTCCTCCGACAAAAAGAGAAAGTGCCATACTTTGAACCGGAAACATTGTCCTTTAAAAATAATTAAATTGTTTTATAAAAAATATAGTTTTCTTTAAAGTTTTACTTACTTGTCGTATGGTCGAGTTCCCCATAAATGTGCCACACTATTAACGCACCAAGTAACGTTAAGACAAAAAATGGTTCGGCCGAAAAATGATACCATCAATGCCATTAAAGGATCTTCATTCCAGGCAATAATTGGAACTATAGTAGGTAAAGTTAAAGCAAATATTGTGTAGAGAAGTTTGTAGTGCCTGAAAGAAGTTTAAACGGCGAATTAGATTATTAACTATAACATTTTTAATTGTAAAAATTAAATAAAAAAAATTTATAAAAAAACTATTTACTAGACTTTATTGAATGTTACCAGTACCCCGATTATTTCCGAAATTCTCATGTTTATGACATGGAGAGTAAAATAACCGGTAAGTATTAGTGTTGGCAATAGTGTTGGTATATATTGTTTATGGTAGTAACCAAAACCCTCTCTATTATACAAGCCGTCTTGTAACTTTCGTTGACACAGATAAACAAAACCTATATACACAATTGAGTGTATTGGTGGTATGAAAATCCATACCAAAAAATGTTTAATTTCCTCATTCCTACTACCACTATTTACCATTTTTAAGTTATGCACACTATTTGATGTGTATGGATAATTCAGAATTTTTTCGTCTCTTTTTTTGTTATTTGTGTTTTGTATCTCTTTCCTGATAACATCAATGTTGCCTTTTAAATTTTTTTTAACATTTCTTACTCTCTTTTGTTTTATAGTATGCGAATGTTTATTTTATTTTACACTATATTTGACACGTTTTTGACTTACAATATATTTTTATGTTCATATGATTAGATACCATTAGTATGCGATGCATACGGCTTGTAATAAAGAGGGCTTTGTAGTAACACAATATGCACTTGGCATGCACTTCTTATGCCCACTTTTCTGATGTTTGTTTTATTGTTAATGATTTTTTTGTATTATGTAATTTGTTTTAGTTTCCATTCATCATTTGATGAATGGGGGCATACGGATTGGGTGACCATATTTGTTTTTAATTATTAAGTACATGTTTTTTCTTTATACGCTATAGGATTTAGGAATAAAGTATTTTCGTTTATTAAGGCGCATGCACGTATGTGGATCAAAAGTATAAAAACTATTCGCATAGTAACCAATCAAATTAACACAAATAAACCATGTGACTCACTTCACCAATCAAATCACACGTTTGCGGAAAAAATATGGCGTAGCAGAATGAAAACAAAGTTAAAACAGGGATAAACATGTTTTAAATTTGTTTTTACATGGATTGCAAATTTATTTTTTTTCAACAACGTGTCATTTGATTAGTAAAGCGAGTCACATGGTTTAGATAAGCTGATTTGATTGGGTGATTTTTATATTTTTGATCCGCATACGTGCTTGCGCCTTTAATGAAAAGAATACTAGTTTGCCAATAAACAAATAAAAATGTTTACTCATCGCTAGTAACCGAATCTTCGTCCACGCTAGTAACGGATGACTGGAGTAATGCAATGTGCAGATAGACATTTAAAACGAACCTGTATTCGTGCGTCCTCGATAAGGTCGGCGCCGGTGTAAAGTAAGACGTGAAATACTAACCGCGAAAGTCTTGTGAGCTTCGGTCCCAGAACAGATGGATTAAAAAAAAATATGATATTAGAAGAAATGCTTACCTTTTCTGAAACATAATCCACGGATCACTTTCTATGTCTGTCATATCAATTTTTTTGCCATACTCTATAACCTATACGTTAAATGTATATTACATTTTTTTTAATGACTAAAATTTATTTTAATTTATCACCTTTGGATGCTTTTTGGACAGCAACCAGCCAATATGCGAGAAAAAAAAGCCACGGTTGGCGTTATGCGGATCAGCATCTGTGTCTGAGTATTTATGATGCTGTCGATGATCCCGCACCCAAACCCAAAGGCAGTTTTGTCCGGCTAGTGTATGACCCCACAGCAAAATTATTTTTAGCCATAATGTTGCTTTAAACGCTCGATGTGCCCACAGTCTATGAGCACCCATTGTTACTCCTACACCCGACATATATGCAACGAATAGCGCTGCAAACAAATTTGAAGTAAATTATTGAATTCTGTGTTAATTTTATTTAAGCCAACCTACAGTATAAAGAGGTTCTAATATCGCAAAATCTGGTAAAGCCCAAAAGGAAGCCTATAACTCCAATAACATGGAGCAGTAAAAACCCAAATACATTTTTCCATACAATTTCGCGTTTAAAATTAAAATCAGTTCCAATTTCGTTTGGCAAAATTGGTGTATACGATTTGACAGTTTGAAACGTTGACAACGGTTTATCATATTTTTTTTCTTCTATTTGTAAATTGTCTTGGACTAAGTTTTGGCCCAATCCTGGTGGAGACACACGGTTCTCATACCCTTTGTTGTCATTTAATTTAAATGAGATAGATGGTTTAATAATATCTGCGGATTCGGTACATACAATAGTTGATGTGCTACCTCTGACACCTCCCATATTTTGGTTATATGTCAAACCTGTAAGTATTAAAATAATAATTGTTAAACTTGTATAAGTTAATTACCTAAACTTATTGAAAATATAAATAAAATAAATGCTGACTTTTTGGTAATACTTCCGTCAGAGGATCGCAATATATGCATAAGCGTGTGCAGAATTCTATGACTTACATAGGTTGACATTTCATTACTTTTAATGTAACACGAAATGGAAAGAGTTTGAAGACGTATTGTTTCCAATACAAAAATAACAACCATGACATAATGCAACATATATTGCATTATGTCCGTTTCGAGCAACATTTAAGAATATAAAAGTGGCGACGAAGATGAAATGATAATTTAATATAATGTAAACAAAACAACTCTGGATACCTCTGGACTCTGGATACCAGGCGACCTCCAGTTTTAATCAGCCTTACCCTCGTATATAGATATCTGCGAGGGCGGACCGTTTATTTCTCCAAAACTGGTGGGAACATAATAAAAATGAATAAAATTAAAACAAAAGAGACAGGCACTTTCATAAAACCAATAAAAAAAACGGATGGTGGCTCAAACCTTAAAGGTGAATTCACCAATGAAACAATAAGGGTCTTGCAGGTGGTGGTGCCGAGTACCAGTGAAAGCCGAGGGCCTGCCGTAGCAAAATGGAGCTTGAATCATAAAAGGCAAGCTACCTTCACAGTAGGTTCGGTAAACGCGGCCTTGGTACCTAAGCCGGAGACTGGCGCGAAAGTTGTCCCTAAGGCAAGGCGGCGGTATAGGAACCAACGCGTGGCGCCGAGGATATTAGACAGGTTGGCTGCCACTCCTGAGGAGCTGCTAACGAAAGAACAGAAGGAATCCCTGGCATGGGCAAAGGTTACCTTCTTAGGCGACAATTCGGTGAGGAATTGTGCTGGTGAGCAGAATCGAAAAGACAGCGGTCTCAAGGCGAATTGGAAGCGGGGGATAGTAGGTGACCTACAATGCAGGGAGCCCAAGGAGATACTAGGACACACGGAACAAAACTGTTCAGTTACGTCCTTAAGGAGCATCCAGTGATACTAGCCGTCATTGACAGGAGTCAAGAAGATGGGAGTATCATTCCGTTTTCCTATCGATCCTCGGAGAAAACTCCCAGTATCGAGTCGATGGGGGAGGGGGGTGACAAAAAGAGACAACAAGGAGGACGTGAAAGGAGCGTCAAGACTGTCGAAATCCCTGCCGCGACAGTAGAGGGTATATGAAGGAAAGTAAGTTACTCTGTTTATGCTTAGTACGGCTCAGATTAATCTTCACCATTCTAAGGCTGCTTCAGCAGCCGTGATCTTCAGCCTGACCATATCAGATGAGGATATAATTTTAGTCCAGGAACCCTGGATTAGAAAAACCAAGATCTATGACCGCTGTTTAAAAGGTTATAAAATTGTATACTCTTCTAGGTTCGATAAAATCAGATGTTGCATTCTTGCTATAAATAACTTGAATATTTTTCTTCTTCCACAATATAGTAGTGGTGACGTAACGACAGTCAGCCTGGAGACGGGAGGCTGTATATTTTGGCTGGTTTCAGCCTAGATGGACCGAGAGAAGGAGGTTCCACCGGATAACCTGGGAAAACTGATACTTGAAGCGGAACGGGAAAAGATCGGAGTAATAATGGGGTGAGATGCAAATGCGCATCATACAATCTGGGGAAGCACCGACATCAATGATAGGGGTGAGTACTTATGTGATTACTTATTGGGGACTAACCTTGTAGTATGTAATGTGGGGCAGGAGCCTACTTTTATTATCACTAAACGGCTTTAGACCCTATAAATCGGCAGACCCGGACGATATCATTCCAGTGGAATTGCAATAACACTCGTCGAGCATTCTCCCATGCCTTCAGAGGGTGTTTAAAGCTGAATTATATTTCTAGGAAATGGACGGAGGTTAGAGTGATTTTTATTCCGAAAACGGGGAAGAATTCAAAGGCCTACCCAAAGGACCTAAGACTCTCCTATAACTCTACCATCCTTTTTGTTGAAAACATTGGAAAGACTGATTGACGTGTACATATGTGCAAAAATAAAACCCAGTTATTGGGCGACTTCTCAGCATGCGTACTGGAAAGGGAGATCTGTGGACACGGCTCTGCATTCCCTGGTGCGAACAATTGAGAAATCAATCCACTCAAAAGAGTACTGTATGGTAGCATTCCTCGATATAGAGGGCGCCTTTAACAATGTCAGGTCGGAGGCAGTTCAGGAAGGACTGTCTTTCTTAGATGTGGACTACCTTTTAAGGAGGTTGATAAATCTGATGCTAGAATGCAGGATTTCCACGCGGAGATAAGGGAATCCACCATTAGAAGGCGAGTAGTTAGAGGAGCTCCGCAAGGTGGTGTCCTATCACCTCTTCTCTGGAACATAGTAATCAATGGATTACTTTTGGAGCTGGAGAGGGAGGGAGTAGGGGTGATAACGTATGCAGATGACGTAGCGATCGTGATCTCGAAAACAGAGCTTGTACTCTTCATCAAGAAATACAAAATTCCGGTAGTAGCCCCTCCTACCTTAAAAGGCACGGTACTGGCCTTTACTGATAAGGCAAGATTTCTGGGCATAATTTTGGACATTGGGCTAAATTGGAATCCCAATATTTTAGAGAGCGTAAAGAAGCTTACCATGACTCTGTACTCATGTAGGAACGCCGTCAGCAGGAGAAGGGGTCTAAAACCAGAGCTGGTACACTGGCTCTTCACCGCTGTAGTCAGACCGATTCTGATGTATGGGGTGAGTGTGTGGTGGCCAGCACTAGACAAGAAAACTTATAAAAATATGATAGAGAAGGCATAAAGAACAGCCTGCTTGCTTATACGCGGTGCACTGAGGATAACCCCTACACGTGCTCTGGAGGTTGCCGTGTTTGAGTGGAAATCTCTGCAGACGGGCCACTCGACGATTGGCAGTTCACTTAAGGAGGACTTGGTGAATAGTGACTACACAATACCGATTGTATGCTTTGAAAAATGCTTCCGGACCCTTATCTGCTCAAGAGAATCCTGTGGGAACAGGTCAACAGCGGAAACTAGAAGTATACAATTCTACACTGACGGCTTCAAACTAGACGGCAAGGTCGGAGCTGGAGTCTATTGTGACAAATTAATTGTCTTCCGATGGTAGCGATTGAGGAAGCGCTGACTTGGTTGATGCATAATGTCATATCCACAAGGGATATAACAATATATGTGGACAGTCAGGCGGCAATCAAGTCGCTGGAATCAGTTTCTCTGACGTCCGCGGTGGCATTGAAATGCCGCTGATCTCTTAACGAGATGAATGAGCATCTCAATATCCAGATAGTCTGGGTCCCCGGTCACTCGGACGTTCTGAAAGGTACAATTCTTCAATTGAAACCGGAAAGGGCAAATCTGGGGAGGCCTAAAGTAGCGCTTTTTATGGCGCTTAAAAACGAGATGGTAGCCTCGGCACAGAAGAGGTGGAATAACACCATAACAAGCAGCGCGGCAAGTCTAGCCGAAACTGGACTTGAAGTGCTTCAAAACACTACTATCCCTACGTAGACCTGACTTAAGTATAGTCGTGCGGGTGCCTACAGGACACTGCCTCATTGGAGAGCATGCGAGGAGGCTTGTATCAATGGCGAATGAGTTCTGTAGAAGCTGTATGGATAAGGAGGAGGAGGAATAGACTGTAAGCCACTTCCTCTGCTCATGCCCGGCGCTAGCTTACAGGAGGTACAAACATCTGGGCAAGTATTGTTTCGGCGGCCTTATGGATCTTGAGAACTGCAATGTGCGAAATATCTTTCGTTATACATAAGTAGCTCTGAATGGTTCCAATGAAGGTGAAAGGGGAGTAGGATCCTTTGGTATCACAATGAACCGTCACCGGTCTAAGTGTGTGTTAGCAGCCACTCTAACTTAACCCAACCTAACCTAAACAGCAGCTTCCATCTTTCAGTACGTCATGGATCAAATTTTAAAAGGATTAGTAAGAAGGACATGTCATATTGATGTCACTTAGTTGAAGGTGTTGAGAAACTAGTGTTTTTCGTATCGAGAACTCTGGCACAATCGGAGAAGAATTTTCCAATTTTGCATAGAGAGGCCTTGGCGATTGTATTTACAACGGAGAAGTTTTATATACGTTTATGGGCACCGCGTGGTAATTTATTCCGATCAAAAACCCCTAGAGAGTATTTTCGTGAGAAAGAAAGGTAAAGCAGTAGTTATTGCACCAAGATTACAGAGATATTTAAATCGCATGGCAATATTTGATTTTCAAATATTTCTACTGTTGTGGACAACATAGACTGTTTGAGAGGCCTTACTATAACAAAAGAACAGATTAATGTATATCAAGAAATTGTCAATATAGTATTGAATCATCCGATGGCCTTATATCCAGTAGAGTGCGAGTGTGATTTGAAGAAGAAAGACCAATAATTGGGAAGTATCGAGATGAAACAGAAACAAGAAACTGACCAACAAGAAGTGGAAACATTAACCAATCCGTCTGGAAAATTCGATTTGTCGACATTAATGGATGCCATGAAACAAATAATGGAATTGAAAACAAAAGTGCAGCAAGTTAAAAAGTAATTACATACAGAGGAACAACCTCTCGAGATGGAACTTGACATCGTGTAGGCGCATTGATCGTGGATCTTAAAATATAAGTAGACGAATCTATAAAAGAAACGCTACAGCTAAATCAAAATAATGAAGGCGCTGGATCGATGATAAGGTAGTGCCCACTATAGAAAATATACCTGATTTGTATCAAAAGGAAGGAGAATCGGTTCAAGAGTTTGAGACGGCTGTTTTGCGATTCGTGCACATTGCACACATGAATATATCCTCCGATTATACATGAAAAGACTGAAAAAATGCATTAATTGATGTTATTAAAGGTACGCTTTTATGAACAATTACTTGTGCGGGTGCCTTTACAACCGAAATGGCATAAACCATCATATAGCAGCAGCAAGCCAAAATGTAGATAATATATGTGACTTATTACACGACTGTAAGTAAAGATGGAGGAGATTATCATTTGCTAGATCACGGTAAACAAGCGGTTATGTAGTGGACAGGATTAACAGCCCAACAACGATCGCGTCACTAAACTAAATCGAGTCAGCTTGAAACGGCCGAACCTGACTGCCACAACCGATTGCACTATAACCTCCATTTTTGTTTTAAGAATGAGAAGTGACGGCGACGGCTTTAATTCTTTATCACAGCTGATACTGATGACAAGGACTGTAACAACACTGATGGCAGCCGATTTATTAGCCGTTAGTATTTTGTTGGGTAATTTATGTATTTAATTCTGTTTTGGTTTTATTTAAAACCAAGTTTTTGTGGAATTGGTGAAATTTTAATTTTAATTCTCACTCTATTCTAAAGTTTAAACCAATCATATTACCCGAAAATGACGTATTTTTCTTCAGTATTTTTTTTACAAGAGTTACTTCAACTTCATATTTTTGATTGAACGAACATGGAGTAAAAGAAACAAAGCAATATTACATCAATAAAACAAATGTCAACTGATTTGATTTGGTCGGCGGTTTATTCACCATCCATAAAATCATCAAAATAATTTTACAAAACGAATGAACAAATGAACGAACGAACGCAACCATAAAAGCGCCTTTACTCGAGAACGCACAAAGCATACTTGATTAAAAAATATAAGCTGTTGTTTGTTTATAATTCCCCTTAAAGTTGTCTGAAGCAAATAATCTTTTTAGTATAGCAAATTTTTTTTATTTATATAGATCGCTTATAAATCAAACTTTTACAAAACCGGAAACGCTTCTGAATAACGAAATTTTTCCAAAGCTTTAAAATTAAAAATTTCGAAGAAAATTTTTATAATTTTAATGTCTTGAATTTTATAAAAATTCAAGTAAAATGCTGTGCATGAACACTTAAAACAACGTAAAATGGCTATATCGTGCATAATAAAGTTTTTAAAAGTTTCTTTTATGTTATAAGCAGTTTATTTGATAAGTGGTGCAAACAGAAGTCAACATGATAGATTATAACTTAAATGATGAATAGAAAATTTAAATAACTAAGATTTTTTTTTTATATTTGTTCGCGAATGTAAGACGTGAAAATTCACGAACAAATAATATAAAAAAATAATATCGTAATTATTTAAATTTTCTGTTTATCATTTAGGTTTCTCACTTACGAGCATACATGGTGAATCTTTTGCGATGAAGTTTCGGACCACCAAACGTAAATAACTACGATATTATTTTTTTATATTTAACTATAAAAAAGCTTATTCATTTATAAATATTTGTGTTGCAAAAATGTTGAAATTTTTGTTGAAAATGTTAAAGTTAATATACTCTGAAAACTTTTCATAATTCTGGATATCTGACGTATAATAAAGCAGGTAAAGCACGTATTACTAATGATAGTGCTGAGTGGTATAATTTTGTATTAAACGCAACCCATCATATGATGCCGAAAACATTATGAGCTTGGTTGGTTATTACACTATGACATTGTAATCCTACAAATCCCAACTATTTAATGATCTACTTTCTCTTTTTTATTATGCATATTTATATATCCATCATTGCAAAATATGATTTCTAACCTAAAACTATGAGTTTGTAACATCCATCATTTGAGGTATATAAGATGAATAACCAATTGCAGTATTTTTAGAACAATAATCTCATTTATAAAATGCGCAGTCATTGACAAAGTGGATATAAAATATCGAATAAAGATTTGCCTAGGAAGTACTACCTAATTCTTAAATTTTATATCGTTGACCGACATTTCCATGTAAATATAACAGAGAGTACTTTGAAATTAAGAAAATATCAGCAGGTACACCACAAGGTAGCGTGTTGGGTTAAAGAAATTTTGATCTTACAATTCATAATAAATTGCTATTACATATAGGATTGCTATTAGAAGCTCATCTACAGGTTCATTTTTTTGCTAGCGAATACAATTTAACAACATTTGATATACATTCATTTTCAAAATTTACAATTTACCAAAGGAGTTAAAATATCAAGTGAATTTCCTGTTATTTAAAAAACAAGTCTCAATATTTTTGCAGGAAGAAACATAGGATTGGAACATTTTCAATTCTCTAAAATGAATATACATGGTTAATGTTTATTTTTATATTGAACCACTAATTAAAAACATATACAACGGACTTTACTGATTGGATTTTTAATAATTTATAAACAAACTATTCCTTTAAATGTATATGCGTTTAAAATTAATTTTTGCGGCCATTTTCAATTAAGAAATACTTAAAAAAAAACCCAATTTTTCATACGATTTGTAAAAAAAAGTATAGAGTTTCTTCGTCTTTCTACGCCCTCTAATAAAATTTTTCTGATTGCGTCTTTGTATATAGGAGGCTTTGAAAGACTAAAACTTTAAAAGGCTATATCAATTAAAAGAAAACAATAAATATTTTTCTGAAATATTAAAGTAAAAAAAATAAAACTCTGTTATCTGTCAATCAATAATATTTTTTTTTAGAAATAGATTTTGCAGTAAGATATTTATGTTAAAACATTTGTATCTATAGTTTTACGTATAAATACGTATTCTACAAAAAAAAAAAAATTATTAAGGACAAAGTTGACGTGTAGAAAGGGGGTTCAAGATGGCGCTACATATATTGATAATAATAATAAAACAGTAGGTGAAATAAGAGTTAACATGACAGAATATGATTCTACTTTATTGATAGGAAAACTTTTACTGAATTTGCTAGTAATTAAATTAAGTATAACGAACTAAAAGCCAACTAATAAACAAAAGACAATGTAATTTTGTACAAAACATTATTTTAGTTATATGAATGTAAAAAGGCTTATTTTTGACGTTTAGAACATACTTTATTTAAGTTTCAGAAGGTACAAAATGCTAGTCCAAAAGGTCTTCGTAATGGTGACTATTAGTTTCAAAGCATTTCGCGGCGCAGTTTTTAAAACTCCGAACAACTAAACGTAATATAGTTTAATTAATATTAGAGGAAGCTTTTGTATAGTAAAAATAATAAATTAAATTTGTTTTTAAGTAGAATTTAAATAACATACTAACGAACCCGTTTGAGTGCTTTTTCACAGTCGTTAATAAAATTGTAAAAGTCAGCGCACTCTAATTTAAAACGTAATTTTAAAATTATATATTAATAAATATTATATTAATAACAGCACTGACCAAACAGCACTAACGGTTTCTTTTTCATTTCTCAAAATTCTAAAATGCGGTTCCTTGAAATCCTAAACTGTTTCGTCCATTGTTGCAGACTTGCAGATAACCGAGGAAATCTTTAATAATATTTTGTATCCTAGACTTGAAAACAATCCATTCGGTGTTTATTTTGTCGATTAAATAAGTTCGTCTTCAATAAATCAGGGAGGCTGAGACCAAATGTTACTGACTTCACTCTGCTGTCATTTGTGTAGTTGTCATTTTCGCGCGTCAATTTTTTGACAGATTGAAGTTTGGTTAGTTGTTTACATGTGGTCAACAAATAATTGTTCTAAATTAATATCTTAATAAAAAAATCGTAATGGAATTCAAACGTAATAGTGTAATTGCACTGTATTTGGGTGGAAATTCACAAACAGCAATAGTTCGTTAGCTCCAGCATTTGAATGTGAATAAAATGTTTGTGTATCGAACCATAACTCGATACAATGAAACTGGTAGCATCGCTAAACGCAACAGAGGCGGTCCTAAAAAGACAGCAACATCAAAAGAAATGATACGAAACGTGAAGAAACGAATCCAACGAAATCCTCGTCAAAGTGCCAATCAATTAGCCGCACGTCCACATGTTTCACAATACAGCATTCAAACCATATTGAAAATTGAACTACACTTGAAGCCCTACAAGATACAAAAAGTTCAAGATCTTACGGAGGCACAAAAAAAAGTTAGGCTTGAAAGAACACGAGCATTAAAGGCCTTGGCAGAACGTGATGAGATTCCAAAAATTGTCTTTTCTGATGAGAAAATTTTCACCATTCAACAGTTTGTGAATAAACAAAATGATCGTGTTTGGTTAGAGCACAAGTCCAACGATAATTTGGACACAAGAGTTGCCATGCGCAAACAATCACCAGCTTATGTTATGGTTTGGGCTGCAGTTAACGCAGATGGACGCAGTCCTCTGGTTTTCATCGAACATGAAGTCAAGGTAAACCAAGAAGTGTACCGCCAAAAGATCTTAAACGATGCTTTGCTACCTTGGGCAAGTAAACACTTTGGTACGAACCGTTGGACATTTCAACAGGACTCGGCACGTTACAAAAAGCTCAAGCGACACAGCAATTTTTACAAAATTGCATTCCGCGGCTGATTTCGTCGAAAGAATGGCCACCATATTCACCAGACTTGAATCCCATGGATTTCTCCATATGGTCCATTTTGGAGAGTAAGGTGTCCACTCAAAAATACGAAAGTGTTGATGCATTGAAGTCAGCTCTTGTTCGAGAATGGAATAAAATTCCGCAAGCCCACATTCGGTCAGCATGCAATTCTTTCTATGGAAGACTGAATCAAATAATCAGAGCCAAAGGAGGTCATATCGAACAGTAACATGTTTTTCATAAAATGTAATATGTTTTCAACATATTCTACGAAATTTCAATAAAAAATAATCAAAATTAAAAAAATTACAGCGTTTTCTTTTGGTAACACTTGGTCTCAGCAACCCTGTAGTTAAAAAAAACGCATAATTAAAAAAAAAAGAATTTTCTTATTTATCCATTTTCTTAATTTTTTGATGAAAATCATTAGTAATGAAGGAAGAACATTCCTTGTGAGTTCTCAAGAACATTTTAAATTTTAATGTTGTTTATCGATTGATAAAAAATTTAAAGGGTACATAAATTTTAATAAAGAGCAATGTCCAAATTTGATTTCCTTGAAACTTTCCAGATTTATTTTATCATGGAGGGTTATCCAAATTAAATTTTTCTTAGAACCATATTTCGTTATTAATATGGAAAGTTTCTAGCTTATTATACAAATTTAAGCAAGTTAACTCTTGGTTTCGACCAAAAAATCGGTTGTTTTTTTACAAAGGGAAATATTTTAATTTTTTTTTATGTATGTGTATTGAAATTCTATGTATTAGAATCATAAATTTAAATATTTGAATTTTAACGTTGATTTTTTTCATAAAAATTTATTGTAAATGGTTGCAAATCTAAAATGTCTAAAGTTTAATAAAAAATAAATGGCTTGTAGTGTTTTAAAAAAATAAATAACTTTTATTCCAATTTGAATCGCAACAAAAATACATGATAATGACATTTTTCAAATAAATGAAGGGTTGTCTATAAAATTTCCAAGAGGAAATTTTTTATTTTACTACCAATGTAAAATAAACAACAGCAAAAGTTCTCTTCATTTGCATAAATCGGTTTGTTTTTCTACAAATCGGTTGTTATTTGTTTGCATGTGTAGGTAATAAATTTTGTGTTGAGACCAAAACTTCCTAAAGTATACAAGCCCGATTGTCACCAATATTTTTTCATTTTCTTGTCCATCTATATTTGAAAGTGTTGGTATTCGGTACACCATAAAATTTTAGTTAAAAAAACAAACAATTTCTGTGCTATTTTCGACCAACATAATCAAGTTTAGATGGACAAGAAAATGTGAGAGAGTATCTGCGTACTCGATGCAACAATCAGGCTTGTAATACATTCGTGTTGGTTTTGGTTGAGACGCAATTTTTTTGAGAATGTATATTATACGTGTGAGGTGCGATGTAAAAAAAACAACCAACTTTTTGGTGAAAACGTCTACTAAATTGACTAAAAGAATTAAACATCTGTATTGAGAATTTAAAAATTCATTGGTAGAAAAAAAGACAGTAAGGACTGTGAGAAAAAGAAGAGAAAAAAGTTTTTCAACGTAAAAAAGAAAAGCAGACAAAACTGCAATCTTAAAAAAAAGAAGTTGTCATCTAAAAAGAGAACGGATTGTAATAATAATGTTTGGTATATGGCAAACAAAGAGACAAGTTCATGACCGATTATAGACAAGTTCATGACCGATTTAGAATCACTAGGAGCTATGCCTACTAGATTGTGTTACACATTTTATGTAATTTCAAGTTATTTTATTAATATAAATAAATAGAGCGATAAATAAAATAAATAAAGGCATCCAACAATATATTTATTTCATGATTTGTCACATTTTTATAAATGTTTATATCAAATGACCGCGGTAAAAAAAGGGAAATACTTTTACCTACATAAAATATTACAGAAAAAATCCAGAAAAAACTCTAATTGTGACGTGCGCTCTGTTTGTAAAATATCAGAAAATTTTTTGTACCGATGGTCATTAGTGAATACCAGGATTATTTGTAGTACATTTTTTTTCAATTCGTTATTTCGGATATTTTCGCAATTTGCAATTAAATGTAATAATTTTTTTTTGAATTCGATCATTATCATATGTTATCAATTCATGTGCAAAAACATCAAAAAATTAATTTCTCAAAAAAATGTACATATTATTTAATAACACTATGTGGTAACGCACCTTCAAATTGATTGAATTTTCAATCAATCGTATGTGCGATGAAAAAACAATTTTCATTATAAAAATAACATTTGTTTTTTCCAAGTTGATTAGTCGGTCCTAATGAGTCAAACAAAAAAGTGGTTGTCAACTAAAATATATTTTGCTATATAAAATAAATTATTTCTTACATATAAATCAGTTCCATAACTATTTTTTATTTTACATCATAAATAAAACTCATTTATTTTTAGATTTCTCTCAAAATACTTAAGTACTAAAAAATGTCTCGCCTTTCTTCCCACAGCGTAAATACGTCGATGAGTGTAAATAAAGGCGAGAGTGCATAAATATACACATAGTACTTCCATAGTACGTTAGACCATTGACGGGCTAGATGTCGTTACTGGTATCGTTTTAAAATCATATTTTTATATGTATAATCGCCTAAATGTCATATATTTATTCTAAATTTTGATGATATTGTTTCGACCCGACATCTACATATCGTAGTACAATCGCTTTCTATCGCTTTTAGCTGAAAGTGGTTGAAACGTGACTCGCTGTGTGCAAAATCCGACCTCAAGGGGTCGTATTTTACACACAAAATATAAAGAGCGTGGTTTTTGTAAATTATCGCGTTTGAGGTTTGTCCGACAGTTTATTTTCAATTATGCCATATTTGAAAAAAATTAAAGAGTACACATTTTAACAACGTTTTATTTAGCAATCAAAATTGCAAAATTGTATACATATTGAGTATGTATTTAGTCCTTTTGAACATAGAAAAAAAAACTTTAAATTAAATTCAAATAAACGAATCCCTATAATAAAATTTAAAATATGAATCGCGGACTTTTCGTCTAAAAGAATTTATCTAAAACCATTTTCCAATCATGCTTCGCTAGCTATAGTTAAAAAAAACTGCAGTTTTTATAAGTAATCATTTTTCGGGGAATGTTTTGAGTAGAAATTTGCGATTTTTCCGCCTTTCCCGAAGTATTTTCCTGGTTGGTGCAAAATGGAAATATTCGTAAAACATAGGATCATATTTAGTTTTTACCACAACCCGAATACATGTTTACATACAAATGTCCACCAAAAACATTTTAACAATCACAAAAAAATGGCAGCATGGGACTTTATCTATGGCCAAAACAAAGAACTGGTGCGACTAATTGTCAGTTGCAGCGATCGGCGTCGAATTGAGGTTGGCCAATTCTGTACTACACTAAGGGTCACAGCTGTAATATTTCTCGGGCGTTGAAAATTAGTTTTCAACATTTCAAAACAATTGATTGTTCTTCAATCGAACACATAATTGTTTCGTGTCGCGAAACTACAGACTGCTGGGCTGTCAAAATTTTAAACAGTGTTGCCAGAGCCTATGATTTAAAAACTAACCAATGGGTGGCCCATCTTTTACTAGTGCTAAGCCCTACTGTTTTCGTCTTATGAATATGTTTTCCTTTATGGTTATTTTGATCCAGCATCTTTAGCTTGATTTTTGTTCTTTTTCTGCATACTATTTACAGTTTTTATTTATTAACTTAAACCATATTATAAATAAACCATGAAGCCCATTGACGTGCTAGATGTCGCTACTGGTATCGTTTTAAAATAATTAAAATATTTTTATATGTATTATCGCCTAAATGTCATATATTTATTCTAAATTTTGACGATATTCTATTGACCCGACATCTATGGGTAAACTGTTTTTTTTCTTATGATGGTAGTATTATATGTATTTATATTATGCTTAAACTTAATTCAATTATTAACTGATTGCTAAAAGTTCAATAACTACACATTGATGGTAAAGAAAGCAGTATTTAATGAATTTACAATTCAAAATAGTTGCAGACAGATAGCAGACAGATTATCACAAAATTATAAAATTATAAAATTAGACATATGTACTTATATTTTAATTTGTTATTTAAGTAAACTACTAAAGTCTACTTTTATTCAATTTCATCACTGATAATTATTGATATTCTCCAGGTTTTTCGTTTATACTTGTGTAATTAAGTTTACCATACATAAAGCAATATTTATAAGTAAACACATATTTCCAAGTCAATCACGTTGTTCAAATTAATAATGATCAAATAAAGACAATTTTTAAACTTTGGATCATACTACTCGGTATTGTGTGTATGTAGTCTCATGTAATGTTAACGTATATTGTTTACTGTCGGTCATGTAAAAATTATAAACTAATAATTTTAAGAAATACTCAGAAAATATTACTACAGTGATGGAATCCTATATAAAATTTGGAATTTATGAGTAATATCGCAGATATATGTTCAATTTCAATGTACGAGTATAAAATTATAAATATACATAAAACTGTTTGAACTAGATATTTATTCGCCGGTATATGAAAAAAATAAAAAATAAACAACGATAAAATTTACTTTAAAGTTTAGTGTAATGCTGAAGAAAACCAATTACGATATATTTTAAGAATTCATGGTTTTTTCAATATCTTATGAAAATTAAATTTGTAAGGTACCCTCTACCAAAAATAAAAATGATTTGACCTGATTTTATGACAAAACAAAAAATTATTGACATTACTGGTTTAAACAATTTTTTTTTTATTTAAAAATGTGTTATGGTTTTTTGTTTTTAATTAATGTAAGAAACGCTTTTTTAAAGCATTTTTAACTTTATTTTATATAGTGACATATTGTGTGCTCATTACTCGTAAAGACACACAATAAATGTTTGCATTAATATTTTTTAAATGTTTTGTTGTTATACATTAGACATTTTAAAGCTTTTCGCGTTTGAAAGTGAAACTGTTTGATCATGAACTTCATTTGAAATCATATAAATTTATGCAATATATGTGTAGACACAGTAAACAACTACAGATTCATTCTACGAAATAGTAGACAAAATATTGCTACCATAAAGTACTATACAATTTGAATTTTGAAGATGTTACACTGATCCATCGAAAAATGTTTGTCTTTTGCACACATGCCGCAACATAAAAAAATATTAAATTATAAAATTACTATGCAATTATAAATGTACATTTACATAAAAAAAATGTGGTCCTAAAGTGGGTCAAATTATAATAGTTTATATTTAGTTTAAATGTATAGTATTAAAAGCAAACTAATTTATTGTAACCTTAACATAGTCCATGATGTTATTGAATAATGTAATTACTGTTTGTATAATCAAAATTGAACAATTTCTCACTGTTCTTATTCTTAATAATTATTACAATTATTAAGATTTTAAAATTAAACAACAGAAGAATTGTGGACAGAAAAACTATTTTCTACTTGTATCTGTATTTAGTGATCCAACAATGTTAGAGATTAATTCCAAATTAATTGAATAAATGAAGGTGAATTCACGTACATAACTGTAACAATAAGAATCTTCTTCCAAAATGGCAAAAACAGTTCAAATTATCGAAACTATAGACCCATAAGCTTGGTGTGTGGAATTAGTAAAATATTTGAAGTTATAATATACAATCATATTAATGAGCATGTGAGGAAAAATAACCTTCTACTTGACACCCAGTTTGGATTTAGGTATGGACATTCTAAAGTGCATGCTATAAATAAACTTACGTCAGATGTAATCAGAGGATATAATAATGGCCAAGTCACTGGGGCATTGTTGATAGATATGGAGAGAGCTTTTGATTCCGTTTGGGTTCATGGCCTTTTATATAAATTAGACATTGAGATGAACATGGATAAGAACATAATATACATACTATTCGAAATGCTATCTAATAAGAAATTTATAATGACAAATGGTAAAGATGTATCTAATAAACATTTTAATATGTGGAATGGCCTTCAGCAAGGCACGATCTTAGCTCCGACTCTATTCAGCTTGTACATATCATCTCTTTTATATCATACAAATATTAGTTCTAATGAATATCAAGCTTTAGCATATGCTGATGACATAGTGATCTACTCCACAGGAAATAAAATTAAGCCTATTGAGGAAAATCTACAGACAGCAAGTAATTTTATTAAAGAATATTTATACTCAGGGAAAATAAAGAATAATTCCAGCAAATGTGAATTCATACTGATGCGACGTCCTTTATCAAAAATGAATAGGAACATTAAAACTAATTGGAAAAATATAAAAATTAGTCTCAATGGCAGCATTATCGAAAATAAAACAAGAGTTAAGTACCTTGGAGTAGTATTAGACCAATATTTATATTTTAATCACCATATTGAAGAGTAAGCCGCAAAAGCTAAAAAAGCATTTGGAGCATTAACAAGATTATTTTTTAATAAATATTTGAACAAAAAGGTTAAACTTGTATGCTACCAACTTTTAATAAGACCTGTTATAACATATGCAGCCTCTGTTTGGTACAATACAACACTAAGGTTAATGGAGAAAATCCGTATTTTTGAAAGACGTTGTATTCGTGCATGCATTTCCAAATATAGAAAACCTGGAAACATTAATCATTATCTTTCAAATAAGTTTCTTTACAATCAAATCAAATTTTACAGAATAGATTTATATATTCTTAACATAATTCGGCAACATATATAATGATCTCTAAATAACATGGAAAATTCTATAATTATATGTCTGAAACACATATACCACCACCAGAAGCATTTTTGTTCCTTGATCAGTCTGGATTTATTAAAGACAACAGTGGCATACCTATTATTCTTCATGTGATTAGGCGAACTAATAATAAGTTATTTAACGCAATACACTTCAGCGACCCATCATCTCTCAGATTTAAAACATGCATCTCTAGCAGCTATATAAAGAATTTTACAAAAATTAAGTCAAAATACTGGTGGCTCTGTACACACTAGAAAAGAAAATCAATAAATGTTTCTAAATTTATGTGATAGATATAATTGCTACAATATATTTTATCCTATTTCCCTTTTTTTTACCCGTACTAAATCTTTTTATTATTTTATCTTTGCGAGATTAATGATACTTTTTGAACAGCATTTTTGGTATCTAATTTAAATGAAAACGCTTTAGAGCGAGAAGCAAAATATATGAAGAAATATTAAAAATTTGTGATAGGAAGCAATGAGTGCCAATGTTCTATCTATATTTGGCCAAATAGTCTTTAATACAAAATGGGAATAGAATAAGTTTTCAAATTCTTTCAATCTAAATTATATTATATGTTATTAAATTTGGCTGAATAAATAAAGAATTAAAAAAAAAAAAAGAATCTTCTTCCTAACAACTTGTTGGCAAACCCAAGAGATAGGGCGATTTTTCATTACTGACAGTTTTTCATGCATGTCACGGTCAATTCGGTGTAGTATTTAGAAAATACCAAATTAAACAGCAAATGTGAAAAATTATTTACTGACAATTAATTGTAGCCCATACATTATACAACACGTTTTACAACTTGGTTGATAAATTTACTAGACAGTAAATGATTTTGACAGTTTTTGTGCTTTGTTTGTAGCTATCATTAAATTTGTTTAATTGATTATTTAAATTAAAAATATGGATAACGTAATTACGTGATTACGTAATTACGAATTATCTAAAAAAAAAAAAAAAATAAATAAAAATGGGAAAAAAGAAAATGGCTGAAAAAGGGGTTAGCCAATAAATAATTTTATTCAAACGAAAAATTGTTAAAAAAATTAGAGAATCAAACCCACTCGACTATAAGAACTATATGCGAATGAATGAGGATTGTTTCAATGATCTTTAAGAAAAGCTTTCGCCTTTTATAAAAAAACGACACCTTTATGCGAGTTGCAAATTCGATAGAGACCCGACTTTCTATTACGTTAAGATTCTTAGCAACTGGGAATTCATTCGAGGATTTGAAATTTGCATATACGGTTTCACTACAAGCCATTGGAAGAATTGTTATTGAAACATGTCAGGCAATTAATTTAGTACTAAAACAACATAAAATTAAATCACTGATTTTTCTTTAAATTCATCGAAAATACTACGACGTTACCGAGCAATTGGCGCAGTGGTTAAAGCTGCGGTGTTTGGGACGGGGGAGGTACCGGGTTCGAATCCCAACGGGGGAGGGTTGCAAAAGGGATCTTTCATCACTTGATTACGATCGGTGATGACGATGAACACAACTATGACCCCCCGTTGGAGTGCAGAATTCATGGGCCGAACCATCGTTCATGCCAGTACAGGCTGGCTGGAGCAATGCAATGTGCAGATGGATATTTGAAACGCGAACCTGTATTCGCGCGTACTCGATTTGGCTAGTAATAGCGTAAAGTAGGACGTTAATTAACCGCGAAAGAGTTGGGTGAGCTTCGGCCCCAAAACAGATTGCATAGAAATAAACAAACAAACAAACAAACATACTACGACGTTCTTTAGTATTTTTAGTATTTGGTACCGTTATTTTTTATTTTATGTTATACCTTTTAAATTTAAATGCCGATGTACCTTTGTTTATATTTGAAATTTTAGATGTCAATTTCTATGATTACTTTATTAAACTCTTCCATACACAGTTCAACGTGTTGAACAACCATTAGCTCCGCCTAATTAAAATCGAAACGTTTTGATCTTACTTCAACCGATTACATAACCGTCAAATTGGTTGATAAAGTATACCATACACGGTTAAACTTTTCTATAAACATAACCAAATTGTACAACATGTTGTATAATGTATTTCCAGGATAATCTAAATTCGCCTCGAAATGGTTCGTCCTTGAAATTTTCAATTACATTTATGGAATTCACGACCTTTTTGTCTTTTACAATAAGTAATTAGATTTATCAACAATTTTTCTAACCTTATAGAATCATTCAACTATAATTTAAAAAAAATTATTTTTGTTTAACGAGTCTGACGTATGAAACCAAATTAATTTCATTTTTCAGAATTAGTTGTTCGGTCGGGTTTGACGTAATGAGCGTGTTCCGATTGAACACAAAAATGACAAAAATGATAAAAAATACCATGATATTTCTTCTCACCCTAACTTCATTCAGTAACAAGGTACGTCAACCCCACTGAGATAGAACTATGGAGACGACATACATAAAATCGTAGTAGTCGTGGTACAAGAAAAAAAAAACGAAGTAGAAGCCAAAAAGTTTGACTCTGGGTAATAGAGAAAGAAACTATTTATTTTCCTTGTCTCGAATTTCGAATTTTCTTTAATAAAATATATAAATAATAAAAAACAATTGTTGATTTGACACTTTTTTAATTTTCATTAATGTAGTTTTGAATTTATTTCGTTGATATAGATTTTAAATAAGTTTTAAATTAATAAACTAAAAATATAATAAATAAAACAAATTATTTATTAATAATTTAATTTATAAAATAAATATATTTTGATCACCAAATTGTTTACGTTGGGAGTTGGATATTTTATTTTGAAAACACGTTTGTTTATGTTGGAAATTTGACATTTCACTCGATTTTTTTATATTTCGTAACAAATATTAGACCATCTCAAATGTAAATTTTTACGTATCCATTTTGGTTCTTGTCTTGGATAACTTATTGAAATTACGTAATAAATTAAATTGACATTTCACATCTATATTTACCTTCATCACTATTGTAAATATAAGGATATTCAAAATTCGTGTTATCCTCCATGTTTTTTTGGTTTACAAATATGAACTAGTAATACAAATGTCAAAAAAAAGTCAAGTTTCAAACCAACATAATCTACATATAGATGTAGACTACAGTTTTTAGTCTCACTAAAAATCGTAGTCTACATATTTTTACTGAGATTTTTTGCATCCAGCACATGTAGACTTGTAGTCTACGTATTTTCGGTATTGCCACAGACTCTACGAGTGCTAGGTGCGTCCAATACTTCTAGTTTAGTTTTTATAGTTGACGTTGGTTATAACTCTATAGACTTCTTAAGGCATATGACACATGTACAAACAACATATTCGACATATGCCTTAAACAAAATTTTGGTTTTACATAAAATCACAACAACAGTAACGAAATATTTTGACAATTCAAATATAACATTGACAGCTGTAACCAAAAAACAAAGAAAGAAAATTCTTGATTTTTCTTTGATTTTTTTTGTATGAGTGCGTTTCATGCCAAAAGTGATAAAATATATCGCGATATTTTTGATCATTTTTGCCCGACTGAATTGAGAACTGGTCGTAGATCTGGCGGGAGGAATTGGAAGTTTATAGTGTAAATAGAAATATGACATCCGCGATTTGTATATAGAGCGTAGTACATTTAATTATTTATAAATGAAAACATACATTTTTTGGTAACATTTTAGATTTATTAAAAATAACATCAAAAGCTTTACTTCCGTTTGTAAAAATCGATAAAAAATTTACGAAATTTCATGTAAACAAATGTCAAATGAAGATGTTATGTTGTGTTGTAATAATATTAGTTTTAAATAGATGCTGCAATTGAATCATTAACAATTTGAATGTTTTTTAATATAAAAATTATTTATATTTGCTAGTGTTATTTGTAAACATTTGCTTGACGCTCTCAAAACGAACTGCGAATGTCATTTTCATATGAACTATGGGCTTATTATTTTGGATTCTAGATGTCCTTCCACAAAATTTACCAGTTCTCAATATGCTTAGACACTTTTCAATCGTTCTTAGTTATTACCACAGACATGTGCGTTTTGGCGGCCATAAACTTTTTTCGATGTTTCCATATATCATTTACAACTCTACTCGGTAGTAGACTTTTAGCTGTCAAAATAAATTTAACCGATCTGCCTACTGATTTATAAGAAATTTCTAAATGAATTGATTATTGATGATCAAACAGGTATGTAAAATTTTTTTTTTCGTGAATAACAAAATTAATGTTTGGTAATATTGCAAAGTTTTTAAATATATAGTTAATTTGAAATTATGAAAAAGAAATTTATTTTTTTTAATGTAAATTTATTAGTTTTGAGCGTTCTAAAGTTTTGACCATATTGTTATAATTATATAATCAAAGACAGTTGTTACAATGTTCGACAATGTAGAGTTTAGGAACGAACTCCTTCGCTTTTCCAAAAATTTGTCACACAATTTTTTTTCGAAAATTAACCCAGAATTTAACGCCAGATTGAGTGTGACAGGCAGCCGTCAAAGAAAAATTGTCAAATATGTAAATTATATATGTAAATTAATTAATTCAAAGCATAACAACTCGATAACTGACGTAAAAGTTCGCTTACATTATAATCGGCAGTCATCCAAAAAAATATGACAAGAATGAATTAACGAAAAAAGATGATAGAATTTTCAATATTTACATTTCATCTGTCATCAAAATAACGCCCTTAAATATATTTAAAATTTATGCGGCTACTGGTCGACTTTTCATTATTAAACCAATATTCAAATACATTCACATAAATACTATTATAGCAAACTGTTTCTGCCATCACAAATAAAATTATTTATCACATAAGCTAGATATGGAGCACGAGCTAAATTAAATTTTAACGTGGTCTCCACAAATTTACATATAAATATCGCGATAAAAAAAATGTGTAGAGATAAATTTAAACATGTCTAGTTTGTTTAATGTCGTGTCTTTTGGTTTCAAATTTTAATGGTGATTTTGTTTTCAAATATTTAAATTTTATTTTAGATGTTGGTGCTTTTTAAGATTTTTGGCCTTGGTTGGTCATTATCTTCTTCACTTGCATGTTGTAACCCGTACATGAACATTATGTACATTATCGAAATCATCAATTTCGACATATGTACGCCATTTTAAGTCAAACATATTCTCGTATTTAAAAAAAAATATCAAACCAAAAGTGTATTGCCACAGATTTAATATACAGAGTTAATATAGTCAGATATTTTGTGCTAATTCACATAATTAGCCAGCATAGTACATTGATATATATATATATATATATATATATATATATATATATATATATATATATATATATATAGAGCGTAACATTTTAGTTTACACATAGCACTTGGTCGCCATGGCCTGATGAGATGACAATTTACTTTTAACAAAATTGTATCCAATCCCTCGGTCGAAACTGAACATTACTTTGTACACCATCAAAAACTCTGAGTGACCAAATAACGACTTACGACACCACATTATCGTCATTATAATTTCAAACATTAACAAATAAAATTCCCTATAGGAAGTTAGGGCTGAGATCGACCAACATATTCTAAAGCCTCTCGGAGGATCCTCGAAAGGTATCAAAGCCGTTTGCCTCAATAATTTTAAATTAGTTTTAAAATTGCTGAACAGAAATAGAATTTTTGGTGGTAACATTTTGTGCAAGATACATTTTAATATACAATTTTAATATATTTTTAATATACAAACTTTTGTTTTTGCTCGATTAATAATTTTTTTGTGAAATAATAGTATATTTAATTGTACAGTTAAATGGTATTCCTTTAGGAGTAAAAGCCCCTTTACATTAGTTGCTTTTTAATCGACCAACCGTTAGTAGTTAGGTTTTAGTCTTTGCTAAGATGTTTACTTAAAAACATGGTCTTATTGAAATTTTTAATTGTCAAGCGGTTCAACACATACCCACTTAGTGATAAAATGGTGCGTAACTGTTTCTACCTGCTTATGAAAGATAGCTAAAACAGTTACGAATATAGTTCAAATTCAGCAAAGACACACACCTAAGTACTTACAAGTACATGCGGTGATCGATTGGAAAGCAACTATTATCATTTTTTTTGTGATGATATTTAAACAACCAATTTGATTTTGATTTGACAGATAATAAAAATAGCGTAAACGGATATTACACAATTCCAAAAAAGTAAATATAGAGAAGGCACAAAAAAGGAGATCTACTAATGATTTTGCGTGTTGAGCTTGTCGTTGTAAATTAAAAAAAAAAAAAAACCAAAGCAATACCACAGATTAATTTACCCAGATGAAATATTGGGAATGAAATTTCGGTTGAAAACAGTGGTGCCACTTTCCATATTAGATTATTTTTTAGAACTTTAATCGAGAGACTCACCTAAATCTTGGATAAATGTTTAAAAATTGGATTAAATAGTATAATGCGACCTAATCTATGCAAAAGTAAATAAAACAAAATAACTAAAAGAAATGTGACGTAATTTTATATTTCGTTGAACCAGTTTACTTTGTTCTATAATGCTTCTATCATATTCTATGCAGGTAGTACTTGACATACTGCACTTTACTATGCCGATGCGCTGTGTAGTGTATCATTGTATATAACACAAAATCTTTAAATTTTTATATATAAAAAAATTTGTTGACAATTCTATTATACGGCAATATTATATGCATACATTTTTGTGGTATTCGTTAATTTCGTTAAACAAAACTATATCAACCGATTTTTTAAGAGTTAAAAGATTTTCATCTATAGATAAAAAAGAGATAAAGTCAAAAATGTGCAGTTGCCTTTTAACTTGAGCAACTAAATTAGACAATTTTACCTTAGTTTACTTATGAAGATAAGAATGACCACCCAATTAAAGTTATGGCTAGGGCCTTCCATCCAACTTGTTGAAAGGAGGACACAATAGAATATTGTGAGAATATTGCACAATATGCGGATTAAAAATTGAAGATAGAACAAAAATGCTCACTAAAAAGGGGGTTTCCCTTATTTATGCTTACATTTAATAACAAAGAAAATGTAGAAAATATATACAACATAAAGGCCAGCCTCTGAACAGCGTAGATGCGTCAGATGTGCAGGGAAACGCATCCCCAAAGAATGCCCTTAAGGTAAAAACATTCCAGTAAAATGCATAAATTGTAAAAGGCAGCATCCCAGCAAATTATAAAGGACCTGAAGTTGCCTAAGAACTACAAAGAATAAGAAATGCTATACAACAAAACCATAGAATACCTGTTGTAAGGAGGCCTACTATAAATTTAGAGTATGATCTTATATCATACAACAATGCGATTTAGTTGTAAATAAAGACGGGACCGATATCCTAATTCTTTAAAATATTCTAAAAAGCATATAGAAGCCTTAAACATTCGATTAGTGAAATAAGAAAAAAGCATAGAAGCTGTAAATAGGTGCTTTAAAAATCAAGATAACAGTGAATTATTTCCATGATTTACCAAAATATGGGAATGAATATACTTAGACTGTGTCTGAAACTAATGATAACCCTTTACGAAAAAAAAATTTGACATTTATTTGAAAAATATTCCCCTACATCCCAAATTTTTGTTTACGCGGCCCGAAAAGTATAATAATTGACTGAAACATTTCCCCGCCTTATTTATTTTTAAATTGTTTTGTAATTGTTTTAAGAGGTTTTGAAACTGAAGAAAAATTACATATAGTTGTGTGCATTGTTTATTGAAATTGTCATAGCAACGAAAAAGTTCAAATTTTGATTATATGGTTTTAATTGGTATACTAAAATCAAGTAGTAAATTTTATTTATGTTTTATTGTATATCCGAGTGTGCTACGCGATGAGTTTTGTTTTTATTATAGAACGTTTTGGTATTTGTCTAAAATTAGCATAGCAACTGACCAAATAAAATGTCAACAATTTGTATTGACGTGCAAAATATTCCAGAACTATCAATATTTTTAATTAAAGAAAAAAATACATGTATGCCTAATATCTAAATGCCATTTTACTAAAAGTCCATTTGCTAAAATACGTGGGTATTGTTGCCAAGCATTAAGAGCGAGAGCAGGATCAACTATATTTGTAAAAGGAAACATCAAACACCATGAAGGAATAAAAGTTGAAGAAGAAATTATGCAAGTGGCTACTATCAATGATCAAAAAATAATGGAAAAGAATACCATGTTTCCTTAATCTATTACCCTCCACGGCATAATCTATTTAAAAAGGACAACATCTCATTATTAACGGTGATTTTAACGCCAAGAATACGTTTTGGGGATCAACACTAACAACCCACAAAGAAAAGGAGCTATTTACCAATTACCTCTAGAGGTAATTGGTAAATAGCTAAACTAGTTGGATAACCTCTAGAGTAAAATTTGCACAAAATGCATATATTTTACTCTAGAGGTAATCCAACATACTGGCCTAAGGATAAAAACTTCCAGATCTCATAAATTTTTAGGTATCAAAATGGGTATCGGAAAACTACGTATTAATAGAACATAGTGAAGGACTATCATCAGATTACTCTACTGTAATCATAACTCTCAGTGAAACTATTGTTAAGAAAAAGTCGTTGCCCAAATTAGTCAGTGACAATGTCAATCTTTAAGTGCCCAATTAAAAACTATACTTAACAATATTATAAAACTTGGCAGATAAATCGGGCTCAAAGTAAAACTCAACTATTTAAGTAATAAACTTAAACTGTTAATAAAAAAAATAAGACTGAACCGATTCATAATTACCTTACTTGCCTTAGTGGTTAAAAAGTTACCGATTATTCCCTCTGGAAAGCAACAAAAAGTCTAAAAAGACCTAAAACGCAAAACAAAAATTTTACAAAACAAAATTAATGATAATCTCCATAGGGATTTAAAGATAGAGTACTTCAACAAAGAAATCAGGAAGCACGTGAGGAAACACACATATCGTCTTTAACAACATGAAAATATTGAGATTCGCCATAATACGATGGATAAAACAAATATAAACGTCTCCTAAGAATGAGACTAGAGGATTCTGTCCTGTCAGAATTAAATAAATTAAATTGGACTAACCAATGGGTTATGGTTATATCCCACAAAAGAATAACACCAGATATTAAAGACCAATTACTATAATAAATAAAAATTCTTTTTTACTGCGATTTCTCGCAATGATCTCATTAATCAATTAATGACTGATTTATATTCAACGAATTTTACAGAAGTAGTTTATCTTGAAATCAATTTTGTTAAAATTGAAATTAAAACTAAAAGAAAAAAAATTGTAATAATATTTGGTTTTGATTTATATTAAACTAATTTTATACAAGTATTTTGACTGTCATCTTTTTATATGTTTTGCTACAAAACGATAAAACTTTTCATCCTGTAAAAATCAAGTTTATCTTTTTCTTACAGTTTTTGGGTTTGGATCTCGGGTTTCGTCATTTTATTTCTACAAAACTAATTTTTTCTCTGTTTAGCTTGCATAATTTTTTAACCTCGTGTCGCAATTTTTTTCAAGATGCAAAATTCGCTTAAAATTAATCAGATATAACAACTAATCTAAACTAATAAGGTTCTCTATTATTAATTATTATTTAGGTCACAGGTGTAAGATGAAACTATTTACATAATTTCTATATATACATTTTTGGGGAATAGCAAGAATCGAACTTGGAATCGCAGTGTTGTAAGCAAGTATCGACCGGTGCCAACAAGATACATCGATGACTAAATCTTCAATGGATGCATACAATTCCGTCAATCTATGTTAGTAATGTTAAAATTTCAGCATGCTATGTATTATGATTGTATAAGGATGGAAATAAGTTCATTGCCGAATTGTTTAAGATTTCCAATATATTCATGTTTACTTATGCAATCGACCACAAAAGATAACAAACAATACCTTAAACTCAAGCGACAACATATTTGTAATGCTAATAAAACGACGACTATTACATAGTACATAATATATACTCGTATGTGTAGTACACGAGAGAATCATTTACAGCGATTATTAATATTGATGATGATAATAATATACTTTAGACTCTTTGAAGGTGTTTGCATAATATTACGTCTGTGCGCTGGTTTAATTTTTTATTTTCGATTTTAAAAGAAGACTACAACTACAATAAACTTCAAAGTCAAGTGTACATAATATTTTTTTATTAATTTTTCTCATCTTCATAAAAAAGACGTTTTTGTTTGGTTCTTAATATTATATTTTTTTTTTTTGTTTTATAAATAATCGACGAGAGTTTTAAAGCGTTTAACCATTTTTTTTGTGTATCTGCTGTAAAACTAAAATCACTATTTTGTAATATTTGGTGGTTTCTACTTTAATGATTGTATGTACATAAACAATATAATATCTGTATTTATTGTCTGTCTTCTTCTCATTACGTTAAGTTTTGCAAAATTTTTGGTTGGATGGTATATGAATTTGAATTTGTATTAAAATTGATTTAAAGCCTAACTAAGATAATATTACGAAATATTTGTAAGTGAGTGAACACAATGGGATTATTAATAGTTCAGACGAGTAATTGTAAAAATGAATTTTGTAATTTTGTAAAAATGTATTGGAGCATTTACAATAGTTGCTTTCCAATCGACCACCGTCTTAGATGTATGTCAAATAGTAAATTGTTTATTTTAATATTATTGATTAAATTTAACAAGTGTATATTACCTATAACCTATTACGTGAGAATTTGTCAAGCTATCTTAAATAAAAGTTTTACGACTCTTAATTTAATATTTTACATGGTAATTGCCAAAGTGGCTGAGGGCAACAAAATGAACAAAGATGTAATCAGCAATATAGCATTTTTTATTCGAATGACGAAATACTCAACTGATGAAATTTGCACCGGTGTATATCAAGATAACAGTTCTTATCTCTTTATGTATAAACATTTTGTGTGTTAGTAATACTTAAACTCAAGAACGAATGAATCAAAATTTTTTTATCCATCGTTTATTCTGATTAAACGGGGCTTAAGCAGAAACACAACTGGAACCGATGCCAATCCGGCATACCACCATAAAAACCCGATTAATGGTGCAATGACTTCAAAATTAACTATGCAAGGTCTTTAAACCGTAATAGAGGGAAGATGAATTGTTCCTTATCCTGCTGTATTGTATAGGAGCTTTAATGCCCATCAATGTAAAGTGTTATCATTCGGTTTAGACAATAAAATGTTTACTGTTTCTGTATAATTATTTGGATAATTATTTAACGACCAAAACATACGAGGCTGTCCACACATACGAGGTTTTTGAGTGTATTTTATGGCAGACAATCTACAACAAAGATTTGAAAGTCCACCCTCAACAACACTTAATCATAATCATAATTGGTAAAGTGAACGTGCAATATTGGCCGCAACAAATTAGGATGCTATCGATTTGCCTAGAGTACCACCATGTATATATACATCCTTCAATTAAAAATTGGTGTATCTATCGTTTTATTACGAAATATTAATCAACCAAAATGATTGAAAATTGTACTAGATTTGACGTTAAAAAATTAATGGCGAATTAATCCCACGCATTCCTATAATTCCATCAGATATGCAATTTTTTGTTTTAATTAATTAAAAGAATACAATTTTCACTACGTCTTACTTTTGCTTTACGGCCATAAACAAATCGACCGGAAATCACTTCAAGTTGTGGTCTAAATGTAAAGCGGGCATTTACATTTAGTTTATTTATAAAATGTTGACAATGTCATCAATGCAAGTACATTGTGTAATTGCTATTATGTATTTATGTATTTATATATTTGTATATTTATGTATTTAGGTATTTATATATTTATATTACATTAATATATTATTATTATGAGACAAATTAATATATTTGTATTTTCAGGGAAAACTAATCCAGTTTATTTCAGTCTACGGCTTTATATTACAAATTAATTAATTTATCATTTCAGATGAAAACTAATTAAATTTATTACAGCCTACGGCTAAGAGCGGTTATTTCGTTAATAGATTTTGCTTTTAGGAAACGTTTGCTGAAACACCTGAAAGGGGGCATACTGCAGTTGATAAAATAATGCAGAGCAGCTCGTCAAAATTGTGATTGTCTTGTGCTAACATTAGTTGAATATTGGCTTCCGGAAACCCGGGTCAAATCTGTCATTACTAACATGCCCTTCCTTTCCTTACACCACAAAAAAACACTAATTATCGATCGCTTAGGTGTCTGCAACCGGGTCGAGTCTATCATAACTAACAAATTCCATCCACTCCTTCGGTTTTGTTATATGTAACACGGGTGTACGGTGGTGCCCGGCATTCCGGGAGTTCCTGGTTCGTCCTTGGCCGTACATTCTAATCAATCAATCAATCAATCAAAATGTTGACAATGTCATCACAAAACTCTTAACTAGAAAAAATCTTTTAAGTTAAATATCTCTTAAGTTAGTATGTAAAGTTAAGAGATTTTTTTACGCATAGTTGTGAGATTCTCTTAAACTCTCTTAAATTTACACACCTATGAAATAGATGGTATTAAATCTCTTAACTTGGAAGAAATAGACATGCTAATCGTCGATTTAATAATGAAACAGTGACCTATTTAAGTTTTAATTTAATAAATTGATAATGAAAGTTATAAGGATAGATACAATTATTCTAACTATATTTTTAAATTAATTGATTCCAGCTTATGCCATTGATTCCAGCAATAGTACATCTGTTGTTATGTTACTAAAAAATGTACATCTAATATAATATGTAATATATAATATTTTTTTTTTTTTTGGGGAGATTCTTGACATATAATTTGTAAACTTGCCTACTAAGATATTTTCGTTAAAATAGCTTAAATCTAAAGGTGTCACTCTAATCGTTTTACCGTCAAATTATACGTTATATGGCAAATAAATTCAAAATTTTAACGAAATGTTTTTGTTTTGTTTTATGTGTTCTGTTTTTTTCTTTTTTTCAATTATGAAAATTAAGCGTCATTATTGTTTAATTGTCATAGCGTACATATTATCAGCAATTTTCCTTGTTCTGTTGCATCGAGTATATTTTCAAAATCTATTATAAGCCGTTTTTTCAAAACTAAACCTAACGATAAGAGAAATATCGTATATATATATATTTATATATATAATATATATATATATATATATATATATATATATATATATATATATATATATATATATATATATATATATATATATTTATATATATTTATATATATACATATATATATATATATATATATATATATATATATATTATATATATATATATATATATATATATATATATATATATATATATATATATATATATATATATATATATATATACATATAATATGTCTATCTTATAATATGGATATTTAAATTAATACCATTTAATACGTAACAACTATTTAAATAACATTTGGGCGCTTTCAGGTCCACCAACTGTTGGTAACTTGTTGAGCCAAATCAACATGTTGAGAACTTAGCATGTTAAGCAACCGATACATCAAAATTTCTCTGGCAACACTGATAGTTGAAAAGTCACTTTACGAGTATAAAATAAATAAAAATAAATTTAATAAATAAAATTCGATTATATTTTTAGTTTTAGTAGATAACAGTAAAATAGTGAAAAATTTAATGATATAATGTTATTTAAATAGATATTGACAAAATAAACGGTAAGAAAATTGTAAATTTTATATAAGACAAACATAACCTCGACAATAAAATATCTAATACAATTTCATACAATTTTGTCATGTTCATTTAAATGGTCTAAGGAGACCACACTACTTATTATTGATGAGTATAAACTTAGAAGGATACATTTAGGGACCTAAAAATTAAAAAAAAAAAAAGATTGATGTCTCGAAAGTTCAGTTTCAACAAAAAGGTTACGATTTTATCAACTATACAGTGAAAACGAAATTTAAACACAAAATATCAAATGCACTAAATTATATAAAATCAAATAATAATCTTTCATTTAATTCCATTTTCAAAGGAACTATTTTAGCAATAATTTTTGTTATGTTTGACATATATATACCATAGGGTGCATGAATTCAGGTTAAATTTTGTAGTTTTAAGCTTAGTACTCAGATCAAAACGAAACGAACTTTTTACGGAGTTTCCAAAACTACACTAACTCTTTTCTAGTGAAATAGAAACGAAATAAGTTGTGGAGAATACATTTTTTTGACAATCTAATGTTTGTTTTTTTGAACCGGACAAAACAAAATATTATCTATAATCATATTATTGTCATCATGATATTGTCCTTTCAATAGATGAGGCCATGGTCAAATATTACGGCCATCGCTCATCAAAAAAATTTATCAGTGAAAAGCCTGTACGATTTGAGTACAATGGGTGCATTTCCGGGTCGATGATAATGATAAATGATAAATTTATCATCGATAAAACACAAATCGCAATCCACTTTTTGTGATAATTATCACTTATATAATAAACAAATATCATTTAAATGATAAACTTGCGTCAAATTTGGTGAACAAAATAATTATTTTATAATTTCAATTTTGTTGCTGAAAAGTTTTTATCACCGATGATAAAATTACAGTCTTTACGCTTAAATTTATGTGTTCCGTGTGTTGCGTGTACCAAAATAATGTGCTTCAATTTTACAAAATAATACATTAATTTATATAAATTTGTGTGTACAAAAAATCTATTTCAAATTTTAACATATATTTTATTTAAATTTTTAACACTGAACTGAAAATGTATAACAGTTTTCACTGACATCATGCGTAAATACTCAGAATTAATATAAATTTTCAATTTGGTGATCGAATCACGTTTTCGATGTTGACGATAAAATAAAATGATAAAAGCAAATGAAAACTTGATAATATTTTTTTTTCATTATCATATAGCACCTCGGGATCTTACAGTACACTTCGACAGCTATTGCACTAGCCATAGTCTAAAGAAAATATTTAGGTTTTAGAGAGTCGGAAATAGTACAACAAAATAGGACCAAGAAATGGCTTTTTTCATCCAGTCAGGCAATATCAAAACAAAAACGTAGATATTGTACACACAAGTATAATAAACCAAATCAAATTTACTTGTGAGATAGAAAGACAATAGTATCGTTACCAAGACGACAAACCACGACTATATCGAACCATTATCAAAGATTTTTCTCCTTTAATCAATACAATATAGTCGTGGTGGTCTAAGAAATAAAAAAAAGAAAATCTGCAGCAATAGGTGGTGTTGATCTTTTAGATCAAGGTGTCAATAACTTTATAACCTTTAGTACAGCATACCAGAAAATGGTAAAAACGTATTAAAAAACGGTAGTGCCTCTATAGAATCATAAGCTCAATGTAGCCAAAGTAAATGCTTCCAACTTTATGTTTTACGGAAAGTTGGAAAGGGCAGGATGATCTAACATAATAGGTCATTATTTAATGGTATATTCAAAATCTAAACACATAAATCAGAGTGGAAATGTTCCTAGGAGTCTGAATCAACGTTAGGGAGAGCATTTTCCTATCAAAGACTAAGTATAAGTTATAAGTTATAATAAAAACGTAGAAACAAAAACGTCGCGATGTTCCCACTGCACTTGTTTAAGCACACACAAATATCCGCGATCCTGAAATATCTTTTGTTTTTATTTTTGAATTTTTTCCTTGTTGAAATAAAAAGTAGTAATACAAAATCAATTTTGCAATTGCGTTTTTGCTTATGAATGACTTTGGGTCTTTGTGAATGTGTTAAAAACATGTTAAAAATGAAAATTTTAACAGCTAAAGTTTTTATTCACCTCAAAAAATTTATAAAAAATTTAACGAGGTAGAGACCGTCTATAAATGTTGACAAGTGAATTTAAAAAATCATAACCTCATGTTTAACAAAATTACTGTGGTTAGTTATAAAATAATAAAATTAAAATCATAGTTGGCGTATTTAAGCTATATTTTATTGGGAATTTTACAACAACAATAGCATTCCATCTGAATTAATTTCAATCCAACTTTTTGTTGGTTTTATATTGAAATAAGGGGAAATTTTCATTCTAATTCTTATTCCTGAAAGAAACTCGCAAAATAAAACAGTTCGTTTATTTGAATATTTTGTCGTGATGCGATTCATTTTAAAAAATTGTTGCTTGTCAAAATTTGAACTAAGTGTACGTTTCCACCAAAAAGTTGGTTGTTTTTTTTACATCGCACCTCACACGGATAGTATACATTCTCAAAAAAATTGCGTCTCAACACAAAATTTATTACCTACACATGCAAACAAAAAACAACCGATTTGTAGAAAAACAATCGATTTGTACTAATGAAGAGAACTTTTGCTGTTGTTTTTTTTAAATTGGTACTAAAATATAAAATTTCCTTTAGGAAATTTTATGGACAACCTTTCATTCATTTGAAAAATGTCATTATCATGTATTTTTGTTGCGATTCAAATTTAAATAAAAGTTATTTATTTATTTTAAATACTAAAAGCCATTCATTTTTAATTAAACTTTCGACATTTTAGATTTGCAACCATTTACAATAAATTTTTATGAAAAAAATCAACGTTAAAATTCAAATATTTAAATTTATGATTCTAATGCATAGAATTTCAATACACATACATAAAAAAAATTAAAATATTTCCCTTTGTAAAAAAAACAACCGATTTCTTGGTCGAAACCAAGTAAATTCACACTACAAAACTAATTTAGGAATTAAACATATTTCACCCCTACAAATTTTAATTTTATTTCCCTAAATTTTTAACAAATTATTTTTACTAAATGACACAGACAGTTATAGTGCGTCTGTATGCATATTCGTTAAAAACTAGTTAAAAAGTTAAATTTTTGACATAAGGATTAAATAAAAATTTATTCACCACAGATGAAACTCATGAAAAAATTTTATTAGGGAAAATTAAACGAAACAATAAACGGATTTATCTTGATTTTCTTTAACTTTTCATCATTTAATTTGATATTGATAATCGACAATTAAAATTGTAATAAGAATGAGGAATTTAGAGATAAAAGCACGAGTTAACAATCTGTCTTCATACCATATTCAGCCATCATTCAGTCAACATGGCCATTCAAATAATCCCAACTGCTTGCTGCGGCAATTTTTAGTCTATCAACAGAATAATAGATTCAATGTTATGAGTCAAGTGGAGTATTGCACAGATGAGGAAGAACCGGAAGACGAAGTGTCCAATGCTGATAACAGAAATTCTAAGAAACGTAGGCGCACAAAAACAAAAACTCCTCCAAAAAATATTAAACAAATTGTGAATAATAACACTGAACAATATCAGTGCCTCCACTCATTTTCTTGAGCAATATTAAACATTTCAAACTTTTTCGACAAAAAGTAATAAAAACCACTAGTGAATCAACTAATTTTTAGGTGCCTTCACAGAGTGACATTAAAATTACCTTTCAAAATGAAAACGATTACAGAAAGGTCAAAAAATTACTGGAAGAATTAAAAAAAGAACCCAGTAACCAACTAGAAATTATCTAATATCACACCTACCAGTTGTAGAGCGAACAGGCATATAGAGTGGTAATCAGAGTCTTACCATCTTCCATTAGTCGCGATGAAATTAAAGCAGACATAAAAAAATGAGACATGATGTCACAGGTATACAATGTATACAAAATGGTCACACTAATGGTGTGAAAGACCGGAAACACTTTCCATAGTTTTGCATCGACTTAAAACAAAAAGACAACAATAAAGAAATATACAACATCAAGAAACTTGCGTACTGTATAGTTAAAATTGAGTCACCTAACAAGACAAGGGGCATTCCACAATGTACGAATTGTCAACAACTTGGAAAGAATTTTTGCTTTCGTCAAACCAAATGCGTTAAATGTACTGAAGATCATCACACGACAAAATTCAATAAAAAACCAGATATCGTGCCTACATGTGCTCTTTGTCAACAACAAGGACATACTGTAAATTAAAAAGGATACTGAGTATATCAGAACAAAATTAAAAGTCAACAGAATAATAGAACAAGCGTAGTAAAGCGAGTACACACCAAAGCTATTAAATCACAAACAACAACCACACCATCCACAGTTAGATTATACCAAATTATTTGCTGATGCATAATCAAACCAAAACAACGAACACATAGAAGCTAATAACGAGTCTAATAACTTTGAAACTATTAAAATCCTTAGTCATATTCAACAGACACTTGGTCATTTAGCAGAAACGGTGGCAAAACTGGAAAGTAATTTCTTTCCGTAAAGCAAAAGAATTCAGCATATACACAACATATACTGATTTCTACTGCTGATTTCTACTGATTTCTACTGCACAACCCATTCTAGTGAAAGAGCTAGAGATGGTTCAGCTGTACTAATTAAAATAATATCAAACATAATCAACAAGAGGATATTTGTGAAAGCTACATGCAAGCAACTGTTATCTCAATCCAATATAATGGTGCAGATCTAAATATTGCAGCAGCATACTGTCCTCCACGGCATACACCAACGAAGTTACAATTTAATAAAGTTTTCAACAGACTCGGTCCAAGATTCATAATTCGAGGGGACTTTAATATAAAACATAGAATTTGGGGTTGCAGACTAATTTCTCCTGGGAAATCAAATACTTTGTTCAATGCCATTCATGGAAACAAATGCGAATACCTGTCTCTAGGAAGCCAACGTATTGGCCAACGAATGCAGGAAAAATACCAGATCTACTTGATTTCTTCTTTATAAAAGGTATTTCATCCAGTTACACTGGAGTCGAAGGAATTAATGACTTAACATCTGATCACATTCCTGTGTTGTTGTCAGTAAGCGATATAGTCATCAACAAAATGAAAAAGTAAAGCCTTACTAACAGATCCACGGATTGGGATCTCTTCAAACAAAAATTGGAAGAGCTAAGTAGTTGAGTTAAAAGTTAGTATTAAAAGTAATGAAGAATTTGAACACCAAACAAACAATTTCATTGAATACTTTCGGAAGGCCGCCAGTCTAGCTACTCCATTAAAAGACAAAGCGGAGATTGAAGTCAAATACCTAGCTGAAATCAGGGAACAAATCAAGGAAAGAATAAAGGTAAGAAGAATATGGCATCTTACCAGAAATCCCGCACCTCTGGAATATGTCATATTATATATCGAATTTCATCAAAATCGGTTAAGAAATCACCGAGTTCCTTCCTAACAGGCCATATTCCAGAACATTCCTAAAAAATCATTAGTTTAAATCACATGTCGAAATATTCTGTTTTGAAATATCCAGTGTTGTACCTTATCTCGTTTTGTCAAATCCTATTTTGAAATATCCAGTTTTAAAATGACTAGTTCTGAGCGGTTCCCATACAATTTATATACGACATTATCTGGGAATTTGCCATAAAACATGAGAAGAGCGCTTCTTACCCACACCAAAGTTGAGGCCGTACAACTGCTGGACAACATAAACGAAATAAAGCGGCTCAAACGAATCAAACCACATGAACTAACCGTATAAATATTGTATCTCAAGGGAACTGGACACTGGTCCAGCAGACTCATAAGTACTAATGTTAACCCTACTAATGAATTAATAATGTTGAAGATTGTAGTAGCGATACCAATAAAGGTATTTTTTTTAAATGTATGTATTTAACAAACATCAAAATTTTAACGAATTCGCACAGCAAAATAATTTTCACATATTAACACGGCCCTAAGGGTGACCAGATATACTTTTTTAACATAATTTTTACTCTTCACTCTTTTTTTTAGCAAAACGGCCAAAATATACTCTTTTTAAATTAAATAACTAATTAATTTAAGACCGTGTGCCTCCAATTTTATGGCTAAATATTTGTTTTTTTTTAAATTAATGTATAGTTCCGCTAATTATTCTTAGATGGTACTAGTATACACTATATTCTGTGCCTGCTTTTCAAATTTCTAAATTCGAGGCAGTTCAGTTTTCCGAAGGTAATTAACAAAATAAAAAATTTAAACTATAATAAAACATGACAATAAAAAAAATAATTACAGCGGCTTATTTATATTTTTGTTTGACGTCAAATTAAATTATAACTAAAAAGCAAACTCACGATGAGTCTTTTCGACCGCCGCCAAGTGAGGAATAGCGAAATGTAACGTAGAAATAAAAAGTCGACAATGTAGACAAAAAAATCGACCGGAGGCACACAGTCTAAATCTAACTCTATACATATAATAAAAATCGACCACAGACCTTTTCGGTGAAAATTCGAAATCGAAAATATACCGCGTTGTTAATTTTTCTGCAGACTTAACATAGATTTGGTTCATTCATTCATTGCAAACAAAACCTCCTATACCAGCCGTCTTCAATTAACCCTACACACAGATTAACGAAAGAATTGAAAAGTGAAAGAATTTTTAGTTTTATTGGTAATTATTGAAAAAAAGACTGTCGACTATCTGGTGCATCATTAGAAAATGTAATAATTATAAAAACTAATATAAAAATGTAGTGTAGCTACTTTACGGGTGCTACCAAATTAAAAAAAAGAGTTGCTAGCAAAAAAGCAGCTATAGTAATGAAAAATACCTTTTTAAAGTTAAACTACTAAAAGTTAAATATAAAAAAAATGATATCGAAATTTCTTTTGGGGCAATTTCGACGAGTTTTTTGATGATTGATAGGGTACACCTTTTTAAGATCATTTTGAATTTTTATATTCTTTTAAAATTTGTAAAACCTGGTTTTACACGATTTTCTATATATTCGATTTTGACAGACCTTACACGATTTTCTATACACAAATTTTAAAAATAGTTTAAATTTAATTGTAGCTAGCTACAATAAAAATGACTAAAGATTTCGTTTAGTCAATTAAAAATGTGTATTAATATTGAGTTACGTTGCTCAATATTAACAATGTCGGCGTTTAATTATTCAAATTACAAAATTCTTGGGATCAATTGAATATTTAAATAATACAATAAAGTAGTTTAATTGTAGTATTATATTTAAAATTCAATAAACATATAATTTTATCAGGAACACTGGTTTATAGAGCCAATTATATATATATATATATATATATATATATATATATATATATATATATATATATATATATATATATATATATATATATATATATATATTTATATTATATAACATAAAATTTGATAAACTAAACCAGTAATTCAAAAATGATTTAAGCCAAAATAAAATTTTGCAATTCGTTGTTAAATAATAGTTTCAGAATTCTTAATTATTATTTTGGTCATCTTAAATAGGACCATAAAATCATTTGAATCGAGTACACAATAACAATATTAAAGCTAAAACCTTATTCATACAAATTCAGAGTATGCAATATTCACTTATTCCAAACAAAATTAATCCATTTCATCTGCTAAATATTTCAATAAATTAGTTTCCATAATTAAGTCGAAAATTGATATATATATATATATATATATATATATATATATATATATATATATATATATATATATATATATTTATATTTATATTTGTATCGATTTAAATTCTTGGTCAACCTTCACTTTTATTATTTAGTTTTTCTGACACAATTTTCACAAACTAATAAGTTAAAAACTCACTTACTTATCAACTTTTGTTACACAAATTTTATAATTTATAATTTCTGCTGCTAATTTTTCATTAGCTTTATTAATTAGAACTTTATTTGTTTATATATATAAATATATATATTTTTTTTTAATTTTCCAATTTACATTTGTTTTTTAAACACTAAACAAAATGTAATACAATCAGTTAAACAATTTCCTTAAAAAAAAAAAAAAAAAAAAAAATCAAAGAACTTAAAACCACTTTTTTGGTAATTTTCAAAATAACTTATTGTCTTTTTACTTTTGTCACATCATCCTAAGAATAAAGAAATGGAAATGAATAAAAACTATCTCAGATACTTAACTTTATATACTACGAGTAACTCCTACCAAAAAACATTTTTACTCGTTGTGCGTTAAATAAAAAAAAAAACAAAACAAAACAAAACAAAACAGTTTAAACTATTTGTTATGTCATTTTTGTACTTAAATATAATTTTAATTATTTTTATTGTGAATTTTAAGTTTTTTTTTTTATATATTTTGAGCATATTTATTTTTGCTAAACAAACTTGAGTTTATTAGGAAGATAATTGAGTATCATATAAAGATGTTAACAATAGGTGTACTTTTCTTTTCCAAGTTATTACTCAATTATTTTTTGTTTTTTCTCTACTTTATGAGGCATTTTATAGGTCGGACTGTAATTAACTTATTGGCTCGTGTGAAATTAGCGCGACACATGTTTGATATGCTGCAATATAATTGTTAATGACTTAGTGACCGTATCAAGAATATTTGCATATTCCAATAAATTGTGAATTTATCATATGTCCCGGTTTGTTCTGGAGACACTTTTCAAAAAGTACCAAAAATCACTTAAACTCTGAATAAAATTACTTAAAAAAATATAAATGTAATTTTCCATACTATAAAATTATGGAGAAATAATTGAACTTTGCCTAAAAGTTATTTTGAAAGTTATAAAAATATTATTAATACAGTGAAAATCCACTAAGCTGGGGATCGACGAGACCAAAGAAAAGTTCTGGATTCGAAAAATTTTCCGTGTTTTAGATTAAAAAAAAATTATGAACTATTTACTTTGAACATCAAACATCATTATATTTCAACTTTTTATACAAAATATTGGTCCAGCAAAGCGTCTAGCACTAGAGACCATACAATAGAAATTCTCAAATGATACCATAAAAATTATTCCTAAAATAATCTCCATCTTTCAAAATTTCCATCTTTAATTTGGCTTGACAAAAAATATTCATTGAGCGCTGTATCAAGCACATGTAACGGAAATGCTTATTTGCAGGCAAATTTGTGATAATGATTTGGGACAACAGGTTTCACAGGTTAATCTTGCATAAACGAAACCTCATTATCCGCGTACCTTTTCCAAATAACCGAACAAATGATGGGATATAGAACTTACGGGAGAACACCTGCATCACTTAGAGAATTTTAACGGCTGGAACCAGAATTGAAATTCTTGTGCCAAAAGAAAAAAAGGGATAGCAGGAGGGAATCTTGCTCTTATCTCACTAATCAGTCTTCACTGACTGAATTATGGAGAATGGCAAAACGTTTCAAGAATGCATTAACCATAGTGGAGACCGCTAGGAATTCAGCCCCTTTATGGATACCAACTTTTGCGAAGAGAATAGCTCCTGCATTTGTTATTCCTTGCTTACGGTCTGTTTACAGAATGATCACCGTAAGCAACGATTGATGACCGCAAGTTGGATGATTCAACCATTTGAATTCTTCTAACTTGAAAACACATTGAGTTGTTGTAATGATACGTCGCCAGGATTGGATAGAATTAAATCACCCCTCTTAAAATTTATCATAAATTCGTTTTAGAAAGTTCGAGTCCTTATGAATGGTAAAGAACAAAGTTTGTTCCGATTCTCTAAACCTGATAAAAGTCCAAACATCGTTAAATAGATTAGTAAGTTGGTTCAATGATCTCAGATTAAGTCTTAATGGCAGAAAACACAATGCATCGTTTTTTTGAGAAAACACATCGGCAACAGGTGCAGCACTAGTATTGATAACACTCCGGTGGCACAGATAAATGAAGCAAAATATTTAGGGGGTATGGCAAAATGTAAAATACGAATGAATGTACTGAAATCCTTAATTCCGAAAACTCAGTTAATCAGAAAAAAAAAAAAAAAAAAAACAATTCAGTGGGGAGCATTACGAATTTGTTTTGCTTGATGCGTTCAATACATATGTTAACTCTTATGATTCTGAGTGGCACTATGCCTATAGATTTAAGGAGGGTATTACTATTTTTTGCACAGCTTCAGCAAACCAGACGATTCTGATGAAACGGGACGGTTGACATACTCAATCTTTCCGAGAGTGTCTAACACACATTGGTCGAAAGGATTGATAGGAAACCGAGGGCTATAGTAGTGACAGTTTCACGAATTGCGTCTAATCACTACTGCCTCAAATCTCATCTTCAAAGAATTAACATCGTCAGTGACGCCATGTCTGATTTTGTGTCTGGTTATGAAACAGTCAAATACGTATTTTGGCACTGCCAACTATACGTTCAAGACGCAACTCTACCAGCTTTTAAAATTTACTGGATATAGACACCAAAAGTCTAATTGGATGCCGCCATTATGAGTTCTTCACGGAAATAATAATGTTTTTGATAAATTGTAATATGCATGTCTATTTAGTATGTCTATAAGAAAATTATGCCCGAACCAGGAATGACTTGGGCAGCGAGCCATAATAAAAATAAAGGAAAACAAAAGAAACTTGTTTTTCATTTTTATTGCGTTTCGTTGATTTCCATGTTTACTTCCATGTTTTCTGAGTTTGAGGCGTAAGTTTTAATTTGCTCAACGGATCCGAATATTCTATTGAATGAAAGAATCTCCTGTTCTAGAATCATCTCTACTCTGGGTGATTTTACACCGTGGCGTTTAAGGGTTAGTAAATGGGCACCACTGTGTGTCAATAATCTTGCAGAAGTGTGCCGAAAACTATTTATTTCTTCCAATTGGTTGAGCTGTGCATTTTTCTTTTTGGTAATTGACGAAAAATCGATTATGGCCAACAACTAATGGACGAAGTTTGATTTACTTTCTGATATATGCTGAATACTCCTCCTTCACAGTAAATGTGCGCACCACACTAATTTTTGTTTCTGGAATTTTTATAAGGTAAATATGTCCTTTTTCACACACATCATTAACATCAGCTTTGGTCAATTCGTCCGCTCGCGTTGTACCGTAAACACCAAAAATCATTATCACCTTCGAAAATAATGTGATCTGTTATAAATAAAGTGGTCTGTTACCTTTATAGCTAAGAAGTTCGTATCGTCTTCCGGTTGGATAATATTGGATTTTTCATTGAGCTTATCATATTTTATATTGATATTGTGATTTCTTACGATCATGGTTTTCATCATCGAATATTCTACCCACATCGAATCTGCCTTATATTTTGCTGAAAATGTATTATTCGCAAAATATCAAATTACTCTCGTCACTTACTTTTAAGGTCGTTGAAGTATACCAAAATAACCGATTCACTAAAGCATTTTTCGTAAATTTTTTGTTTTTTCTTCCACTCCATAATCTTATCATACGAGCGTAAATACACATCAGCAGACTCTTTGGAAAGTAAGTTTAAAGCAATTAACTCTGCTTCGTCATTAATTTTAGTAAAATAATCCTCATCGTCCATTTCAATGTTAGATGCAGCCATTTTCATTCACAATTATGAAAAACTTATTCATTTACAACAGTGACAATTAAACAATAAATGCAAAGGTCACTTAGATGTACGAAAAATGTCAGAAAAAGGTTTCTTTTATGTTTAGAGTTAAAATTGTTTATTTGTTGATAATGTGCCATTATAGTCAAGAGTGATATAAAATAAAGTATCCGACTTGTGTTACTAATGGGTAATAATGACCTCGGTTGCAACCTTTCACAATAATAGCACTAGTTGCATTATTTACTATATAATGCCATTTAACATTTTGATTACTCAATTCAATGGTTGCAAAACGCCTATAGTGTTCGCTGGAAAATGTACGGGCTCCACTTAGTAAATTTGTAAGTTATGATTAAATTGAACACCTGCTCCTTAAATAGTTATATGTATATGTTGAAGTTGCGGTTTGGTTAGATTTTCCGGCTTAAATTATTTTCACTGTAAAAAGTGAAGGCTTGTATTAAAATTCAAATATCTTTTATTTTCTGAATCACACAATGCAACTATTTTAGCTCTTTAAAATTTTTACCACTTACTGGAATGCATTTTAAGAATTTCCATAATTTCTAATGATACATTTTTGCTATCCAAAACCTCTCATACTTTTATATTTAAACATATTCGCACAAAAGTTTCAGTATCTCTCATAGAAGATGAAAATTTAGGTCCATTTTCCTGTGATCCTTTACTTGTACGTCAAACTGCCACCGTAGCGTTTAAGTGATCAACTGTTGATTACTGTCTACAAATTTGTGTGTTCATTACCAAGTGGACATTTTTCTGAGGAAAGAGTATGCTAACCAAAATGAGACCGTTCGCAAAGTACATCATCCTTTCTAGGTTATCGGCCACTAAATCGTTTTGAGAGTACGGAGCTATATTTTCACATAAGTCAGTCTGATTTTTTCCAACTCTTGTAATAAAATCACTAACAACTATTGTGACGTCGTGCTTCGGTAGGAGACCTTAGATCATTCAAACTGTTGTAAAATGAGTCTTTATATTTGGGTTGGCTTATACACCAGTGGGCTCATGAATAAAGATGATTGGTTTATATTTTAAACCAATTGGTTTATCATATTTTAATAATATACTCACTTCAGACATAACTTTAGTTATGACTTACACCGCTATAAAATGTTTGGGATTACAGAACAGCAATGGTGTTTTATTTAAAGAATTAATACCAACTCCTAGTTCTCGCTCCTCAGAGAAGTTGCATCATTTGTATAATAATTTGTGGCCCACGTATTTTAGGTTGAGTTTAAAATGTTTAAATAATGTTACTTTTTGTCTATTGAGGAGTTGATTGTCTTATGCCAAAATATAGAACGGATGGAAAAAATATTTTAAGAAAATGCACTATTTCAGATCCTTTAGAAATCACTTGCCAAATAATTTTTCAACCAATTCACTCATGAAATTCTACAAATTCAAACTTTGTGTCACGTAAATAGAATATAAATAAGGTTTTCATGCAAATATTTTATGTATTTGACATAAAACGTTGAACTCGATCGAATTTGAAAGTTTAATTATTTTAATAAAATCTTATTTACAATAATTTCGGTGATTTGTGTAAATAGAATATAAGAAAGGGTTTCATGCAAATATTTTATGTATTTGACATAAAACGTTGAATTCGATTAAATTTGAACGTTTAATTCTTTTCATGCAAATTCTTGATGAATTTGGCATAAAACGGTGAATTCGATCGAGTTTGAACGTTTAATTATTTTCATGTAAATACTTGATGAGTTTGCAATAAAACGGTGAATTCGATCGAATTTAAACATTTAATTATTTTAATTAAATCTTATAATTATGGTGATTTGTGCCAAGTAAATATAATATAAATAAGGGTTTCATGCAAATACTTTATGTATTTGGGATAAAACGGTGAATTCGATCGATTTGAACATTTAATTATTTCAATAAAATCTTATTTATAATAATTTCGATGATTTGTGTCAAGTAAATAGAATACAAAAAAGGGTTTCATGCAAATACTTTATGTATTTGTCATAAAACATGAATTCAACGTGAATTCAATTGAATTTGAACGTTTAATTATTTTAATAAAATCTTATTTATAATAATTTTGGTGATCTGTGTCGAATAAAATGAATATAAATAAGGTTTTCATGCAAATACTTGATGAATTTGACAGAAAACGGTGAATTCGATCGAATTTAAACGTTTATTTATTTTTATAAAATCTTATTTATAAGGATTTAAGTGATTTGTGTAACGTAAATAGATTATAAATAAGGTTTTCATGCAAATATTTTATGTATTTGGCATAAAACGTTGAACTCGATCGAATTTGAAAGTTTAATTATTTTAATAAAATCTTATTTACAATAATTTCGGTGATTTGTGTAAATAGAATATAAGAAAGGGTTTCATGCAAATATTTGATGTATTTGACATAAAACGTTGAATTCGATCAAATTTGAACGTTTAATTCTTTTCATGCAAATTCTTGATGAATTTGGCATAAAACGGTGAATTCGATCGAGTTTGAACGTTTAATTATTTTCATGTAAATACTTGATGAGTTTGCAATAAAACGGTGAATTCGATCGAATTTAAACATTTAATTATTTTAATTAAATCTTATAATTATGGTGATTTGTGCCAAGTAAATATAATATAAATAAGGGTTTCATGCAAATACTTTATGTATTTGGGATAAAACGGTGAATTCGTTCGATTTGAACATTTAATTATTTTAATAAAATCTTATTTATATTAATTTCGGTGATTTGTGTCAAGTAAATAGAATATTAATAAGGTTTTCATGCAAATACTTTATGTATTTGACATAAAACGGTGAATTCGATCGAATTTAAACATTTAATTATTTTAATAAAATCTTATTTATATTAATTTCGATGATTTGTGTCAAGTAAATAGAATACAAAAAAGGGTTTCATGCAAATACTTTATGTATTTGTCATAAAACGGTGAATTCAATTGAATTTGAACGTTTAAATATTTTCATGCAAAAACTTGATGAATTTGGTATTAAACGGTGAATTCAATTGAATTTGAATGTTTAATTATTTTAATAAAATCTTATTTATAATAATTTTGGTGATCTGTGTCGAATAAAATGAATATAAATACGGTTTTTATGCAAATACTTTATGTATTTGGCATAAAATGGTGAATTCGATCGAATTTAAAAATTTAATTATTTTAATAAAATCTTATTTATAATAGTTTTGGTGTTTTACTATAAATATTATAAATACTTGACGTATTTACTTATTACTTGTGTTAGTTTATTATTATTGTATTGTTGTATTATTATATTATTATATTTTGTAAACCTTTATATTATTATATTATATTATTTTTATATTATTATATTATTATATATTTTTATTATTATAATAAGTTTTAGCTACAATGGAACAAATTAATAAATTTGGATTTTCAGGCGAGAACTAATCCAATTTATTAAAGTAGGCTTGCAGAATTTATATGGATTAAATGATTTATAATTTCAGGTGAAAATAATTAAATTTATTACAATTTACATGGCTAAGAGCAATTAGTTTATTAAAAGATTTTGTTTTCCGGGGACCTTTGTAGATTACAGCTGAATGGAGGCATACTGGAGTTGCTGATAAGAGATGACAGAATGCAGAGCATTTCAGTATAATTGTGATTGTCGTGTGCTAATAGTTATTAAATATTGGACACCGAGAAACCGGACAAATTCTGCCATTACTGATTACTTTTGCTATCCCTCCACCAAAAATTAAATAAAAAATTCTAACTATCGATCACCATAAACGTCGTATCTTTGCTGATTGGGTCCTTCAAATGCAACAAAATGATCTGGATTTTCATCGGAAAATCATCTTCAGTGATGAGGCCCATTTTCACCTCGGAGGCTACGTTAATAAGCAGAATTGTCGTATTTGGGGCTCAGAAAATCCAAGAATGATTGTTGAAAAGCATCTCCATCCTCATAGTGTCACTGTTTAGTGCGGTTTTTGGGCTGGCGATGTGATTTGACCTTAGTTTTTGAAAATAAGGCTGGTGCAACTGTTACGATGAATGGATTGCGCTACCGAGCTATGATTAATGATTTTTTAAAGCAGGAATTGGAAGATATTGATGTGGACGACGTTTATTTTCAGCAAGACGGCGCTGTGTGCCACACAAGCAACGAAACAATCGCAATTTTGCAAGAAAAGTTTCTTGACCATGTTATTTCTCAAAGACCACTGAGATCTTGTGATTTAACACCTTTACACCTTTTTCTTTGAAGCCACGTGAAAGATAAGGTCTATGCCAATGCTTCACAATCGATTCAAGACCTTAAAAATAGAATTTGTGAAGTTATCGATGGACATACAGCCGCAAACGTGCGAATTGGTCATGGAAAATTTCATGAAAATGAGATGGTGCTGCAGACGTAACCGTGGCGGCCATTTGGACGATATCGTTTTCAAATTTTATTGGCATACCTTCCTCTTTACAATGAAATAAACATTCATTGATTTCTCTTAAAAAATACGCGTTTTTTTAATATCAAAATGAAACCACTTCTTGGAAACCTGTTAGTATTACAACATGAAATATACCAGGAAATTAAAAGGGCTAACAAAAACAATAAAACCATAATCGGATTTTATGAAATTTAAATATAAGAAAAGGCGGAACCATTGATAACTGAAAACCTTAATTTTTCTTAAGTTTTGACGAAAAATTCCGCATCCTTATGTTTTTTTAATTTTTAAAGTGTTTAATTAAGTTTTATGATTAAATGGTTTAAACTATTGAGAAATCGTTTTGACGTAAGAAAAATTAAGGTTTTAAGTTATCTATAGTTCCACCTAAAGGATTTAAAAAGCAAAAGAATAGTATAACAATAAAAGGACAGTCAATAATGAAAGATTATGATATTGAATCAGAAACAAAAAATACAGATCATATGGTAACCAATATAGTATCATTCAATATGCTTTTTTTTTTAGAAATAATAATAAAAAAAAATATTAAAATATGTATCACAATTACAAACTTTTCTGTTTTGCCTATAATATACCGGAAAATTATTTGTATTTTCAATTTCAAAAGGTCATGAGCAAATGAAAAAAATATTGCACAAATTTATCTTGAACTTTATTTGAATGAATATATTTGAATAAAATCAAAACCAACCAGCTACTGTGGAAATGTTTGAAATATTTTTCTTTAGTATCGTTTGTTTTCATTTATTTAATTTCGTTCTAGTTCAATTAAAATAAGCACAACTATAATAATTTATTATTTTATCAATTGTGTCTTACAATGGGGTCTATATCATTGAAACAAAATACTAATTTTCCGACTATTCAAACGAATTAAGGCGATGATTCATATGTATATGACAGACCAAAATTATAATCGTTTTGATTGGATGAAGGTCCGCCATATATGTTTTATCGTACGACAAAAATTCAAAATTGAACATTGCTCATTATGCATAAGATATCGTTTAAAACTTGGACAGCTTTTATCTCAAAAAATATATTCTAAAAGCAAAAATTTAATAAAATTTCAAATGTTTTATTAAAATGACAGAAAAATATCATTACGACGAAATTTTGTACATGCAACGCTTGCTGTAAATTTTGTTTTTGGTTTTAAAAAAATATTAACCAATCAGAGTGATTATAATTTATGTCTATATTAAACAAAATTTGTACATGAATCACCGCCTATTGCAAGTTGCAAAACACATTTATCAACTTGAAATGACGGCTGTTTTTGAGACATTTGAATTTTATTATTCTTCATAATTAAATAAATCAACATTTTAATAATACTATTGAACTATGATACTATTATGTGTACCAATTTATGCATAGTTGGTATACTCATCCCTAAAACTAAAACTCGTCAAGATCTCGAATACATTTAAATTGGGTATAAATGAACAACTTAGTGCAAAGGCTCTAAATGCAGAAACTTGTCCGATTGATGTTAGTATTAAATCATTCCACCATGTTTCAGCGCCACAAATGTTAGTTTGTTTGATGAGTTTGAGTTAGCACGGTTCAAATTAAATTGTACACTAACTCAGTAATAGCTGTTGATATTAACTGACCTTTAAGGTGAATTTAGACATCTGACTTTTTTTCCGTCACGCCTGTGACATTCAATTCGATTAAGGTTAATTTGCAACGATTTACATATGCGACCAATTTTCGTAACAGCACATTATTTTAAATGGCGCACAAAAATAAATCGAGTAATCGCACAAAGACAAAACAAGAAACGATTTGAAACAAATTACTTATGCTTATGTATGTGTGCCCTTGTGACGAAATGGTACCGGAATAATACAGTAGATGTTGTATGCATTCAATTGAGTTAAAGGTATCTGCATACATGGTAACTGTAATGTTTCGCTTCTATCCTCCTAGATTTGATATTAGTGTTTCGTAATGTTCTGCATCTCTTTAATTTAAAACACCGAATAAATCGCCCAAGAGATGTTCTACAGTGTCACCAAACCAACGCTTAACTCGTTTTCCCTCCTTGTTAGAATTCTGGGTGGCTAAGTTTGACTCCTAATGTATTCCATTTGGCGTGCAAACTGTTGGATAAAGGCCATACATAAACCGGATTCATCTTTGTTTTTAGTAGTTTCATGGCAGACTTGTTTTAAACATTTATATTGAATGAATCAAAACTTCTAAGATCATAGTAGATGATGATATTTCAGTTAGAGGATTCATTTCAGCTTGTTTTTCTAAATAACATCCCGGCTGGAGGTTGAGGTATTCTATTCTATACTCTGTTGTATTTACCCAATCCGCTATTACAGTTAAAACATATATTTCAATTTTCAATGAACTACTCAAGACTGGTGTTGAAAGGTAAGTTCCATTAATTAAAAACAAACCGCATAACCACCATGGTACAACAAAGAATTATTGCGTCTCAGAAAACGGCGTAGTAAATTGCATTTTCTATATACATGGACGCGGATTTTATTCTTGTTTTGTGTTAGCTTGCAAGTTTAAAACTTTAAATTGGTTTCTATATGATAATTATATTTTGCAGATAGAATTAATTGAATTAAGTTCAAATCCATAAAGGTTCTAGAATTTCATAAACGGTAAAAGGAAAGTAGCAAGGATTCCCACACCTATAAAATTTCAGGGTTCTTCTGCCATTTAGTTTTCTGATGTCTGCAATCACTTTACCGATTATTTTCTTTCTGTTTGTGAACTTTCTTCTCCATCTGCTATATCAAATATCTCAAATTACATGTTTTTTTGACCTGTGGCGACGCACTCGCGAATGTCGACATCGAAACGAAAATAAAAACGAAAACAATTTTAGCAAAACGTTCGCAGCACCGGAAAATTACATATCTAAATCAGGTCCGCGACCCTGAATAAATATAACTTGCAGACGCCACCGCTAGGTGAAAATAAATTGTTCAATATTCGAGAAAGAAATAAAAATACATGGAGACGCCATTACGCTTATAAGTTTTACAACGTGCACCTCGGTACGCATAAAACATGAAAACATATTAAGATAGTTTCGTGCGATAAAACTTAAGAAAAAAATCATAAAATATAGGATAAAATATAGTTGTAATTTCAGATTGTGAACATAAATGTAAACCACTGTGAACTAAATAAAAAAACTAAAAGTTTTATAAAAAATTCGTGAAAGCGTAAAATTATTGGTACGGAGTTATTTACTGGGAACGATGAGTAGGAGCCCTCATCTTTAATGAAAGCATCCGTTCTGGAATTTTTCCTGATCCCTGGCAAATTTCTTTCATTCGTCCGATTTTTAAATCTGGTAAAAGATGGGATACCTGTAACTATCGCGGAATAGCAATTCTTTCTGCAATTCCAAAAGCTTTCGAAGCTTTGGTACTTAACAGTTTACATTTTCACGTGAAAACGTTTATTTCTCCTGCTCAGCACGGTTTTTATCCGGGAAGGTTCACTGTTACTAATAAGTAATAATTTGATGTGATTTACAGTATATTTTTATTAGTATATTTTTATGTGTTAACAATGCACCTTTCCGATCGTTACCAATTTCTTAGGATTAATGATTCTTGCTCTCGTTTATTTCGTGTTACCTCTGGTTTTATGCAAGGCTGCCATATTGGTCTCACTATTATTTGCATTATTTTTTAATGACCTCATTGAAGAGTTTTAATTTGCTCAATGTCTATTTTACGCTGATGATTTGAACATTTTTAGCCCCATTGCTAATATATCAGATTGTTTGAAATTGCAAAATGATTTGAATAAATTCTGTGATTGGTCGATTAACCACAAAATGTTATTGAATGTTAGTAAATGTAAGATACTATTTTTTTCTAATTCGTTCACCTTTACGGCAGCAATATTTTATTTATAGCACGGCTGGCACATCTGACTTAGGTATAATATTCTCCTCTGATCTTTTATTTACAAAACACATAGACACTATTGTTGCAAAAGCTTATCTTTCCATACAAAAGTTCGGTGTTTACGAAAACAAATCAGTTTGTTGCTCAATATTAATTAATACCGCGTAGATGGCGCTCAAATCATTCGAAATATATAATGCATCATTCAAATATGATAAAATTTCTAACAAATAGTCATAGATATAAATGTCAAACAAAGGATTAAATGTATCGTTTATTGTTAATTTTTTCACATCAAAACCAGTTCAATTCATTAAAAACCACATGTAAGTGCATTGTTTTAAAATTAATAAAAAGACATATTAACAAAAAACAAAATAAAACTACATCTATTGTCTGAATTACAAAGAGATTTAATCAAAATGCCAAGACGTCGTGCAAATATTGATCGTCATACACGAGTCACGACAAACAAACCACTTACGTGCTTTACGGCCACATGCATCAGAGGAACGCGCAGCAGAAATAGAACGATCACGACAAAGGGTGTCATTTATACATGCTAATTTAACAGAAGAAATGCACGTATTACGAAATGAAGAAAAACGCAATAGACAAATACAAGTACGTGCCGCACGATGCAATACTAATCGAATTAAGTTTGAACGATTTGCCTTTCGATATGATCCAACAATTGATTACAATTCAGATTTTAACATTGATTTTAGTAATATGGATTATGTACGCTTGCATTGCAAAGCATTAAAATACAAAAACCATCAGGGTTATGTTGCGTTAATGGCAAAATAAAATTGATACCATTAAATAATCCTCCAGAACCGCTTTCATCTACAACTTGATTCGCGAAAATCAAGAGAATCACATTTTAAAATGTCACCAATTATATCATCATTACGTAGTGGACATATATGCAAAAATAGAAACAGAACGGTTATTGTTCATTCGGCTAAATCAACGACAGTTGCAATCGGAAGAATACATTCATCTCCGAGATGTAATTAATAACCACTGCGATGTAAATAACCTTGGCCGAATTACGATTTTACCAGCAACTTACATTAAAAATCCGAGACAAATGCATGAATATGCACTAGATAAAATGTCATACGTCCACAATTCAGGACGTCACGATTTATTTATCCCATTTACATGCAATCCAAATTGGACGGAAATTAAAAATTGCTTATTGTCAGGACAATCTCCGCACGATTGTTTAAACAGAAATTTAAATCTTTGATTGATATTATTGAAAAATACAAAGTTTTCGGCTCTGTTCAATGTTGGATGTACTCAATTGAATGGCAGAGACGAGGACTACCACATGCTCATCTTTTGATCAACATATCATACCAGTCATGAATCACGAGCAAAAATACTATGCAATATTTCCAAACATCTGGAGCAACCAACAACCGTTTGGAAGTGCTCCTATATTATTGGCCAGTGAATATAGACACACATTACCAGTTATCACACTATCAACACCAGCAAATAAATTAAATCCGGTTTGAAAGCATCGTGGTTGTGGAAAATTTTTAAAAGACTACCAATGTCCAGGCTATTCGCGAATATATTATTTGGTTCTACATAGAGGGGTAATTCTATTTGAAAGGGATGATCTCCACTTTAATGTGCCCACATTTATTTTAACTAGTTCTAATCCTGCGTTTAATACTTTGTGGATTGATTTTAAAACCCAATCTCACTCCATTTTTATTTGTTCTCTATACCGTAGTCGAAATCTATTACATGTCACGAGTGAGCAGAAACATGTCACGAATGTGATATAGTTTTTTGAAGCGGTTCTTTTAAGAAATTTTAATATCACAATGACACAGATCAAACAGGTGAATATGTTGCATTGTTTACGGTGATGAATAGTCTTGCCCACCTTGAAGACAAGTCAACTCGGTACCCTATTCGAAGATAGTATGTCATTCAGCCGACATCCGTCTCCAAAATCTAACATTGTCATCATTGATATTGTCTGGTAAAAGGAAATTTAGCGGTAAGATATCATCTATAAATGATTGTTTTAAAATAATAACTATTACAAAACCACCATTTAAAGGTAAAAACGTCTCACTTTGCTTCCGTGTCGACTCTCCTTTTGCTTCCTGACCAATCCCCACCAGCATGCACTGCTGTTTCTTCTTTTATACCCAAAATTTATTTTCACATCTCAAGTTATTTCTAAAGTTCTTAGAACTCTTAACCCATATAAAGCAACTAAGCCTGATGGATTAACATCAATTGTCCTTAAAAACTGTCATTTATCTCTAGTTAAACCTCTTTAAAATGTCAATGAAGTCTGAAATTTTTCCCTCTATTGAAAAGAAGCTAATATTCAACCGGTTCCTAAAAAAGATGCAAAACCTTTCCTTCCAATTACCGCCCAATTTCTTTATTGCTGACCTTATCTTAAGTAATGGAATCTATGTAACTCATTTTTAGGGAAAAGTATAGAGAAATTTGGTGAGTCAAGTATCGTACCTCTAGATAGTTTAAAAGCATTTGATAGAGTATGACATCAATGTCGAACCACTAAAATTCGGTTCCAAGCTTATCAGTTTTTACATAAAAAAGTTCAAAATTATGTCCCACCCATAAAAACGACGTTCCATTTAATAGGCTATCTTCTCTTATATTGTTAGAATTAGAAATTTCGTGGAATGTCAAAAATATTCAATTGCAAAAATGCTAGTCAGTATCTGGGTTTCATTACACGCTGTAATTTTTATGTTACCCCTATAGAACTTTTAAATTGCACAAGGCATATGTTGGGCCCATTATGGAAATATGGTGGAGCTCCAAGATCTAATTTTGATTTGTCTAGATAAAATTCAAAATAGAGTGATTCATATGATCAACAACAAAATTACTGCTTTATCAATCGACTTATTAGAGCACAGACACAAATTAGGTGGTTTTATCGCTTTTTTACAAATATTATTTTAGTTGACACTGTTCTTCCGAAATTAAATGTCTAACTTTCAGTAAAGCTGCCAGTGCCACCACTTGTTTTAAACAAACCAGTACGCTGCCATTTGTTTTAAACTTGTTTAGAACAAACCATTTTAAATCGTCATTATCCCCTATATAGTTACCTCTCTGTGGAATCAAATAGATTAATCGGTCTTTCCCACAATATTTAATTTAGGTGTTCATGAGGAACTTAAACACCTTCTTGAAGAAACAGGCAATCCAAGAAAATTAAATATTGCTGTTCTATTTACTTGTAATGTTTTCTCGAACAGAGTTCTATGTAGTTTTCCCCTGGACATAATGCGTTGTTAAAATTGGTTTTAGATGTATAGGCCATCGTATTTTGGTGTGCGTTTATCGCCTCAAATCAAGATAAATGCATTTCAGAAGTCTTGGAAAATAAATTGAAACCGGCTACATACGTGATGAATGTAATGATTATTGTAAATTACATTCTTTCCGTCTTTAAATTAAAGCTCGAGCTAAGCTAAATTTTAACATAGTCTCGATAAATGTACATATAAAGATCGCGCTAAAAAAATGTGTGGAGATAAATTTTGACATGTCAGTTTGTTTTATGTCGTGTCTTTTGTTTTCAAATTTTAGATTTTGCTGCTTTTTAAGATTTTTGGCCTTCGTTGGTTATTATCTATTTTACATGTTTTAAGTCGAAATCATGTACATTACATACTTCATTTTAACTCAAATGTTTTATCGTATTTAAAAAAAAATAGCAAACCATAAGTGTAATGCTTTGGTAAATTTTTTTCAATTTACAACATCCAGCAATACAATTCATGTATGCGTAAAACAAAAACATTATGAATTGTCAAAATTTCACATTCATTTAATGTACCGTGTAGATAAATTGTCGCGTAAATATTGTAGACTTCCTAGTAGTGCCAACTATTATACAATCCGATAAACTGTATTTTACATTATTTTTTCACGTCGTGCTGCGTACCGGTGAGCGAAATGGTTTGCGAAATTTTTTGTCGCTAGGATACTAGCCCTATAGGCAATATTTAAATGACAAAAAAAGAGATAAATGCAGATCATATGGTAACCATGTAGTAAAAATATAATATAACTTTTTTTTAGTAAAAAAAAATAAAATAAAATATAAATATGTATCACAATTACAAAATTTTCAATTATGCGTATATACCGGAAAATTATTAGTATTTTTCAATTTCAAAAGGTCATGAGCAAATGATAAACATACTATCGAACAAATTTATTTCAAACTTTATTAGAATGAATATACATATTTAAATAAAAATTTTAATGCGGAAATGTTAAAAAATGTGTTTTCTTTAGTATTGTTTGTTTTCATTTATTTAATTTCACTCTTGTTCAATTAAATTGAGGTCAATTATAATTATGTATTTATAATTTTATCAATGGTGTCGTACAATGCGGGATCAGTATCACTGGAATAAAATACTAATTTACCGACTTTTATACACTGTAATCCAATCAATTAATGGGTTCGTTGGCAAACCAATTGGCATCACCAAAAAAAGTTACGAACTCTGAGCATGCTACAAATTATTGCAAAGGAGCCGCTCGTGACCAACCGATTGTAAACATTGATAAAAGATTCATTTGGCCAACTATAAAAAAAATATTAAATGTTGATAAAGCTCCGTCCACTCCTTTACCACCGAAGACAACAATTTCAACATAATAAGAACGAATTTATTAATGGTACTTACAGCATCGGCAACGATTTGTAAATTCAACGTCGCAAGATGCACACAAAAAATTTTGATGTTCGAATCTGTCGTTATCAGAAAGAAGATTCGTAAAAAAATTTTGAGCTTATGTATTCTGACCCAACCTTGAATTTTCATGAACGATAGCTCGGACTTTGTTATTGTCTATGATTTTCATTTTCCGGAATTAATTTGGTTGATGGATGAAAATGTTTGCATTCCTTCTATATACCAAACAGTAGTGGCACTTTGTTAGATTTTCTTTTTTTACACTAATAATCGATCGTAACAATCCTTCAGTAACAATCGAATTTGCTTTGCAAAATCTAGGCAACCCTAATTAATTTCAATAAAAAGTATAAATTAAACTTCACTAAAAAACTGAAACTTCTTTAGGTACTGCGTAACAAACTATACGTGGAATATAGGCGAAAAGAATCAACCGTTGCATGCGCGATTTACATTCAACATAACATCTACAAAACAACATGAGATACAACATAGCAAAATTGTTAGCAAAAGTACAAAAAGGAAGTCACGAGTTCTGTAAAAACAAAAATCGACATCTGTAAGCCGAGAAACGAACCGAAAATGAGGATGTCGATATCAAATTTTATAGTTCAGGTTGTGAATCGTCAGAATATAAAATATTATGATGACTAGATTGCATTGTAAAAAATGTATAAAATCTTATTGCATTTATGAAAACATATGAAAATAAAAGTTAGTTGTTTTCAAAGTGAAATGGAGAAACAAATTGCCGGTTAGAATATACTCATAGTCTTTGAGTATATAATAAAAATGTACATTAAAACTTGTATGCAAATCCAAAAGATGCACCAATTTTCTATAATATATTTGCAAAATATTATTAAAAAACAAACGAGGTTATATTTTCGTTTGGAAATACCAAAATGAATATGATTACTTGACTAATAACAAAAAAAATTATAAAAAACTGATTTATTTCTTTCTCATATTAGAGAGATTTGTTTTCAGTGCAATCTAGTCATCATAGTATTTTATATTCTGCCAATTTTAAAGTGTATCGTCGTTTGTTTATAAAAAAAGATGATGATTCACAACCTGAACTATAAAATTTGATATGGATATCCTCATTTTTCGGTTCATACATAAGTCGTGACTTCTTTTTTGTACCAGAACAATTTTAATATGTTGTATCTCATGTTTTTTTGCAAGATGTAAATTTACTCAGTAGACTCAGTCTCTACAAGAGACTTACTTTCTTAGTAAGCAATTTTCTTGTATAAATCGATTTTTGTACAACAATTACATAATTGATATTGAAGACAATTTACGATGTAATCCGAAGAGTTTTGGCAATTTATCCAACTTAAAAATCTCAATAACGGCTTACCTGCGTTTATGGAATTTAATGGCCAAAAATTTAATGATACGAATATAATCTGAAATTTCTTTTCGGTATATTTGTAAACGATAATACTCACATTCGTGTATCGTCGCTGTCGGAAAATAATCAAAATATTGTTTATTGTGAGCTGGACGTAATGAAGGCTTGTTAAACTTGGACGTCTTTAAAGGTCCTGGTCCTGATGATTTACCATAGAGTTGTTACTTAAACATTGTGACTGTGGATTAACCAGTCTCTTGTGTTTACTGTTTAATATGAGTCTAAGCCAAGGCATATTTCCCGATCTTTGGAATATATATCTAATATTACAGCTATCTACAAAAGCGGTTTGCGGAGTATCGCAAGTAATTATCGCGAAATTAAAATTTTGTCTTGCATTCGTAAACTTTTCGAATCAATGGTCACTACCTTACTGGAACCAATTAGAGCACCTAACGAAGCAATGGATGTCTCTAACTCTCAGTTTACTGAGATTCGTCAGATCGCACAGGAGGTGAGCTCCCAAAAACTTGAGTTTATTATTTTGAGCCAGGCTAGGACAGGTGTATAACAAATGAAGTATTGTTTCTTCCTCTTCTTCGTCCTTGCTACTTTGACAAGATAAGACAGTGTCTAGTAATGACACCCATAAATGTGCTTATATTACGCCCTTGCATAGATATTAACTGGTCAGACCTTTTTAATTCCAAATTAAGCCAAACGTGCATATAGTTATTTCACATGAGGTACAATTTGCCCATTTATAGTTTGTAATTTTATAAGCTTGTTATTTAAGGAGCAGTTTGCACGTAACAAGTGGAACTCCAATGTCCACCTCACAGTGGAGGCAAGTAGTATGAGGCAAGTAGTGTCTTGCGCACGTGTCAATCGGCAACATTTCATGTTAAACTGTTCAGTCATCTCCTTAAGAGATAAAACACAGCTCCGGTCTACTTTCGACGTAATAAAGCCTGATTGTAGATCTTTAATTGCAGCGTGACTGTCCATAAAATGCCAATAGCTCTTACAGATATGATGTGATACTTCATCCAGTCTATGGCTTTATTCGTTAGAATAGATGAGCGTCCCATAATGTTACAGGCCCACAGAAAATTGTTTTAAGCCTTATAGCTGTACTCACAGCCACTTGCTTCGAAAGGATATCAAGAGGATTGAGAAAAAAGATAATCTTCAGTGCTTGAGTAGGAGTGCTCCTAAGTGTACCACTAATACACCAGGCAGCAATTTTTTGCACTTTCATCAACAACTTTTGGTTGGCCACTGTATTTAAGGCGAGCCACTTAACTGTAACTCCATACAGAGGTGTAAACCTAATGTACGATGTGAGACTTAAGACCCCATCCTTTTCCAATGGCATTTTTACAAGTGTAGAGTGCTATCGTAGCTTTGTTTACTCTTTCCCAGAATATTTGGCTTCAAACTAACTTTCGCCTCTAGTTTGATATTTTTAAAGGCATCCTCTATATCACAAAAGGTCACCAATGAGATATTCTAGATTTTAGACAGGACATAAGAGGGAATGGAGAGCAGTTTTCACCGATTTCCCCTTACAATATGCATGCTGAGACGTTGACAGTTTTAAGGGCTCGATTAAGCCTTTAAGGTAAGCCTCTATTTGTCTTTCTTAAATTTTCAAGAAATAAGAAGGTAAACTAATGAGCCTAAGGTCTTTAGAATAGCAATGAGTACATTTTCCTGCCGTAGGTATACAAATTATATTTACTTTAGTCCATTTCTTTGGAATATGACGTAGTTCGAAAAACTACTTTTGAAACTCACCTTAAGCCAGGGTACAGTTAAGTCAGTGGTTTTTTGGATATCGGCAAGAATGCGCCGTCCGAACCTGCAGAATTGAAAGGCTTAAAACTGTTTACTGCCAACAAGATATTTCTCCTGTAAACCAATTATAAATTTAGATATCAGGTTGCGTAGAATCTTCAAATCCAATTATTGGTGAGGATTTTTAGAAAAGTACCGAAATTTGGTTGTAGATTTACAAAGGTAAATAATATGCGATCCGTTAATTTCGTTATGTTCAGGTGGCGCTCAAAATATGCTGTCGAAAGTTTTAAATAGTGTGTTAAGTTTAAAATTTTTTAACACAAAATACAATTGAAAAACCTCCTGTTTCATGGAGGACTAGACGTTTGACACCCTACAAATTTAAAAATGCAAAGTCGGATACTTGTAGACCAATTAATAGTCCATGGTCGAGCCTTTTGCATGTAGTTTTAGGAAAAACTGTTGAGTGGAGACCATGTGGCAATTACAAAGCTTAAGTCGTATCACTATTCTCGATCGAAACCCAATTATGCATCTTCACGTTTTTAAACTTTGCACAATTTTTGCAACGTAAGATTCGTTGATCAAACCATCAGATATTCCACAAACTGTTATTCTAAATCCCTTTGGTTTATTTAAGCTTCCTAAAATGACTTTCGGCCTCAGTTTACTTAGACGATATTCTTATTGCGTCTAAAGATTGTACTCAAAAAAATTATAAGATAATGGTTTGATCATTAATCCTAAAAAAATGTATTCGCTTCACACGAAATTAAGTTTTTTGAAAATACAGTTAATGCTTAATGCATTTTACTCGTTCAAGGTAAAACATAATTAAAAAAAAACGATTATTAAACGATTATTAGGTATGATTATTTTGTATATGCGTTTCATTCCAACCGCCGATTCAGATCAAATCTTACTTAATGACTTCTTAAAATGTTACAAGAAGAACAATAAGATTTCTATTGAATGGTCAACAATAGCCCTTGAATCTTTCGATAGCTGTAAGAAGAAACTTTGCCAAGCATCTCTTTTTGCACGCATCCATATCCATCTTCTACTGCGCGATTACGGATTATGCTGTAAGCTTTAGACACGGTAATTGTGTAGTAGTGCAGCAGTATGTTCTGTACATACTTATGACAGAGAGATGTTTGCAGCTTATTCTGGCATTATGAATTTTAAAATTCTTCTCAAGGTCATACTTTTTGATGTGAAAGCCTATAAAAAAATTATATAAATTATAAAAATGTAACGGAAATGATTACAAAATGTACCGAAATGATTACAAAATGTACCGGAAATGACGAAATTTTCATGCGAATATCGTTTAGAGTGAAAAAGAAATAAAAAAAAACAACAAAATTCAAAACAAAACCAACAACAATGTCTATACAAGCCGTGCAGAAAGTTTAATTGACAGATGCACCAAAACAAAATGTACACTTCTAAATGTGTTTAGCAAAGCCTTCTATAACTAAAATGCCGAATTCATCCAATGCATATGCTGTACAGAATCAACAACTTTTAAATTATTTATGAGGTATAAAACAAAATCTGTAAAGGCTTACCCCTTTCCGATTTTGAGCTTCATGAGACCTTATGAAGTTTTCTTCTGTTTAATTGTGCGAAGGAACATTTGAAAAAAAAAACATTTGAGTGTTATCCAATATTATCATAATTTGTTGTGTAAAAGAGTCGTGATAGATTTCAATACTTATCTCTAAATATTGGTTTTAACTTGGAAATCTAGCGTGTCAATATGAAAACGCAATACCATATTGAATTCTTTTTTATTTAAAATAAATAACAAATAATATTATATCGTAATTATTGTATCTTTTGTTTTCGTAAATTTCGAATATCTACATGAGATGTATTTGCATTTTATTTTATTTGAATTGTTTTGCTATTATTAAAAATGTATTTGTATTTTATGTGTCACCGACCATATAGTCAATAATACCTAATATGCATAATAAAAGACCAAAACTGTTGTAATATTCTTCGGTTAAAAGATTATTTCAACCATTTTTCTTATCCCGCAACTTAACACTCGAAGTTTTGTTATGTTAAAAATAAGGTTGACCGCTTGGAATCACCGGTCGCATAGTGATGGTAAATGGGTTGGTTTAAACACACCGCGGACCTTACGAGCAATCACCGCCGCTGACCACAACACAGTTACTAATTGTGTGTAAAATCGTTCATTGAACTGATGATCTACAACGACCACCTATTCTAAAAATATGGTCTATTAAATTTTGTAATGTATCACAGTTAAGGGTTAACTTTGGCCTGTAATACTGTTGATTTTTTTGACGGCTTGGGATACATAATTTTATTTAAATTAATTTTTATATTCGAACAACAATATTTTTGTTATTGTGTCGTAGGGTAATGTATCCTAATCGACCTAGGTAGGGTCCCTCTACAAATTGAAAGAAGGTCTTGTTGGCCACAGGCCCGACCATTAATATATCATTTAATGATAACCCTGATGAAGTTTTAGCTGATGCATCGAAATTTACGAGGAGTTTTGTCGAGGTGATTTCTGGTTTAAAAACGCAGTGGTACGGCATATAATGATAATGGTCAGCAATGTCTTTATCGTCAATAGCCTTTATGTGACCGATAAGGTTTTATACTCATCAATAAATTTATGATATTCAAGAAGCGGTTTTCAGCCATGGTACTTGAATTACCTAAGCCCGAGGGTGATATGATAACGGTAAATTTACCTTCTTAATCTTACACAACTGTATCATTAAAATGATGCTTACATATTTCTTCTTCAGGAGCCAAAATAGCTGGTGTGGGTTCCGATGTCTCGATTTCCCATAATCTTTAAAGAATTTTATTTGGAATTTACCTTTTTTTTATTACCTTTACCTTTATTTTACCTTGTAATAAACCTTTCTTCACTGATCATTAATTTTTTACTCTCCACAAGACTGATATTTGATTGCCCCGTTTTTATTGCCATAGCCAGAGCGCAATGGAAAAACGAGTGATGCATTTTATTCTGATTTTCATATTGACCAAACACATATAAATATGAAAGTGCACAAATTATGAAAAGTCACCCTATTTGACTTTCATTTGTCCGCTGCACAAAATATGAAATTATGTTTTGTTGTTGTAAGATGAGTGGAGACACAAAACATAATTATTCTGAATTTAGGTGGCAGTGTAGACAGTAAAATTGAATAATTTGGTTGCATAGCATAATTACAAGAATATTAATTGTCGCCTAAGTTAATTGAAGGGAAAGTGTTGTGCGGTGTAGAATTATTTAAATCTGAATAATTCTGACCGCTACAGGTTTTTGGATTTTTTGTCAATGCAAATGCACTTGCAAAGCTGGCTTTTATATAAAATATAATTCTTCGAAATCTGTTTTAGTTGTCTTATCTAGTTCTGATGGATCAAGTGCTTCTAAAGCAGTTTGAATAGTGCAAATATTTCCAATTTGGTCGATATGAACATGGATTCCAGCATGAGGTATTCCAAAAAAAATAATAATGAAGTTAAGCACGGCTGAGCTGATAATGATGAATTTAAATTGTGAGTTACTGGCAATCAATCCAAGTACGCGAATGATTGGAATAAGATCCCACTTCTGACATCAATGATGAGAATCTAAGCTATTTTAAAGTCTTTATTTTTGTTACAAGTTTAAATTATTAAAACTCGGTTTTAATAACTTGCTGAATTTTTTTTTTATTAATTTTGATGTTACCGTTTCCGCGGATGAAGGAAAATAGGGCGATTTAACTCTTAAATTTTTATTTGTCACAAAAGACGTATAGTTGTCTATACCTATATTAACTAAAGGTAGTACTTAAAATTATTTACATGATAACTTGTATAGCAAAATTTAACGTTAACAATATGCATCTTAGTAATCTTGTACATAAATATATATTGCATTTCTATCGAACAGCTGATAGCATCAAAATTATAGTAGGCATATATATATATATATATATATATATATATATATATATATATATATATATATATATATATATATATACATATATATATATATATATATACATATATATATATATATATATATATATATATATAAATATAGATATATATATATATATATATATATATATATATATATATATATATATATATATATATATATATATGCCAACTGAGTCAGAATGTTCTTCGATTGCTGACAGTTCTGAAACTACGAACTGCGAGTAAGAATAGTATTTGATTGCTAGGACAATTTGTACAATCAATGGAACTTCCCGAATTGTTTAGTATGTATAGATGGCGTTGAGTGTAGTTTTGATGGCTGTATTCGATGCAAACCTTCAATTTATATTTGTTAATATAGGATTGTAGGTGGATCAAGAAGTGGATATCATTAGTGGATTAATGAATTTCAATATATATATATATATATATATATATATATATATATATATATATATATATATATATAAATATATATATATATATATATATATATATATATATATATATATATATATATATATATATATATATATATATATATATATATATATATATATATATATATATATATATATATATATATATATATATATATATATATATATGAATATATATATATATATATATATATATATATATATATATATATATATATATATATATATATATATATATATATATATATATATATATATATGTATATATATATATATAATAACTCCATTTTCATTTAACCATGACCACTATATAACAGTAAACATAATTCAAAAATATAACCGATATTAAAAAATTTTCAGACTAATGTCACTTCTATGTCATAATATATGATAATATGTAAAATAACGACTACATTAAAACACAAAAAAAAGAATTAAAATATCGTCATGAACAAATAAAATTTTCGAAGCATGAAGTTTGACATAGTCTTGTAATTTCACCCAGTTTCATCTAAAACAAATACGGTTGCATAATATTTTATGAATTTTGTGTCAAACACAAAATGTATTCTTAAAGCTGTACTTTACGGACAGTGACTAGGTTGCAACATAGTTTTGGTTTTAAATGTTTATTATATTTATAATATATCTAATGTCATGTGTTTAACACAAGTTTAAGTTTTTTTTATTAACAATTAAACAACGATAGCCATAATAAGAAGGAACTGGCTACTTAAATTCAATGACATATTGGTGTTTTCCAAATCCTCTATCGAGCGATATATTATAACTATATGATTGGTCTCAATGTCGTTACTACTATTTTTTATGTAAGTTAATTGTTTATGGCAACTAATTTTAATGTTTTATGTTTTTTAGGCTGTGTGCCAACTGGCGTATATTGTATCTGTGGCAGATACTAATGTCGAATTCTTTAGGGTTTTGACGAAAATGTACATTTGTCTTGACCAAAACTTGACCAAAATTTGATGTAGTTTTGTCATTGTGTTTGCAAAGAGAAAAAGAGAAGGAAACAATTTTTAATTTCCATATTTATTTAAACTAATAAAATTTGCTGTTAAATTAATTATTAAGTACACAAACCAGAAATTAATTTATTATAAACATATAATATAAAAATTTGTATCATAAAAAAAAAACACAGTACCACATACAAAAACAAGAAAAATTACGAATGATGAATTTATTTGACATACAATTATGTGTAGGTTTTAGTCAAAATGGAAGAAAAAATGTACATTTCCATTTTGACATTTCCGTCAAACTTTTTTGACGGTTTTTGGACCCAAAGAAGACGAGAACCAAATTTCCGTCAAAATTAACGTCAAAAAGCAAACTTCCTTCAAATTTTTGGTACGAAAGAGTTCGACGTAATTTTTTTTTCATTTTTAACCGCTTTGCTGTGTGAATTGTAACCAGTTAAAATCTTTTACATTTCATCATTTATGATTGTAAAAATAAAAAATAAAAATTAAATACATATTTAAAAATAAAATATTAGAGAAATAAATATTAAATTAATAATTATATTATTTATGAATTTAATATTAAATTATATTAAATTAATTAATAATAATTCAGAATCAAACAGTAACAATTATTCAACTTGCAACGGGAGGCATTGTATGGCCGATTGCCGAGTACAACAAATCAACCCAAGTCAATTATAAATATTACCGAGGATACAAGTGGAAATAAGAAAAAGGTATAGTATATAGTATAATGGAATTCTCATTTTTTTGTTTTTTATTTCCAATTTACGCCAAAGTTCAAAGCATCGAAGCAAAATGGTTGTGTTTACATGTTGTGATTTTTTCATAATTCTTAACAACAATTACTGAAAGGAAAACAATCATTAAAAAACATAATTGAGAATAATCAATAAACTAAAAAACAAATATCGACCAAAACCAGGAAAAATATTGGTCAAATTGCAAATGGCGGAATATAAAATTACACTATAACTTTTTTACACTTTGAAATATTTCTAATTTTAAAATTGTCGACGAAAAATTAAAAAAAAAATATTTTATATTGATCAAAAGCAAAATATATAAATAGTTGGTCCAATTTCCTAAATCTAATGCACAACATAAATTTTGATCATATGTAAGACTGTCATAATTATACTACAAAAGAAAATGCGACCATTTTATGGAAAATTGGACAGTGGTGTGTTTTACACGTATGCTCTAGTGCATTGATTATGCCGCTAGTTGTCTGTCAACGTGTCAAAAATATAAACAAAATATTTTGTGAATATTGTGTGCGAATAATGCTATTTCTACATAAATACACTAAACAATTAACATTATTCCTGTTGGAATTGCCTCGAACAACAACAAATGAACAAATTAGAAACAAGAAAAATCATGGCCGACTATCATTTTCATTCAAACAGTCGTCTGGCAATTATTAGTGCTATATAGATCATGTTTTCTGAAAGAGGCGCCACGATCAAAGTATTTAGTATACTATATTATTCGCAAGGGGCAGCACGATCAAAGTATGTAGTATGCTATGTTTTACGAAAGACCCAGCACGATCAAAGTATATAGTATACCAATCCTTGTCTGGAGATTTTTTTTTATTGTTCTTAAAAATATTTCGTTTCAAACGGAAAACATAAAATATTACAAATCAAAAATGATTACAAATGGGAAAGAAAAACACTAAAATAGGCTATCCACCTGCCATTACCATCAAGTTATACCATTAATATTATAACAGTTTGCTAGTGGAGACTCGTAATTAGCATAACATTGCCATAATACCATGATGGTATAACCATGATAATACCATGATGGTATAACTTGATGGTACACCGAGAGAAATTCTTACATTCTATTAACTAAGGTACATTCTTTAAAATACTGTTAAGTAAATTCATTATATTTAAAAATAATTCTTTATATTAAAGAGTTTGTCGTTATATAGACGAATATTCTTTAAAATGTTGATTGTTTCTTTATGAATTTGATATTATCCCAACACAATCAAATTAATAAATTTAAATTCAAGTCTTCAAAGAACTTTGAGGTTAAAGTAATAATTATTATTGTTATTTAGTAATATTCATACAAATTATTTTAACGATGGAAGTATTTCTCATTAATGCAACTAATATTTCTTAAGCAATAAATCCTAATTTTTAGAATAAAACACTTTATACATATTTAATGAAATAGTTGTTGTATAGATTAAATTTAATTGATCTTTCGGATTTTGAACAACGATAGTTGTTAACATTGATTAAATTGGTTATAAGTGACCATTTCAAAATTAATACATTGTAAAATTTAAAAAATGACGCTATTTTATAATGTTATTTTACTTGATTGTCATTCTGTTTGTTTCAACTACTTTCGGACTGCAAAATTGCAGTGTTTGGGATGGGTGGTTCTGGGTTTGAGTCCCAACTGGAGAGGAATGAAAAGGGATTTTCTTCACTTGATTGCATTCGATGAAGACGAAGAACACAACGTTGACCCTCTGTTGGAGTTCCGAATCGATGAGCTAGACCATCAAACATCCTAGTACAGTTTGGCTAGAGCAATGCAATGAGCAGATGGATGTTTAAAGAAAACCTGTATGCAAGCGTCATCAAATTTAGCTGCGTAAATTAGCACGTTAAATTAACCGAGAAAGAGTTTGTGAGGATTTTGGAGCCAAAAAGGATTGCAATAAAACATAAAAAAAAAACATTTCGGGTCCGTTTTAACCAACTTTCACTCTTGTTGGTTTATCACGCTGCTGTCTTGAGTTCGATTCTCATCGCTGAATTCTACATGGTCCCCAATTGTTTGTAAAATCGTTTACTGGACTGACCTTCTAACGTTTATTGGAATGACTTTCTCAACTCTCACGTAATATAGAAAACAATAATCTGAAGAATCTTAGAAATGTTCTGTAAATGGTATGTAAAACTGTTAAAATCTAACGGTAGTAATGAATTACCGTATAAAAAAAATGGAATGGTTCAATTATAATTTAAACCAATAAGGGATGGTGGCCTTTTTTAGTTAATTTTAGATCGCAAAACGTTTATTAATTATTTCATCATATTATTAAATTTTATCATACTAAATAAATTTAATAATATCTGTGTTTATTAGTATTCTTTTTAGTAAAGAAAAATAATTAATTTTAAAAACAATAATAAACTCTATTAAAATTCAACGGTTAATAATATACCTTATTAGCAAATATTAATTGTATTAAGTAATATTCTTTAAATAAATTATAAATAATTAGATTAAAGAATTTAATTCCTTAACATAAAAAAATATCGGCGTGGTTTTTATTCACATATCAGTTGAAAAGTCTGTCAAATGTTAAAGAGTGATGTTGAATGTTATTTAATTAATTAAATTATTCTTGTCATTAATACCTCCTATTAAAAGTGTTTCAAATTTATTGAAAGAATTTAACATTAAGGAAACTACTGTACAACAATTAAAAAGTAAGTAAATTGTGTAATTGTGTTCTAAAATAAAAATATGATGTACATAACGTTACCGTTTACATTATTCACCGTCTATACAGATAAGATGCTGCAAAATGATTGTATTACCAAGTCGTTTGTCAATTGGAACCAAACCAATAACATTTTTTATTTGTTATAAAAGGAAATGTAAAGCAACTATATTTTAAAAAATTTTACAAGTAAGATATCTAAAAACATCTAAATAAAGTATTCCTTATTAATATATCGGAATCTAATATTTTTTAACTTTCAGAGAATAAATTTGACGTTGAAACATTTAACGGTATGAAGGAGCACACAGATAAAATTCGCCAAAAATGTAAGTAATTGGCATAACTTACAGTTTCAAATTCGATTTTTAGATTAAATTCTTCTTATATATTTTTTTCAAAACCAACAAGAACACATAACACCTACACAGTACACAGTCCTGTACTTAGATTGATTAGAAAATGAAGAACTTTAGATTACTTCTTACATCTAAGAAAATACTCAGTTCGGTGAGATGTCAAACCAAATCCGGCGCTTTTTGCGGAATAAAACTGCCGTAAGTGGTAAAAATTCATATATACGTAAACATTTACATGTTTCAGTGACTATTTATCTTTATTTCAGTCGGCATACCTCAAACGATGACAAAAAATAAATAGTAAGGGACACCTTAATGGCCGGTATAATAAAAAAATATTAAAACTTCGAAGTTCTTTTGCCCAAACTAACACGTTACAGATGAGCAGAAAAACCCACAGCTGAAAATAATTTGAGCGGTAATCTAGTTTCTAGTAACGGTAATATTAAACAATATTGTTATATTATTTATTTCCAAAAACAATAGATGACCAAAATGCACGTGAAATATGCCAACAATTGAAATACAACAGAGCCGACATTAATTTAGATGATATTCTTAGAAAATGGGAAACATCAGCTAAATAAAGACTACATTGAATCAAGATAATTAGTTACAAAAAACATAAATATCGCAGTAACAAATGAATGGCATCTTCAATTTGCCAGTTTCTGTAATGACATAATTTCAAAAATAGATAACAAAACTAAAGAGCTTTTGAAAAAGATGTCTAGTTAGTGATGTTAGCGATTATACCAACCGCAGAAAAATGTTTCGCCAGGTAATTTATATTGATTCGGTGAGATTTTTGATATGAGATTTTGTTTACATGCGCTCATCAAATATATATGGAAGTAAAACACAATTCGTACATAAAATCACTTTAAAGATTGCTCAAAATTCGCCTTTAATACTGTTGCAAACAGCACAGGAACAGCACATTGAAACTTAAATTAATCTGCATTCTAAAATTAAATTGTTTTTTTTTTTTTGTAAATAGTGAAAACTTTATGTATATTACTAGCATGTATCAGTGTATATTGTATATTGTGATAGCAGTCAAGTTAAAAAGATAGTCTTTAAGTTATTTAGTTTTTTATTTCTTGAATTTAATTTTGTTTACTTTATGAATGTATATTTTAATAATTTTAATTATTTTAATATTTTTAGTCAATTTATTTATTTTAAAGATAATAATTAAGTTATTTATTGTGTAAAAAGTTTTAGCATAAGATATTTTTATTATTTTCTATTTTAAAAAGCGTTAAAAATAAAAATTTTATTATAATTTTAAATTTGTATTTTATTTTTAAACTTAGGAAAGTTTGACTAATAATTCACAGATGGCAATGAAAGAAGTACGGAACTACGAAAATTCCTTGTTTCAGATTTTTAAATCTAATTAATTTATTTAATCAAGTTAATTAACATTAATAAACGATAAGTTTAGTTTTTAACACATAATATTTACGTTTATTAAATTTTGTTAAAATTGTGATTTAACAATAATTAATTTTTAATTATTATAACGAATACTTTATTATAAGGATTTTTTCTCTTTAAATAATGTTCTTCAAAATAAAACAAACTTAATTCTATTTAATAATCATTTTTAACACAATTTATGATGTTTAAGTAAGTTGCTTACATTCCATTAATGAATTATTCATGGGCTAAATACGAAATAACCTTTCATTCCGATAACACAAGGATTAATTAAATATATACAATTATTTTTCTCGGTGTAGACTTATGGTATACAAAATTATGACATTTTGTTATTTTTAAAATGGCGTCATTATGATTTTACGTTGAAACTTTGTGTTATGCATGATATTTTAAACCCAATTTAAAAATAAAAAGCAAAAATATATTACAATTATTCAATTTCTATAAAAAACAATCAGTATATATTGAGTAAATCGACAAATAATCATTGTCTCGAATGATTCCAAAATGTTAGATTTATCGTACATTGACCACACGAGACGCCATCTTTAATAATTTAGTCTTATGGTATGTTAATGGTAATGGTATGATTTATATCAGGTGGAGACGTAGGGTAAACCTACTAAAAAAAAATATAATATTTTAAAGCAACATATTGTTTGAATAAAATGATAGTCGGCCATGATTTTTTTCTTATTTTTATTTTGTTTTTGTTCGAGATATTTCCAACAGGAATGATGTTCGTTTTTTAGTGTATTTAAGTACAATTTGAATTATTCACACATGATAATCACAAATATATTGTTTATATTTAGTTAAAAATAACTACTAAATTATTTCCAAAAATTTAGTAATTTTTTCTATTATTATATTGGTTGACGATGAGATTTTTGTTGAAAGATAAAATTATTGTATGCGCGTATCTTTTGTATACATTTCAATTATTATATTGTCTAAAAAGTTGGATTTTGAAATCTCAGATTATATACGATCTTATTGAGCCGGGCGCAAGACCGCAACAAACTTAATCTTATAGGAAATTGAAGCTATTGGACACTACTTCCAATATGGAGTAATTTAAACCTCTAAATTTGCATCTCAAAACTTTGGTTATAACAAACCACAAAATTATTCCAGTAAATTTTCGGAACTCTTTCGCATAGTTACAGTATATGTCAAAAAAATATACTATAATGCCACGAACTAAAATAATCATACATGTTAAGGTTGGCTTACAAAAAGAAGGCATTTACTTAAAACTATTTCAGATACAAGATCGTATACCGCAGAAAGTATCTGCCAGTCTAACAATTGGTATGCGTTGATGGAGATAGTGAGTTTCTCAGACCAAGAAAAAACCTTATAGAAAACCTATCAATTGTCTTGTAGTCTAAAAACTACAAGACAATTATCAAGTAGAACTTCATCACTCTATCACTAACTATTGCTTAATATCCCAAAATATTATGAAATTTATCAGCAACAAACATCAGAATAAAGACGCAAGAGAAGATATAGAGAAATATTTAATGTATTTTTTTTTAAATATTTTATAAGGACTCTTACCAACTCTCATTTGCCAATCAGATAAAACATGTAATTAACCACTGAAAGGCCCATCTTTTCCAAAAAAATTCCGTTTATCTTAAAATAAGAAGTCAAGAAAAAACCGATAAAATGCTCAATCAAGGTATCATAAGACCAAGCTCTTCTATTGTGGTCATCGCCAATTTGGATAGTTATAAAAATGTATAAAAAAGCCAACGGCAAAACTAAATTGAGACTCGTGGTTGACTATATAAAGTTTAGCAAGCAAACAATATAAATTACAGATATCCCTTACCTAACATTCCTGAGATGCTAGCAAACTTGGTAAGCGTATGTACTTTACTACACTTCATCTGGCCTATCATAAATACAGGATAAGGGCTTTATCAAATTAAATTGAAGCAAGAACATAACGTAACGTTTTAAAGGATATTCAAGGAAAAATATACCAAAAACAGAGAAATAAATGTATTAGCAATTTTGCTAACTTAACAAAGCCAATGACAGAATGTTTACGGAAAGCCAAAAAGATTATTCTTAACTCCGAATACTTCATAAGTTGATTGCGTTTAAAAGTGTAAAGAATTGTTAAGCCACGATGCTATATTACAATATTCGAATTTTTCTCATCCCCTTTATACTTACTAAAGATGCAAACAATGTAGCGCTAGGAGCTGTTATCTCTTTGGGAGCCTTAAGACAAGACACGCCGATACTACGAGATAATATATAAAAAGGGTACTAAAAATGCCAACACTAACGTCTTATCTCACTTAGAATTCAAATATTTAACGGAACTAACTATCAATCCCTGAAATGAAACTTCATCAACAAATTCTGACAAAAATGTAACCTTAGAATCAGATAATAATTGCAAAGTCGTTATTCATACTACTGAGACAGGTGTTGAAGTCATTAAATACTCAAATTTTCTTAAAACTAAAAAGAATGTTGCAAGAATTCAACGATTCAAGAATTCACGGAAGAAATAGAGAAAATACTAATCGAATATCTGTACATCTGTACATTTCCAGAGCTGTACAATTGAAATAAATCAAAGAGAAAAAACTAACATTACTAACAAGTTTTTGAAGAAAATTGCAATATTACAACACTATAACATGAATATCACTTATATTAGAACATAATTGGACAATTGGCAACCGCAAAAAATACATTTGCTTCTCGTTTCTAAACAATTCAATAGCAGCTGTGGGTTTCCAATGTGGGTGGGCAAAATATTTAAAAATATTAATTTAAAATAGATAACTTTATTATAAACTTAGATTCATTCAAACTTTGCCTGGCAATAAATTATTAACCAAATAACAGTTATTTTATAGTTTTATATATAAAAGTGGCACGTCGCACTTTCAATGAGTTTTTGAAATTTGTATTCTAAGTTTCGTTTGTTTAAAGTAGGTTCATCCAAAACAAAATATAAGTTTGCTATCAGATTCTCCAGAACCACTTCATAATTGTATGAAAAACGTCTACTTGTAAGATCTTAAAATACACGCATCGTTAAATAACGGAATACAATCACCTGTTTCGCAAATCATTTAGAGTTCTGAAGTTGCATCTTAATTTATTCCAAATTAGTTTACTCACTTTTTTTAGGCAACAAGAAATGATGGTTTACCTCAAGTACTAAAAATGCAGATTTCTTTTATTTCTTTTGCGCACACGGCCTGAAAAAATAAATTTAAGTGATGGGCATTACAGTGAATCTCATGTATAAGGGTAACCTTGATTAAACATGGTTTGTATATAGCCTTTGTTTCCATTCGTTTGTTTTTTTCATTTTGATTTATGAATTCTTATTAGCGCATCATGGATGATAGTTGTATTTGCACTTATATTGAAACATTAATTAAAGATATATAGAACGGATTTTATTGATTGGTGTTTTAATCATTCATAAATTATCTATTCCTTTAAATGCCTGTGTGCTTAAAATTAATTTTTACGGCCATTTTCAAGAAAAACACGAGATTAAAAAACTCATTTTTTAATATTTGTTCGAAGAGTTTTTTCGTCTTTCCACCACCTCTATTTAAAGTTCGATTGTGATGATTGCTTGTATATATAGGAGGCTTTGATATTATGTACAAACAAATAACAACAACAACAACAACCAAAATAAAATCTCAAATGTTTTTTCAATCATCTCTAAATTTGTTTTATAATTAAAAAACAAAAAAAAGAAGATATTTGTTTTTATTTCTTCTATCGAGTGATTTTTGCATTTCCCCAAATTTCTCGTAAGAGAGTTGATATTATCATTCTATTTTTTAATTAAATAGCAAATTTAAAGAGAGGAAAAATGCATATCAATAATTCAATATATGGTGTACTTTTTGAATTGCCCTATTGAGAGAATGAGAGGTAAACTAAATTTAAATTTAAATTTTAGTTTTAAATTTATATTTGTACTAGTTTTAACTGTGTATTTAGTAAATTTTCTGAGTGGGCCCTACCCACCTTGCCCATTATTATAGACCGCACCTAACACAATTAATATACAAGTCACAAGATAAACCACAGAAGATCATCATCACTTGAAGCCTTTTTGGCCTAATTCTAAGAATTTTCTTGAATTCTATATAATAAAATTTGTACTTAACAGGAAAACTAAACAATTACTTCAGGTCCAGTTACAACAACAAAATTATCTAAAGACTATCGAGCTATAGTATTTAAAACGCTTTTCTTTGCTTATTTGCTTTAGTTCATACGGCACCTAATTTCCCGGCTTTGTAATCATTCCGAGTATGTATATGAAAAGGGTTTCTGAAATCGAATCCTTTGGATTCGGATTCGACGCATCTTTGCTCCAAGATTCGGATTCGATATTCGGTTTCGGATTCGACATTCGATTCACCTAAAAAAAAATCACTGTAAAAATTAAAGGAACGGAAGAGAAAATAAAAAAGAGGAACGCTAAAATTATTAAAACCAATCAGACTAACAATTAAGGAACTTAGCTAAGCAGATACGACGCTTTGTACAGCAGATGTGGCTATAAATTTTATATTCTAAACTTCAACTTTTAAACTTGAGCTTTTGACTTTAGATTTTAGACTTTAGACTTTAGACTTTAGACTTTAGACTTTAGACTTTAGACTTTAGACTTTAGACTTTAGACTTTAGACTTTAGACTTTAGACTTTAGACTTTAGACTTTAGACTTTAGACTTTAGACTTTAGACTTTAGACTTTAGACTTTAGACTTTAGACTTTAGACTTTAGACTTTAGACTTTAGACTTTAAACTTTAGACTTTAGACTTTAGACTTTAGACTTTAGACTTTAGACTTTAGACTTTAGACTTTAGACTTTAGACTTTAGACTTTAGACTTTAGACTTTAGACTTTAGACTTTAGACTTTAGACTTTAGACTTTAGACTTTAGACTTTAGACTTTAGACTTTAGACTTTAGACTTTAGACTTTAGACTTTAGACTTTAGACTTTAGACTTTAGACTTTAGACTTTAGACTTTAGACTTTAGACTTTAGACTTTAGACTTTAGACTTTAGACTTTAGACTTTAGACTTTAGACTTTAGACTTTAGACTTTAGACTTTAGACTTTAGATTTTACACTTTAAACATTAGCAAGCATTCAATCAATATATTAAAGTGTCTATTAAAATACCGTTGCCAACAATTGTGGACAACTGAAATCGCAAATATTGACAATATTTTAGGAAAAATAATACGTTACAGAGCACTGTTGAACGTTGAATTCCAAGTCAGTTTTATAGCGGATTTATATGCCAAGAGGCTCAAATTAAAGAAACAAAATAGACGACTATCAAAAATCGGCTTAGCCAAGTTAGTCGTGCACTATTACAAAATTTGCAATGCAGAATTAAATTAGGAATTAATCCAGATTTTATTGATTTATTGAAATTCCTTTAAGAATGCTTTCCACATCAATTACTGAACCAGTACTTAGTAAATTTCCATGTCAAATAAGATGAATAATTATATTTTCTTAATTTGGCGTTTCGACTTCCAAGAACAATATTTGAATTCCAATTGACCACCGCAAGTATACACTCTTTGCTAAATTTTAACTGCTCATGCAAAATAGTAAGAGCAGGTATACGAACATTTAAAATTTAGCAAACACAAACTTATAAGAATTTGTTAAAAGCAACTAATGTTAATTGAACAGCTTCCTAATCTTCATTGTTAACTTTCTTTTATAACCGAAATGTTGAAACAATTTTTTAATTTTAACATCTATATATTTTTTTAACTACTATATATGTTTGAGGAATAATTACATCATGAACAGAAAATTAAGGATTCGGATTCGACGAATCCTAAAATCCTGAATCTTCAGACACCCTAAATTGTAATCTTCATCGAGTAACATCTTCCGTTCTTCAATTTCGCATTCAATTTTGTTTCACCGGCTGAACGGGATGTTCTTATTGTTCGTATCCAAATCACCACTTTTATAGCGGTAAAACCAGTTCTCTCACTTTTTAATTAAAAGCGTAAAATCATCGTTAGCGAAAAAGAAAAGTAAAAATCCACGTAAAAAATGTTTTATTGGTATGTAAGTCGACATATCCAATGTTAAAAAAAAAATTGTTGTTTACACTTTGGCAAAATTAAACATACTGAAAAAATCACATCATATTTACAATATGACACGGCCGATAATTAAAATACACATATTTTTACACCCACGTGCTTATATGAACCATTATCTTATCCAGTTTCCACATAAGTAGTTTTATTAAGCGCTTTACCCATAGGAAAACGAAAAATTTGACACTTTTTCGTCATTTTTCGGTTCATCCAAGTTCCACTTGCCAAGAAAATCGTCCTAAGTAGGTGCATTTTTCAAAAAGTACTTGATTCGGATGAGCCTGAAACAATTAGCCAACTTTATGAAAACGATCACCTTCTTATGCCCATGGTGTTCGGGAACGGTTTGCGGATTGGGGCCTTTGAGAAGGAGATGTTAATTTCTAACATGAAATGTTTTGATAGTTTAACCATATGAAATGTATTTATTTTCCATAAGATACAATATAACAAAATAAAATAAACATTAATAAAAATTAGAAAAATCAGTCTTCTAGACCCACATAAACATTAAACAATAAGAACGTACATAACTTTTAAAGAACACGTTATGTTGTTTGCTACCAAGACGATTAGTTTTGGCTGAAATGTTTAACTAATTTCAAACATTCCATCTGCATGTCTATTTGTTGGTTTTTAGTGAAATCTTTTGTCAATTCGCTTAAAGATTCAAAAAACTTGGACATCGGATACTGTGGATTATTTATTGGACGTGCCACATCTGTAAGATTTTCAAATGCTTTTACAATTTTGTTCATGAAATTATCATCATCCCCGTTTCGTCTTTTTCGGAATGAGTTCCTAGGTGGTTCTGTTAGTACAGATTCGCAATACATACTAGTGCTGGCATTCGAACATGATTGGGTTTCTTCGATACTTTCATTATCCATTATTATTGAATCACATTCAATAAGTTCTTGATTATTCGAAAAATTTCCACAATCACTAAAAAAATATAGATTTATGACAATATCAACTTTATGTGTAATTAAAAATAAATATTTACTCTTCTGGGGCTTTAATGTAAGGAACTAAAAATTTTAGGGTTTCAAAGTGGCACCATTTTACTGTGGTCCCAGCATTGGCTCCATTAGGAATATTTTTCTCAGACTTTAAATAAATTCTAAATGAGTCCCTTAGATTGACCCACTTTTTTTGACATTCTTCAACTGTAATTTAATAAGCGAAATAATTTTTTAGATGACAATAATTTTTTCCCTAGAAGAATTTATATTTACCTGTTTTTCCCAAAATATTAGAAATCTCTTCCCAAGCCGCTATTTTTTTGAATTTATTTTTATAATCTTTGCACATTTTATTATAAATAGGTGGTCGCGCTTTCACTTCTATAATTAATTTTTCTTCAAATACCTTAATCTTGCGCTTGGCTCTTTTTTTTGCGGCATCTGACTCCTGTTTAATAATTTTTGTTGATTTTGTTGCGGCTGTATGTTCCATTTTGACATTTGACTAATTTTACTACAGATATCGAATTGACGTTAGATACGTATTTATGTCAGACTACAATTTTGGTTTTATTAAGTTGGTGCTTTATAAATAGTTTAAAAATACCACAACGACATAAAAAAACACGAAAACTAATTTCGTTTAGTTTTTCGGACAAAAACTAAAAAAAAACTGAATTATTCTGTACGAAAAAATTAAAAATTTTATAACTTTCGTTACAATAAATTAGAATAGTATATGATAGTAGCGTAGCGTGGAATAAATACTCAGGCAAGCAATTTGATACAAATTATAGATTTTTAACTTTCTTATGCTATATCAGAACTCTTTTATATCGTATTATTAATTTAAAATAACGCAAATAACAAAGTATTATATATATACTATTTAAAGTTTCTTCAATTTTATAAATCATAAATTAAAAACATTTTTATTGGAGATGTAATTTAGCCTAAATTCCGAAACTTATAAAATAAAACAATTTGTTTTAAAATTCACTATTTTGATTATATACGATTACGAATTAAAAATATACTCCTCTAAATCCTCTAATTCAGTGTGTATCCTCTAATTCACTTGGTCTCATTATACCCGATTCATTCTTCATTCTTTTCCCCTCTACCTATAAAACCAGTTTCGACGAATTCTTTTCCCCTTTACCTAAAAAACCAGTTTTCTTCTTCATTATGAGTCCGGTATCATGAGACCAAGTGTAAATTAGGTGATTGTGATTTCATTTTATTTATCACAATTTCTAAAATAAACTAATTTTGTACTTAAAAATATAATACAATACCAAACAATTCGTATAAAAAATAAGCATATTTTTCAACTTTACGTCAATTGGAATATCGATATAAGAATATTGGAATATCATATAAGAATTTGTATATTACATGAAGCTAATTCTCATAGAGAAGAGATGGTAGTATTTTTATAATATTAACCGCCACACAGTTGTTTCACTCCAAATCTCAATTTATATTTGTATGTGCGTTGGTTAGAACGAGAAAATAAAAATTTTCGATTTTTTTTAAATAGACAAATAAATAAATCTCTTACATATTTTGATTTTGATATATAAGGTGGAGGAGAGGAGAGGATATATTATAGAAAAAATAGTTAAGTGAGGACTGAGGTCTTAGCTTTTTTAATCCATAGAAAACAGCAATTTGTGTTGTTTTTATGTGATGGATAGTATAAAGAATTTTAAATAAATATTTATTTCAGCTTTTTCTCTCTAATCATGATAAAAAAATGAGGTTTATTCTCAGATTTTCTTTTTATTACTTTATTTAAATTTATCTCGTTCATACGGGCTGCCATGGTAAAATAAATAATTGTATAAATAATGGGCGCATCTAGCACACGTAGAGTCTACATTTGATATAGTCTAATCTCATTTGTTTACTCTACGTGGGCTGGATGTACATATTTACGTATCCATTTTGGTTTTTGTCTTGGATAACTTGTTGAAATTACGTTATAAATTAAATTGTCATTTCCCTGTGCGTTGTTTTTGTTGTTTTCTTTATAAAATCATTAAGATGGAGGAAGTTTTAAATAAATTTTGGATTGACGATTTAATGGACACAGATGATAATATGGTTTATAAATATGAACTAGTAATACAAATTACAAAAAAAAAAAAAAAAAAAAAATCAAAGTTTCAAACCAAAATAATCTACACATATATGTAGACTACAATTTTTAGTCTCACTAAAACTCGTAGATTCTATATATTTTTACTGAGATTTTTTGCATCCAGCACATGTATACTTGTAGAGTCTACGTAGTTTCGGTAGACTCTACATGTGCTAGATGCGCCCAATGTTTACATTTTTGTGATACATTTAAACGGTAACTAAATATATTATTCATAGACAAAAAATGTAAATTTGTTAGCCAATTCAATTTTCAATTTGTTCTATATTCTATAATTTTATAGAAAGGCATTTACTGCATGCATTGCAATCATGAAGAATACGCCTCTGGACTTTGATATTTTGTGATATATATAAAAAGGTTTTAACAGTAATATAATCTATATTCAAAAATTATTACAAAATAATAATTTCAGGTTTTGTTTTCGTTTTGCTGTGGGTAAAGCGCTTTTCACAAGCAACAATCATAGTAACATTGACATTCGTTTGGCCCAATTACTAACCGTTACAAATTCAGCGTGACACTTAATTAATTGTTGAATAAACATAACTTCTATATTCCACTCAAACATTTGTTTTTACAAATTAGACAGTTCATTTTATTTCGTACACACTTGCATGTTTTATTTCCAGGAAACTATTTATTTTTTGTTTTTATTTCTCTGGAATTTAGGTTCATGCGCAGTATATTATTGATGAGGATTTTATTTTTGTTGATAAAACTCTCTTTGGGACGAGTACATAAGATAGATAGACGAGAAATAATATTTAAAATCGTTTCTCACGAATTATCTTGTTGAGATAATTGAATGGATAATTGGCCATTATCTAAGATACATTAATATTGCAGTGATATTTAATCTAATTGGAAGCACCTGTAGAGTCTTTCTCTGTTTTTATTTAACTATCTGACAATTACATCGTTGGCATTAAAATTAGGTAAGTTTAGATATTAATGTAAGAATTATGTTCATACCAATTATTTTTGGGTTTAATTTTTACCATAACTAGAGTCACTTCTGGTGCATCGGAAACCGAAGTTTGCTGTTCCTCCCATAGATCATAGGCTATGCCTCCTATACTGCTATCAAGATTCTGATATTGTAATATTTCTGATACTCGTTTATCAAACCTTCACATAGTTGAAACGTAAGTTACGTTTTCCTGCGCTCCTTGACTTGTACAAAAACTGCCATCTTAGCTTTGCAGTGATTAATTGATGTCGACTGTCTACAAATTGGGAAGCCCACCGATAAGATCTCTCATCTTGAATGACCCGAGTCCTTCCCTTAGAAATAAACACATGGTCAATTTGACATAAGGACGTCTTACGAGAGTGTGTCCATATGTTTTCAAGTGGATATTTGTATAAGGAAAGAATGTGCTAGCCACAAAGAGGTTATGTGCGACCGTTAAGTACATAATTCTTTCCCCATTATCGGCCACTAGGTTGTTTTGGGAGTATGGACCTAAGTTTTCACATAAGTCTATCTGATTTTTTCAATGTCTAAAGAACATTTTCGACAAAATCTATTATTTGTGCTATCGTTTTCGCAAAGCATAACCATAATGACAGTCTCTAAAACCACCTTCCTATATCTCTATCCAATGATCTCCTGTGTTCGGTCTAATTATCACACGCGAAAACGTGTGCTTCACATCGTTGGTAGCTCATGGGCAATAAATACACTCTTCCGACGCTAATTTTCTTATTTTGGGTTGGTCGCCATGTCTCCTCTCAATCCACAAAAGCACCCATTCTATAAGTCTCGTTGTTCATCTGTCTTTGGATTCGCGCCCCCAGGATGGGAGCGTCTGTCAGCGTTCCAATGTGCGGTATCTTTACGTCGAGCTCTTTTTCTGCCAATTTTACCTTTTGTCAGGAGCTCGATTACACAGGCACTTGTAATAACTACTTTCGATACATTTCTTTGTTCAGAGACTCGGTCCATAGCTCTGCTCCGGAAAGAGTTTTCGAGCAGTGGTCGGCGAGAAAAGAGAAGTTAGGGGACTAACACCTTGAAAGAAGGTAGCACTCCTCTATGTGGACTGCCTCACGATGGAGGACGAGGACAAAGCCGTACTCCGACGTGGCGTTGGGGATTAGATCGTAGGCATCAGAGTCTACCTGTTGTAAACAGGTAGACGAACAACAGGAACAAAAAAAACGATCATCGACTTAGATAAACGAATTGCTTTAAAGCTGCTGTATACATGGGGTAACTCAAAATTGGCTGGGTCTTAGGCCGTGTCTAAAAAAGGGCCAAAGTCTCACAATTGCCTTGGGTATGATGTATACCAGGGCAAGATGTACGGGTCGTGACCGCGGCAACCTTTGTTGGGATCCGGTCATGTAGGACATAAAGCTGTAGCATGAACTTCGCAGCCTAAATGTTCTTTATGTGAACAGCTACCCTGTGCTAGGAAAACCGACGATAAGCAAAGGAACAGATACCTGTGAGGCTTTCAAAAAGACTCTTTTGGCTAAGAAGGAAAGCAGTCCGAAATAATCAAGTTTCTGCAATGAAACTTAAATAGGTGCAGGGCTGCAGGTGACTTACTGGCGCACCTGGTTTGTGAAATGGAAACTCAGATAGTGATTGTAAGTAAGCAGTACCGGTAAAAGAACCCATTAACCTAATGCTTGAACCTTTTGGCTCTGCGGCGATATGAGTGATCGACACTCATAGCAACCACATTTATGACCATGGTTTCAGAAGCGGCTCCGTCTGGGTATGAATTGCATATATCTGTCAACGAATGATACAATTTCAGTGATCCAGGTTAAACTGGATGGGCTCGAAGGATACCAGGATCAACAGGATACCAAAGGTAAACTCATCATAGAAATAGCTTCAAGACTGGACTTACAAATTTTAAATGATTTCCATACCGGATATGGACGATGGTATCGATACAGGTAGCGTCTATTTTAAAGGTTTGACAAGTAATTGAGGACTACACAGTGACCACAATTACATTACCTTGCATCTGAATGACGTATCACATACTTATGCTTGTAAGAAATCGTACCTTATACATCTGGTACTGCTCGAGTACATCCAGACGGGTAGATGGAGCAAAACTGTTCGACTTTTTGAAAACTGTTTTACCTTGCATTTTACCAGATATGCAGGAGAATTCAACAAAAGTTGACATTGATGCTGTCGTTGACGTTACAATTCAACCTATCCAGTGGGCTTGCGACCCCTCGTTGCCACGTCGAAATTTGTGGAAGAGAAAGCGACAGGCTTAATGGTGGACCAATGAGATCGCCAAACTTAGGAGAAACGTTTTATAGTTACCCCCAGAACATTTTATAGTTACCCCTGCATTTACAGAGGAAGAATTGGTAAACGCTGTGACATCCATGAAGAACAAGAAGGCACTGAGTCCTTATAGCATCCCTGTGGAGTCGCTGAAGATCGTGGTTAGCAGTCAGCAACATCTGTTGTTAAACTCATACAATATGTGCTTGGCTGCAAGTGTGTTCCCCACACGCTGGACAGTGGCTCAGCTTGTGCTGATTGGGGTTGGGGATTTGTCTTCAATACAACATGGCTTCCGGAAGGGTCACTTCACCATAAATGCCATTAAGGAGATGTTGGATGCTGTTGGGCGAGCAGACAGGGCTTGCCATTTGGTAAGGCCTAAAGTGTTTCTGGTCATGTTTGACGTCGAACACTCGAACGACAAAAAATTTTAACTTGGCGAGGTGGAATGTTATGCTCGAGGTGCTTTAGCAGCATTTTGAGGTACCTAGCTACCTTTTAAGGATGCTGGAAAGCTATTGAAAGGATCGAAAATAATTGTTTGAGACGTCAAATGGGATAAAGGTTGAAAAGATAACCGCTGGAGTGGCGCAATGGTTGGTTGTGGTCCTGGTTTCTGAAACATCTTGTATGACAGCAGCTTGTGGCTTGAGAAGCTGTTTGAGTCAACACATAGATGGTTGAATATGGCTTGCAATTTCCGATTGTGAAAACGGAGATCGTCATGCTTAATTGACCAACTGTCATTCCCATGAATATTGATAGAGAGGTAGTTCAAGCAAACAAAACGACAAAGTATTTAGGGGTAACCCTAGATATACCAAGCTCTCCTTCTCTGTACAAACTCGCAAGTCTTGCGAGTAGGCGGCTACCGTAGCAATATCACTTAGTAGACTAATAATTAACGTGGATGGTCCTTGTTCTAAGACGAAGACCCCTCATGTCATTGGTACACTCAATCCTGCTATATACGGAGCAGAGATATAGGCTAATGCCAAGGAAATACAGAAGTACCAAACGCTTATCGTATCTACCCAGCATCGTGGTGGATTAAAGGTAGCTTTTCCTTATCGGACCGTATGTGATGCCGAAGCTCTCGTTGTTGCAAGAGCCATTGCAATTGATCTGCTTGCGTTGCAGCACCAAGAGATCCAGTGGTTGAGTGCACCTGAAGGAAGGGAAGATGCTGTGGCCAGAGTTCACCTTACAACTGTGGAGGCATGGCAGAGAAGATGGGAGGAAAGAAGAACAGTCCGATTGATGGCTAGATTATTAAGTGAGGTCCGGCGTTAAATCAAGCGTGGCCACTGAGAAATATAGTTTTTCTTGTGTCAGTTCTTGACAGGGCATGGCTATTTTGGAACCTATCTAGATGGTTACATAGTTAAGGAACCTTATATTGGCCAGGCACCGACCAGACTAAAGTAACGCGAAAGCGGTTCCAATCTGGATTTTCCGTGGAGTTGTAGGTAATTTTTTAGTTAGTTATGTAATCTTACGCTGTGTTCTCATCGTCTTTATTTCAAAATTTTCATACATTAAAAAAAAGTAATAATAATAATAATACGGGATTTACAGGCTGGCCTGAACTGTATCAACAATATGACTGCATCGTTTTTAAGCCCGAGGTTGCTCTTCATACTTCATTCTCGGAACCGTTTGCAAGCCCATCGCGGATACATCAAAATTTTTAGTTATGATGTTATTTATCAATTACAAAAATGATTTTATATGGTAGTCCACCTGTGTTTAACCGTTGATTGATAATCAACGTTTTAAAAAATAAGTAAGTAAAATACATAATATCTTTTACTTATTACATATTTTTAAGATGACCTTAAAAGAGATAATGTAAATATTTATAAATACTATATCAAGAATAATTTCTTCAACAATTAATTCTTAACTTTGTCATGTGAAATATATATTATAATTCGTAGTTCATCGCTATAGTATCGAAGGTTGAAATAACATTGCGAAAGATCTAGTAACGTATTGCGAAATAAAGATTAATTATTTGCTAAATAAAAAAAACTAATATTCCTCAGCATCATACACACATATAAGTATTTACCTTTATAACCATGCGTTTAAACAAAAGACAAAAAAATAATTTTTAAAAATTTGTAATATTTAGTAAATATTTAATTTAAAACATAAACTAAATATACATTCTTATACATACACGTTGTGCTATTATATCTAAAACACCTAAGTTTATAATATGTTTAATAAAATTTAAGCCAATGAAGTTAACAAACACAACTCATGCAAATGAGTAAATATTTAGGTAAAAAATTAACAAAACGATTGTTTTATATTAATAATTACAATATTCACTTTAAAGCAATAAGTCAATAAAAGTTTTAAAAGTTTTAATTATTTTAATGAAGCATGTCCGAAAACACTATTATTACGGTTACACCATAGTTATTTTAATAATTAAGTATTTTTCTCATTCCGTTTATACCACATTCAGGTAAACCCATAAACGAGTTTTTTGATGTGAAACATCTATTGGCGCGCCTTAATGGTAAGAAGGACTCGTACGCCGTGACAGCAAAAGGCAAGACGCATGACGGCATTCGTGTCTCGACTAAATATCGAATGGTCACTATTTTAAATAGATGGCACTTTAAACAAAGAAATGAAAACATAATACGGGAAAATAGTGTAAAAAGCTATGAAGCAGAGCGAAAGAATAATAAAAAAAGCATAGGATATGCATAGTAACCATATGCTCGATCTAATACAATTTAATTTTCCAATTATTTTCAAATAAGAAAATTGAACCAACGTGCTGCTGTTTAACGAAAAATAAATGTAACAAAAATTGGTTTATCTCAGACACAAACCAATATGCAGCAACAAACACCGAAAATAACATATATGTATACAACGTTAAAGTTACCACTGGTTTTGCAACGCACTTTTCGATTACATTTCGATTATATTTGAATGGGTCAAAATATTGTTTGCCATAAATAGTAACAGACTTGGTTACCTATTAGAAAGCTAGAATTTGGTACAAAATGAAATGAATGAAATGAAAATGAATACAAGATGAAAGTTTCATATTTGAAACAATGCAACAGTCAACAATGCAATTGCGAGTATCTGTGACTGTTATTATTGTATTAGTAAAGAATTTTGACATTTCTTGAAAAATTATTTAAACTGAAAACCTTTACATATTTTATAAAAGCAATATAAATTATATTTGTTATTTTATTTATTTTTTAATTTTTTATTCATCATTATCAACAAAATAATTTATTTAATAAAAATAATAAAATTTGATGACAAAATTTGAATTTTTGACAGATTTGAGCTCGATGCAGGGTTGACCAAAATATGGGGAAATTTTTAATTTTTTATGTCGATTTCGATTGATTTTTTACCCCACTCTGGTCGAGTACACTAATTTTTTCAATCAAACGAACATGAAAATTACTCTGACCGCTTTATGTATGTGTTTATGTGTTTTGTCAAAATATGTATTTTGCAAAATCTATTGACTACCAAAAATTCTAATAAAAAATTAACAATAATTTACAAAAAATTAACAGAATAATTAACAGAAACTTTAAACACAATTGAATAAAATTACACACAAACCATAATGCAAGATTACATTTCAAATTTATGATTTTTTTATTTCAAATTAAATTATGTTTCAAATTTTCCGCTAAACAAATTACCCGTCATTGACAAATAAATTGTTGACAAATAAACAGAATATTTGTTGGTGTGTGTAAAGTAGGGGTTACTCGACCAAAAAACCTCGAGTAGCAAAACTTGCACTAGAGCTGTCAAATTAGCTGTCAGAGCAGTTTTTTTTTCATCAATCGAACATAATCAGGGGTGGGATGTTGTAACATCACAATTTTCGATATTCGATAAATTATCACTTTTGGTATGTTGTACCACTTTCGACAAGCGAAAACTTCGATGTTTCATCACTCATCAAAAATCTGAGTGATATATATGTTTAGACTTCAAGGAAAACAAATATTAATACAATTTAATTAAAATTTATTAATAATAATTTTCAAAAATTAAGAATAAGCTTGTTTATTAATTTATAATATTATAAAAACATATTATATTATTATAAAACAAAGTAAAATTCTGATATGAATTTTGTATATCATATATAGGGTATTAGGTGTCATAAATATTTGTCCCTTAGCATACGATACTCTAAAAATGTATTTTGAGGTTTTGATGATGACGGAACTTTTTATTATCAATAAAACAAACAAAATAACTTCACCAATATTGCTTCAATTATTTATCATACTATTTATGATAAAAATGTTCATTTATTTATTTAATAAGAATAATAATATTAAAATGTCTCAAAAACAGCTGTCATTTCAAGTAAAAAAAAGTGTTGCAATATACAATTTTCGATTATCTGTCGAAAATGATACAACATACCGACTTTCATCACTAGTGATGTGATCATCACTTTCGATAGTATCGATAGTGATGTTACAACATCCCACCCCAGGGTAAATCGAGTACCCTTTTTGCACCCAGTGCAAGTTTTATTCTTCAATCGAAATCGACATTAATAAAATTTACAATTTGCAAAGACAAAAGATGTATGCCCGACTACTTTCTATTGCAAATCGCGTTGTAATTTCTGTATGTGTGAGTAAAAAGAAATGTATACATTTTTTTGATATACATTTTTTAATGTATACTATCCGTGTGAAAATTAAAATATAATGCTAAAAATATAATGCGATTATTTTGCAAAGGCTTGCCAAGTGGACTCCCACATTACTTGTATGAAACCTGCTTTGTATTCTCGTTTCGTAGCGAGGATTATCCCTAACAATATAATTATCACATTTCAAAATCAGAGTATTGAAGGTGGGCAATGACGTCGAAGTAGATACATTTTTCTCATTGAGATCAGCATAGATTTTGACACATTAGAAACATATTCTTTCGAATTTAGATTATGATCAACATTTAAACCAAGATTACGATATGTGTGAATATCTCCAATTTGGAGATAGTTTGGGTATAAACAAAATATAAATTGACATCGTGAGTCATGGCAAATTATTTTTGACAATGCGACAATTTCTTTCGTTCGATCAAAAAACATGACTTTTGTTTTAGAACATAATACCCATGCAATGGTTATTTCAAATTTTATCAACAATCTTCCACTGACAGAAGGGGTCGAAAAGGGGTCCCCAGAATTAATTTCCATGGTTATTCGTCCATGGTTGTAGAAACTTTGCACCATTCGATAATTTAGAACAAGAACATTGATCTATGTATTTAGACACAATTAGTAAAAAGATGTCAAAAGCAATTGAAGTGCCAGACTTATTACACACTTCAGCCCAATTTTCAGTTTACAAGCAATCATTTAATTTAAAGGAATTAATTTTCTTACTATATGTGCGCATAATATAATAAAACAGTTTACCCATTGATGCTCCAGATGTCGGGTCGATAGAATATCTAATTTACATTTAGGCATATAAAAATATTTTGATTATTTTAAAACGATACCAGTAGCGACATCTATTACGTGAATAGGCTAACATACCATGGTAATACTATGTGTATTTATATTATGATGTGTGTCTTTGATCAACTTAGTTCTACCACAGATTTAATATATGGTTATATTAAATCTGTGGTTCTAGTGTATTTCTCAATTAAAATATCTAGAAACAAACAATGATGGTCAGATATATTTAACTTCAGTGATCTTGGTTGAAACCTAAACGACCTTTTATTACAAGACGATCGAGTAAATATATGATCTATATACAGAATTTACTTTGACCAAATATTCTAGTATAACAGTTGATAAGAGATTTCAAACCAAAAGCAGCCATAGTAGATAAATACTCGTACGCAAAAGATGTATTGTTCAATATATCAATATTAAAATCGCCTATCAAAAGATCGGCAGAATCAAAGCAATGAGCGCATCTAGCACACGTAGAGTCTACCGAAAATAGGTAGACTCTACGAGTTTTAGTGAGACTAAAAATTGTAGTCTACATTTATATGTAGATTATTTTGGTTTGAAACTTGGATTTTTTTACATTTGTATTTCTAGTTCATATTAGTAAGCAAAAAAAACATGGAGGATGAGACGCATTTTGAATATCCTTATATTTACGATAGTGATGGAGGTAAATATAAATGTGAAATGTCAATTTAATTTATTACGTAATTTCAACAAGTTATCCAAGACAAAAACCAAAATGGAAACGTAAAAATGTACAACTAGCACACGTAGAGTCTAGAAACGAGATTTTGTTTTGTGCATTTGTAACAAAACATTGTTCAACGGAACTGCATTTAACAACCAATAAATCTTGAGAAACTAGTTTATCTTTTTAATATTTGGTGTAATTGAGCTTAAATTTTTACTAGTTTGGTTTATGGGCAGTATATCTTCATGTTGAACATCAACCGCTATTTTTTTGATGGCGTTAATTACTTCACTACGAATATCGTCATATTTCAAAGGCAACCCGCTGATTGTTACACTTTTATTATTTTCAAGTTAAACATTATAGTTTCTTGCGATCTTTTTGGAAATATATTTTGCAGTTAATGAAAAATAAATATTTTGCGTTTATTGGTTTGGATCATACATTTTGTTACAGGTTAAGGTCTCGACTAAATATCGAATGGTCACTTTTTCAAATAGATAATACTTTAAACATAGAAATCAAAATCAAAAATGAATAATAGAAAAATGAAATATTATCAGAAACATGATAAAGTCGCGAAGGCTCAAAGTCTTTAGGAGATAATTAAGACGAACTTTATATGATTTTAGCAGAATATTTTAATGTTAATTTTGCAACAAACGATTTAATGCCATTGACAACCTTTCCTGAACAAAAATTTTATTTAAAAATCATTAATAAGCCAACTGGGTGTGAAAGTTGAACCCTGTCGGATGAGTATGAAATATTGCTGATGAGATTTGAGAAAAACGTTTGAGATCAGGAAATTAATGAAAAAGTTTGATGTCCTGCATTAAGTAAAAGGAAAACGATTTGGAAAGATCGATTAATTTTGCGAGCCGACTCAAAATTTGGCGCAGGGATCTACGAGACTATTTTATTTTCCAAAAGTCGTCTACAGGTTGTCTAGAACAATACAAAGCGGATTATTGATTCTTTACGGGTCATTATTGTTTTATCCCAAAGAAATTTTTAAAGTATGTATTTTAAAGGAAAGAAACGGATGTTAGGATAGGTTCAAATTACATCAAATAAATAATACTATCGGCATCGTTGTTTCTGTGACTTGATATAAATTGCAAATATGTTTAACTATATAGGGAATTACAATTTAATCGAAGGTCGATAATACCACGGCATATGGTAATTAACTTCCTAGTTCATTTTTAATTCAATGAAATTTCGTGTAATTTTTATTTTTTGATGTAATATGATGATGCACATACATTTGTTCATAAAATATAATCGTTAAAATACTGATAACACATCCACATATAAATGAATAAGTTATATTATATTAAACCTTATAAAAGTCATTCGAGTTTCATTCTTGTCCAACTGCAAATTTAACATAAAATTATAGAGTTAATACTGAGGTGGAATCTTCATGTTTAATGCTAATGTTTTTTTGGTTTCAAGGAAATTGTACGGAAGTAAAAATTATGTTTCATCTTAAAATAACATTAATTCATGGTTTCATGGGTTTTATGATAGGTGGTATTTAAAATAATTGGTTGAGATTTGGTAACATATTTAAGATTTAATTTCCGTGATTTTAAAGTTGTAATACATAGTTATATACAAGTTCCGTACAGTTTAGATTTTTATAACGTTTTTTTTGCTACTCACAGTATTCAGCGCTTTTATGTAAAGTATCATACATCACAGTCGGGCCACTTTTACGTGTTTTATGGAGTTTTTATTCATAAATTGATGGGCTTATACCTCATGCCGTATTTTTAGGCACCAAAGCGATTTAGTTGACTTTAATTAGGGTTGCCAGACGTTTGGATCTCCCCTGACATACTCTGCGGATTTTATCGATACTATCGAAAGTGAGGATTAGATCGAACATCGTTATAGTTATGATAATCTATAATTGTATATTGCAAAACTTCAATTAACATGAAAAAAAAATTTTAAAACAACAGCAGGAATATTCTAAATTAAAAATAATAATGGCAGAAGTTCAAGGGATTGTTTTAAAACCGCTTTTTCACTTACTGTTGACTTATGATATACCAAATCATTTGATGATTTGATGATCATTTGATGATCATAGCAGTAAACATATACAAGCAAACATAATTAAAGTTCACCATTGGACTATAAAATGGCGATTACAATTTAATGAAAGTAAATCTGTCCATGTAGCCTGTATTAACAAAAAATTAGATCATAATTCAGTATTTATAAATATAAAACGTTTCCATGCGCTAATAAATCCAAGTACTTCGGTACGACATTAGACACTAAACTACGATAGAAAGCCCATATTAAGAAGAAAAATCAAGAACCTCGTCAAAATTCGAAATACGAAATTATGTAAGCAGGCAGCAAAAGAGCTTATAGATTCTAAACCATTCAAACATTGTCAGAAGGCTTAAGCAAACTAAGTCATTTGAATAATTTAATTTCAATAATATATAAGCTAGAATTAAGTTACTTATTAGCCCCCATATAAGACTGGATTGTAATACTATGTATTAGTAATATTTTAATAATTCATCTAATACAAAAAAAAATTAAAAATTAAAGCAAAATTTATTATATATTAAATTTCATATTTGTATATAACGGACGTTCTTTAACGGATTGCTCTCACTCGAATTAATCCGTTATTTCAAGGTTTTACGTATTGACTTATTAGCTTCGGTATTTTCCGAATATTAATATAGATCTAGCTCGGAATCTCGTATCTAGCTACAATAGAGAAAGAGAACCATATTTATCGTAGATTCTGCAACTATTAATTATGAAACTATCAACTATTGTGAATATGTACGAGTACTAAATAAATATACATTATTATGACCCGAATGTTGATATCATATATATACCTGCTGTATATGATGAAATATAATTATCATTTAGTACAATTTTAATAACTACTAACTAGCACCATTTAGGGGATTATTTTTTTTTGTTTTTGTATTTCTTTCAAAGTGTTTTGACACGTACTTTTTTGTAATCAGTCCTGTTCCATTATAAAATGTAGTACTTTAGTGTACTGTTTTATGATATCATGTTCCGTGAAGTCCTAAATTCTTCTAAACTAATAATTTCATCATTTATTTCATTCAAATATGTATCATTGACTTCATTAGCTGTGAAATCGCTTTTTTTCTTCTCTTTCGTATCAACTTTGCTGGTGCTGTCGACGTGATTGAGCTTAATTTAGCGATAGATTGGGATTCAACAATTGCTCCATACTATCTGTTTACTGCATTCCAGCGCATACTCATATTCCCGAAAATACTCATATTCCCCAAAATTTGGCATCTACAAATGCGATGTAGACCCAATTAATGTGAACAAATTACTATTGTGAGCAGTTAATGGTCGATTTGAATTAAAGTACTGTGATGGATTAGTCAAAGCCATATTTGAGCGAATCACATGTTGGAATAGATGTCACCTGATGGTTTGGTGTACATCTGCTCGAAGAGTCATGGATGGCATATTCAACACCCATCGCTTAAAGTATATAACCATACCATCTAGGTGAGGCAATGCTTCATCTAAAAGCCTTTTTCTCCATTGACTGCTTACGGCTTCGGCCATTTTCGCAAAAGAATGGAAAAAATTATCATCCCACTTATCCATTGGTAAATTCATTACTTAAAATACCCGCAATATACAACAAATGCAGATCATTCACTGGTATCTTAACTAAGCGGCGTAGATTGTCATAACGTTGCTTCAGCTCGGGCCAGACTTGCTCACCAAGGACTTATCAAATGGTGGGCCATTATAAAGTTTGTTTTCAAAAACGCTATATAATGAGCATATATCAATATTTTTTTGAAAGATTTATGAGGGGTGAAGTCTCCGATTTAAGAATGAAAAACATCTATCCTTAACAAAATCCTATAGAAAAAAGTCCAACAGCGTCAAATAGAAGCTCCGTTGGATCTTGTTAAGACCAAAAGCTATCCACATACAAAAATTACTCATAATTTCATCATTTATTTCATTCAAATATGTATCATTGACTTCATAAGCTGTGAAATCGCTTTTTTTCTTCTCTTTCGTATCAACTTTGCTGGTGCTGTCGACGTGATTGAGCTTAATTTAGCGATAGATTGGGATTCAACAATTGCTCCATACTATCTGTTTACTGCATTCCAGCGCAATCTCAAAATAATAGATGCAACCTGATGCAGACTTGGTCCCTCAAAAAACGACGCTCTAAATAAAGTATTATGTCGTTTCGGCGCCCACAAATTTAAATTTATCGAGTTAATTTAAACTAATGCGGCTATATTGTTCATTTTTATTTATTTAAATAAATACCACAAAATATACTGTCAACACACTTTAAATATTATTGAAATTATGATTTGTTAAAGACCACTACATAATACACAAAATAGAAATGGACAAACCATTAATTTTAAATAAATTAAATTAATTAAAATGTATATGTACTGATCTTAAAACATGAACTTATTATCTATTTGTCTGAAATAATTATATAAATTAGAATTAATTAATTTAAATGTACACAAAATAATAGAATTTCTTACCTCTGGTTTACGTGCGTACGTCACAATCTAGTTTGACAAATCCCTTTTGGCACGGAGCCACGTAAAACCAATAAAACACATTTAATTTTGTTATATTTTGCAATACTCAAAAACATAACGCTGTATATGAGGTATTCTGTTACAAAAAAAACCGTACGTAAACCGTTCGTCAACTGTACACTTTTGATGTATACATTTTTGCGCCGGGAGGTTATGCAATTTTAATGTTGTTCGATTATTAGACTATATTTATAATTTCACTGCCATCTATTATATATTAGTTGAAACAACTATGTAATACTTTTTTTTATCAATTGCTCAATGTAAATGGGTGCATCTAATATGATTGGCTTAACCACTGATGTCCCTGGTAGATTTAAGTGAAAACTAAATAATTGTAAACATAGTTTTTTTATAAAAGAAATACTTTTCTCTCTCATCGACCAACCATCGAAGTGAAAGGAAATAATAATAAAAAGACTTAGCAAAAATAGAAATAAACCCACCATTTTCTGTACAACTCACATCGAAAATTTTTATTTTTGGATAAAACCAAATACCATCATTACCAAACCATCTACCATCAACACCTTCTGCTTAACAAATTATTTGACACAATTAAAATTGTATTTGTAGTTGTTATTTCATGTTCGAAAAAGTGTTGCTAGATTAAAATGTCGACTATGTAGCTGTCGAAAATTATACAAAATACTGACCATAATGTTTTTCGATGGTTCATCACTTTCGATAGTATCGAAAATGATGTTACAAAATCCCACCCCAGGTATGAAATGCCAGTAAGATGGTTTTTCATAAATCGTGTAAATGTTGCTTTAGGGCGTTACACAATCCAAATTGCATAACGTTGAAATGCCATAGCCCTATACCTATATACTTAACGCGGTCTTCTCTTGATCTTCTTAGTTTTTCACTTGTCAGTCTAGCCACTTTTGAGATTAAATGATCAAAACAGGTGACTTAATTAATATCTGATAATGTGTCGTCCATTTAAGCCCCGAACGAATTTTACTATTGTTACTTCTTTAGATATTTTTTTGTCTTCATTAGCTTTCACAACCCACAACCTGGGCGACCCAAAACCTCTCGATCATTATTCGCCTTGCTTATGTATCGGTACCATTAAAGTGGTGCCTCGTCCACTGTCCAACAAGAAGCCATTCGCGTTCATAAAGTTCATTCATGAAGATGACTTCATCCACAATATTTGCGACCAGTATTTCATGTCGAAAATGTGTATTTCTGATATGACCCACATTGGAACACATACCCAATTTCGCCCAGTTTCCTTTGTCCCTTGGCGTTGACCGCTCAATGTTGCTGCTGGTCTCTGTTTCTACTTGGCGTTATTTCATTGCTAGCTTTGTTTGCTCCGTTTCGTTTGCTTGCGCACAATTTCTCATACTTCGTTTTTATCAACATGAAAATATCGAGATCCGCCATATTATGGATAAAACAAATTTAGTTAGACGTCTCCTTAGAAGACTTCTAGAACTAGGGCAGCCAGAATAAGATAAACTAGATCGAGACTAACCGCAATGGGTTATACCCCCACAAATAGAGAAGACCAGATATTAAACACCAATTATTAGATGAATTGTAATTTAGTTGAAATAAAACTATAATAAAAAAATAATAATAAAAAAAACAAGCAATGGTATTAGAAACAACAGCACTACTCGGCGTCTTTCCGATAATAAAGTCCCATCAATAAATGGTGATGAGATTGCTGATAAGCATCCCTGAAAAGTTTTGTTGCTCTTTTGATACCGTAACTTTAATTCGATTCAATATATTTATTTTTTGTGGTCATACCATACTTCGAATGTAACGCCCTCATTATTTCTAAGTAACCTTGCACTCATTTTCGGGGAACGTCGGCAATCCTTCCACTGCTTCTCATTTAAGAGCCACTATTAACGAATCAAGCTAATCCATGATGTTCTACTTCTTGTAATAAGTATATTAATTCAAAACACACTGTGACCCCTCAAATTTATTATAATTTTTTTAACTACTTCATTGAAATCTACGCAGTTTTTTTTATTATGGGAAAACTACACATGTAAGTAGAAATTATGACAGTATTTACTGTTTTGCCTATGTACTTCCATTTAATTTTTTTAAAAGAAATTTACGAAATCAATTTTATATTAGCATGCCAACCATACCTATAACTATAAACGTAATCGTGATGAAATGTTCTGTAAAGCAAACAATTCTTAAAATAAAACAAGATTTGTATAAAATAAAAAAAAACAAAGCTGGAAACTGTTAAAATCTCGCAAAGAAATAAGACAAGATTAACTTATCCGACTGGTTTAACTTTATATACATAATTTAGTTTAATTTTTTTTTTTTTTTTCCAAAAAGTATTTTTTATCAATATTAAATCATATTATGTATGTAAGAGAATCACGTACACCAAAACCTCCTATAGTTGGCGTTGGTCTTGCAAACACACATTATATGATTAGAACATATCTCAGGAAAGATAGAAATATGTATATACATTCATCAAATATGTACTCGAACAAGCAGAGTATAAGCTATCTACTCGTATAGCCGTAAATGTTATTATAAAAACGTATTCTAAACGTAATACATAATTATCTTTACCATTGTGGTGTGTTTTTGATATTATGTTATTAGTTATTACTTATTGCTATTTAATTATCATTATGATTGGGAAAGGTTTCACTAATTGTTCTATTTAAACTCAGCTACACGAATTATCTTTTAATTTTAGCAAACAAATTTAATAAATATTAAACATCGTTGACCAGGAGCTAATTCCGCTTATAACCATGAGATCTTGATTTTGCTGATAACTTTAGCTAAACTATATTTAGTGAGAACCAGTATCTTTCTCAATTTTGGATAAAAAACTACTCTCCTTACTCTAAGAGAAATAATTTCACTATACTAAACCTTACTGTGGTATAATGCGTGATTTCAACGAAATCAACATCTGCAAAAAAACATGAGATAAAACATTGTAAAATTGTTCAAGTACAAAATAGAAAACAAGACTTCTGCAAAAAATATCTGCAAGCCGAGAAACGAACCGAAAAATGAAAATGTCGATATTAAATTTTATAGTTTATGCGCGATTTACATTCAATGATATTTTCAATATACGGATATTTAAAACGAGATAACAAGAGAAATAAAATACTATGAAAAATATGAGAAAGAAATAAAACAGTTTTTCATAATTTTATTTATTATTAGTCAAGTTGTAATCATATTCATTTTGGCATTTCCAAACGAAAATACAACCTCGTTTGTTTTTGAATAATATTTTGCAAATATATTATACAAAATTTGAGCATCTTTTATGTTTGCATACATGTTTTTATGTACATTTTTATCATCTACAAGACCATATGTATATTCTAACCGGCAATTTGTTCCTCAATTTCACATTCAAAACAATAAATTTTTTTTTTATAAATTCAATAAGATTCTATACATTTTGTTTGTTTGTTTGTTTGTTTATTTCTATGCAATCTGTTTTGGGGCCGAAGCTCTCCCAACTCTTTCGCGGTTAATTAACGTCCTACTTTACGCCATTACTAGCCAAATCGAGGACGCGCGAATACAGGTTCGCGTTTCAAATATCCATCTGCACATTGCATTGCTCCAGCCAGCCTGTACTGGCATGGACGATGGTTCGGCCCATGAATTCTGCACTCCAACGGGGGGTCATAGTTGTGTTCATCATCATCACCGATCGTAATCAAGTGATGAAAAATCCCTTTTGCAACCCTCCCCCGTTGGGATTCGAACCCGGTACCTCCCGTCCCAAACACCGCAGCTTTAACCACTGCGCCAATTGCTCGGTTATATACATTTTTTATAGTACAATCTAGTCATCATAATAATTTATTTTCTGCCAATTTAAAGTGTATCTTCGTCTGTTTATAAAACAAGATGACAAAGATAGCAACCTGAACTATATAATTTGATATCGACATCCTCATTTTTCGGTTCGTTTCTCGGCTTACAGATATTGATTTTTTTTAAAGAAGTCGTGACTTCCTTTTTATACTTAAACAATTTATGCTCTGCCAATTTTAAAGTGTATCACCCTCTATTTATAAAACAAGATGACAAAGATAACAACCTGAACTATAAAATTTGATATCGACATCCTCATTTTTCGGTTCGTTTCTCGGCTTACAAATGACGATTTTTTTTTATAGAAGTCGTGACTTCCTTTTTGTACTTGAACAATTTATGTTCTGTCAATTTTAAAGTGTATCGTCGTCTGTTTATAAAACAAGATGACAAAGATAACAACCTGAACTATAAAATTTGATATAGACCTTCTCATTTTTCGGTTCGTTTCTCGGCTTACAGATGTCTATTTTTTTTACAGAAGTCTTGACTTCCTTTATATTGATAAATTTATATTAATCTGTGGTATATAGGGTTGAGTTTTGGCAAGTCATGAAACTCGAATATATTGCTAGTTCTATGGTAACTAGGTCCGTGATAGCGTTGTAGCAAGGATTATAATTATGGAACTGCCTTAAAGTTTCTGAAAAATTTAGGTCAAAGTCCCACAACATTTTTGATTCCAATTAGTTGCCTGTGACTTAGTTGGTTGGTGTGTTTTTTTTTTGTTTTAAACTTTGTTTTTGGTGGGTTTGGTACAGTGTGGTATGGTTTGTAAGTGTTGTAGAACCGGAATATGATGTTCCTGGTTTGAAATAAATATTGTACGTTTGAATTTTTTAACTTTTTATACTTCTTGTGGATGTTTTATTTGTTCTTTTCTTTTTAAAATTTGTTAATATTTTAGGCATTGACGGTAGTTCGATGGTTGTCCAGTACTATTGCATTTAATGCATAGTATGATTCAGTTTCTCTGCATAGCATTTAATGCATCTGTAAGTCATATTAAAATTTGATGGTGCATGTCTCAGTTTTAACTAGATTTTGAAAGGATATATGTACTCTGATGTAAAATGTATTTAATGCTGGCAAATTTATCATAGGTATTTCGTTTTATTTGGAGAAGCCAGATGTTGAGGTCTCGGTAATCGATTCTTGGTTAATCTATTTAGATATTTTAACAATAAACTAACTCACCTGATATTCTTCTAGAGCTGCTAACATATCATCTCGGTTAAAACTGTTGTGTTAGCGAATTATTCTATTTGTACAAAATATCCGAATTATTATTTGTTGTAGCGAATTATATTTAAACAGTAAATTTTAACAAATAAACAAAATCCACCCGAGTAATTTTATAGCAAAATTGGTTTAGCTGTCAAAATCTTTATTGTTTATGTAGTTCATTCAAACTCCAACAGAGCACACGGTGGAGATTCTCATGTTTCGATTCATTTCGATTGTTAAAAAAAAATACTTGTCGTTTATCTTTTTTACATTTTATTCCAGTTCTATGTTCTTTCAACTGTACAATTTAATTCTTAAATTTAATAATTATTATGAATTTTATTTCTTATTATAAATGTTATATAGGTAATAAAAACTTATAAAAAAAATTAATTTAAAACTTAGACAGTGTAATAAACTGTTAGTAAAAAACATGCACATTATACTAATCTTTACAGTAACATCCATCACGAGAATTTTCCGTTATCCATCGTAAATATCGCGTAACACGCGTATACACTCCAGGATAGAATGGCCGAGCACATCCATTTCCCCAAGATACAACACCAATAAGCTCATAACGCTTATCAGGTCGTTGCGCTATCAAAGGACCTCCGGAATCACCTTGACACGAATCTTTTTTACCAATACCCGGGTAGCCCGCACACAACATATTATCAGTGATCATTTTCTCGGTGTAATTTGTATTTTTTGTACAGTCCGCATTTGAAATAATTGGAACATCAACCTCTTGTAAAATACACGATGGTCTACCATCTTCTTTTAATGTTCCCCAACCTGTTGCAATACCGATGTGACCAAGATATGTTTCCTCTGCAAAAAATATTATAATTTATTATAAAAAGTTGAACAAGAACTCATTAATCGATCATTGAACCTAAATGAATATTTTTTATGCACATGCGTCTTTAAATTAATATTATCATTCGCAGTAAATTTACTCATCTCTATAATGTGTAATATCAAATTACGAAATTACGTTTAGTTACGAAAAATACTCAAATTTTATGCCATTTTATTTCAACCTAAATTTGGTCATTTATTCGGTTACCTTAAAAACACTTATCGTACATATAAGTTTATTGAAGTCTTAAATTTAACCAAAATTGCATTCGCTTACTCTTTTAAGTATAAGTTGATATTATATCATATTTAATATTAGTTCGGCTTTACCAAATACCAAACTATAGTTCTATACTTCCTATATGTAAAAAATGTTAACGGTACATGTATTATTTTTAGAAAAGTTTCTTGGGGTTTAAGCACGTACTATGATAAGAATTTATTTTTTTAAATAATATTCCAAATATGATCTCAACAAGTTTTCTAATTTACATATAAGTTTAGAATATAAGTTTATTATGCCACTTATACGTATTGAAAAAATCACGTGTATATTGTACATACTTTTTAGTAACATAACAGTCGAAAAAAAAACTCATGCGTATAATGTGGTCTAATGAATCATAAATCAAAATTAAATTTCTTACCTTCATTTGTTGGAAGACAAACTGGCCGAATGAAATCAGTAATTGGAACACGATCATTTAAGCGTAACAGTGAAATGTCATTATCAAAATTACTATAACTAAATTTACCAGCGATTACTCGTAACACAAAACGTGTTTCGGGTCTAAATGATTCATCGCATCGGTCGTGTTCCCCAAATGATACTTTTATCATAAACCACATGAAGCTGAAATGTTTAAAAAAAATTAAAATTAAAAATTAAAAACAAAATTTAATAATAATTTATTTAAAAATAATAATTTTAATAATTATCATATTTAATTAGTAAATGATAAAGTGTATCAGTCGTTAAAATTCCAAAAATTGCATATTCTAAAATTCTTGGCTAAATATTCTTAAATAACGACACTTCGCAATTCAACTGCCATCTGCATAATCTTTACCATGCAATTAAAAAGTAAGCATTAAAAAATTGATTAATTTTAAGCTTTGACTGTGTCCGAAACCCATGATAAATATTTATTAATAGAAATTTTTGACAGTTATATGATAATACCGAATATATCCAAATTTTCAAGGTCAATTGCTATGATAATTGTTGATAAATACCAAAACATTCTATCATAAAAGTCAAACTCATCGCAAGGCTCACTCGGATATATACAATGAAACATTTAAAATTCACTACTTGGTTTTGTAATAGTACCATTCAAAAACCGTATAAGAAAAACTTGAATTTGTTCGTTGCTATGACAATTTCAATAAACATAATGCACACAATTAAATGTAATTTTTCTTCATAGTTGATATACCTCACAAAAAGTGAATTTAAAAACATATAAGGCCGGGAAATATTTCAATCAATTATTATACTTTTCGGACAGCGTAATAAAAAATTGGGAATGTAGGGGAATATTTTTCAAATAAATGTCAAAAATTGTATTCACAAATATTTATCATGGATTTCGGATACAGTCTTCGTTAAACTTTGGCATTTTAGATTATTAAATTTTTTTAATAAGTTTTTTTGTAAATTTCAATAAAAGCCGAAAAATCGACATTAATCATCGACGAAATAAAGTATGGTAAAAATTATAAACTACATAAAATTTATGTTATAAAACTACTAAATTTATGTTAGAAATTAAATTTGTTTATATAATAGTCGTAAGATATTTACCCTTTCACGCAGTGGGCAGCGGATAATACATATCGATCATTGATCAGCATTCCACCACAATAAAATCGTCCAAAGTAATTTAAACGTGCCATCCACGGAAATTCATTTACATCTGTAGCTTGGCCGCCAACAATACGAGATGGATCGTTCCGTTCACCACATCCTGAAATTGAGAATAACAGTTAACTCTATATGGTTTTTGAATAAATATTTTAACTGAAACGGTATATTAAAGTTTTCCCGTGAGTACAAGAAATATGAGATATATAGATTATATATTTCGTTGTTCTTTTTTGTTTGTCGAACAAAATACTGTGCCAATTATTCCAGTATTTTCGTTGTTATTACATAAATTAATTCAAGTATGAATAATATTTAAAGTTAACTTTTAACTGTTAACAAAGTCATCTGTCAAATTTTTAGTGAATTATTCAATAGTGTATAGCAAGTCACCATGGAAGGTTATAGCGTTTAAAAACGTGTGTTTTGCATACAATTTTATTTTCAAAACGAAACTGGCCTTGTCATAACCGTCAACGGCGAGCGTAAAGATCAATAATAAGCAAACGTCATATCGCCTAAATTCGATATTATAGATACGGCCGACATGTGGTTCCCTACAGGATGCCGCTACGTGACACACAGCCACGTTGGACATTTTTCACGAATGAAACTGGCCACCGAAATTAACACCTTTAGACTTCGTTCTTTGAGGCTGTCTAAAATCACAGGTCTAAGCGAATAAATCGGAAACAATTGATGCCCTCAAGGTCAACATAACGAACGCTTTCCAGCAAATTCAGCCAGATTTATTCGGCAAAATCATTGAAAACATTTTACACAATTTATATATATATATATATATATATATATATATATATATATATATATATATATATATATATTTATATATATATATATATATTTAAACATTTATTTAAACATTTTTTCTACTAATTAAATTTTTCGAAAATCATATTTTCGAGTATTGAATTTTTCCGACAAGCAATAAAAATAGTACAACCCTACTAAAAATAAAAAAAACGAAAAAAAATCGCTTCTAGCTGAAATATAATTTTTTTATAATTTAAAATGTGATTAAATATTTTTACATAATTCACAGAGCATCCCCAATGCAAAAACTTGTGACTGTTTACTTTTGCGTTTTACTTTTGGTTTTAAAATAGCATACCCAATGAATGAGTTAAATTTTAATTACAGCCAACTTCATTTTAATAACTTGTTTACAAATTGATTTGTCAAAACATTATTTTCGTAAATAACTAAATTTGAATTAAATTATTTTTTCATATAATTATGCTATTTTATTTATATTTTATTAAAAATATTAATAATATTTTTGGTTAACAACAGCCCAAATACAATATTACATTACACAACACATATAAATTACTTGTAATACAAATAAAACAAAAATTATTCTATTTATTTATTAAAAAATAATATTTTGAGAGTTCAATTTATAAATTTTGAAATGTAGTTAACTTCATTCTATTTTCGAATGAGGCAAAAGTTAAGAGTTTGTTAACTTTTCGAGTGAGTCAACCACCAACATAACAAACACAATTTTTTTTTCTCAAATTATTTTCCATACAATCCTTTAAGTGAACAATCTCCGTCAACCATTTTCTCGAAACAAAAACGACAAGTATTACAGTATAAAACAAATAAGATAATTTTAATAAAAACATTCTAAAGTTATTTCATTTTTTCTAATTTTATAGAATGCCAAATTATGGAAGAGCGTTGTTGGAAAGGATGAAAAACACAGCATGCTAAAAAATAAATTTGTTTTTTCGTTTTTAAAATTTTCAAAAAAAGAAAATAATAATCAATAACATAAATAATACCTCATAATTGGTGACCCCGACTTGAATTAAAAAAGCAAATCTCGTAATTTTATTAGCCAGTATAATTTTGGTCATATGGGAATCAAAATAATCATTAGCCACGTCAGCCAACAGTTATTAAGGGGTCCATAGTTAAACCAACCAGCTGAACGGAGGTGAGGAAGAAGAATTCTTTTCAGCTATCGATCCAGCTACGGCGTTTTACCATTTATATATAACAATTTTCTAAATTTTGTTAACATGGTATTTGCTGATAAAGAAATTCCGATTCCAGTGAATTCAGCGTCGGAGAATGCAGGCGAGTCAATTACATTGACGTCGGCCAAATTAGCACATTTTGTTCTATTAGTGTGAAAAGCAAGTTCTATTAGTGTGAACGATAATCCATCTGTAGGTCCAGATGGGAATCACGTTCTCTAAGTAGCTCCAATTGCACAAGTGGCATTTAAATCTACACAATTATTGTATAACCAAAAACAGGAATCTACGAAGTATACACATGCTCTAGCAGCATTAGACGTTGATACCAGGACACTTTCGCTGACTTGATACTTCGCGGCAAGGGACTGATACCTTATTTCTTGTTTAAATATGAGATTATAAGGAGTTTAGGCGAGATGAAGAAACAAAAACTGAATAACATATTCCATGGACTCACGCTTGGGGATCAAAAGCCTTCAAAATTAATTAACAAACTTTGGTTGATTGCTGGTCGGAGTTTTGATGAAAATACTCTACGATAACTTTGGTTAAAACGGCTTCCGCAACAAGGTCAAAATATTTTATAGACGTTCTAATATTTTATGATACACCGCTAACTGCACTTGCTGTTAGAGCGGATAACTTACTCGAGACAATGACATAGATACATTTGGGTATAATAAACAGCATGACAAGATCGACTAGTAAGACAGATTTGAATTCAGATTCAGAGACTGGACGTAAAATTTATCATCTAACTTATACCATTTCGGAGTTAGTTGTACTTTCAAAAATTGTCATTACTCTCGACCAGAAGCTAGATCTCTTTCTCGTACTCCTATGTCTAGTAGATCTATTTCTATAGGAAGAGCATAAACAAAAAAATTTGATACTTGTTTTTAAAATTTTAAATTTGGTATAAAAGTGCAAAAATATATACAGAATACAGGGTAGTAAGTTTTTTGATAAACAGCGATAATCAAAATTTTAGATAGTCATCAAAATTCAGTTACTTATTTTTATGGCCTAGTCACAAATCGTCTTTAAATTTTTGAATTGTGTTCTAAATTAATTTTTTTAATTGATACGGGAGCGGACATTTCGGTGGTTCTTGTCAAATTATCGTTAATTGCAAAACCTATTCCAACTAACTATTAAAGGTAGCATTTCGAAAAATAACAATCTGGCCTTTTTTTCCGAAAAATAACAATCCGGTCATTTTTGGATAAAAAAACTATACAAATTGTAAATCCAAACTATAATTTCAAAATTTCCCGAAATCTTGAATAAAGATTCTACGGAATTTTCTACAGTTAAACATAAAATTACACAAAGTCTGAAAACAAACAGTCAGTTTCATGTCAAGCATATCGTCGTCACTCCTGACAAATTACGAATTGCAAAGGAAGAGTTTGGGAATATGATGGCAATGGGGATTTGCACACTTAGTAACAGTGCCTGGTCCAGTCTACTTCATTTGGTAATAAAAAAATGATACAATTGAGTCACGGTCTAGGGACAAGTATTTGATTCCACAACTACAGGATTTTTCTTACCAATTTAAAGGATGTACCGTTTACAGGCGCACCACCAAATTCCTATTGAACCAACTGACCTTCCAAAAATTAAAATTACACCTTTTGGCCTTTTTAAATTTACTAGAATGACGTTCGGACTACAGAAAGCAGCACAGACATTTCAATGACTATTGTATGCTAGAGCCCTGCATCGAATAAGTAAATCCACGGATATCCGCAATTATCCGCTATTCGTGGATTGAATCGGATTTATCCGTATGAATCATTGCGGATCCGGATCGAATACGGATTGGATGCGGATATAAAATGTGTATCCGCATTTTAAGGATATATCCGCATTTTGTGGATAAAAATTAATTATCCGAATTTTAAAAAAAATAGAAGGAACAACGAATAAAAACAAAAAACCATAAACATTTCCGTTTTAATGACATAAAGAACATCAAAAAACGTACTGACGGTTGATACTTCAGATACTGCGATTGGGGTAGTGATTCAGCAGTAAATATCTACATACTTGGCCACTACATAGTTTCTTCTCAGTACGTCTCAACGAAACGCAAACGCTCTCGGCTTACTTTCGTTCTGCTTACTTTCTGCGACATTTCAAAATTTAATTTTAAACTAATTTTAGACTGCGGCATCCAGACATTCTAACGAAAAAAAGTTTATTTTGAAATGCTTGGAGGGTACGACTCACGTTTTTGTAAGGACCAATGCATTACAAATATCTTTGGAGCAACCATATATCAGACCTTACAGATTGATTAAAAGAGTCGCGGAAAAGACTTTTATTATTGATATTAGAGGCAATCATGGCAAAATATCAACAGACAGACTTAAACTGTGTCATTTTGAAAACTCTAAAGATATTTATTTATTAATTCAGCAAAATTTGGGTACAAATTTGGACATACCAACTACTGCTGTTCGGAAAATATCTTTTGACCTTAACCCAAAATTTTCGAAGGACAAAATTTTAGTTAAATCTCTAACATTGACAGTTTCTAAATATGGACGAATTACCGACTCGTTTTCAAAATTGAGTTATCATTTTTAATTAGTTTACCGTGGTTTCTCGTTATATATATATATATATATATATATATATATATATATATATATATATATATATATATATATATATATATATATATATATATATATATATTATATATATATATATATATATATATATATATATATATATATATATATATATATATATATATATATGTATTGAATTAAAATAAATATGTATTTATAATAATTATTTCAATTTTAAAATAGCAAAAATACAAAACCCACAAAAAAATCTACATACATCTTAATGTGTGTGTGAATTCGTTAAAAACTAGTTAAAAAGTAAAAATTTTGACATTAGGATAAAAAAAAATTTATTCACCACCGAAAAATGTATCGCGGTACTCGATAGGAGCAGTATAAGAATTTTGGCATTAGAGTTAAAAAAAACATATATGTACTTATATTTTCACATGACAACCATATAATTTATGTACAAATAGACTATTTTGAGTATGGTCGCCATGTTTACATTTTTTTGTTTTTTAGTGTATTTTGTGGATGAAGTATGGTGTTTTAGTGTTAGTCTCATTGTTTAGATGTTTTAGTGTTAGTCTCATTGTTTAGATGTGTTATTAAATTTATTTGAAATGCAATTTAAATGTTTAGTACTTTATATACTAATCTTGTTTATAATATATCTATATAAAAAAAAACAAAGTTGCAACAATCCAATAACCAAATTATATTTTAAAACCCGATATTTTTATTTTATATCGCAATATATTAATTGGTTATTTCTATTCTATCAACTAACAACATATTTAAGCTGCAATCAGAAGTGTACGGGCCTTAAAACGCAAATACCGCTCCTAATGAATCTCCTCAATTAATTTTATTAGGAAAAATTAAATGAAACAATAAACAGGTTTATCTTGATTTTCTTTTATATCATTATTTAATTTTATATTGATAATGGACTTAGTGTACGTTTCCACCAAAAAGTTGGTTGTTTTTTTTTTACATCGCACCTCACGCCGGATAGTATACATTCTCACAAAAATTGCATCTCAACACAAAATTTATTATCTACACATGCAAACAAAAAACGACCGATTTGTAGAAAAAACAACCGATTTGTACTAATGAAGAGAACTTTTGCTGTTGTTTTTTTACATTGGTACTAAAATATAAAATTTCCTTTAGGAAATTTTATGGACAACCCTTCATTTATTTGAAAAATGTCATTATCATGTATTTTTGTTGCGATTCAAATTTAAATAAAAGTTATTTATTTCTTTAAAAGACTAATAGCCATTTATTTTTTATTAAACTTTAAACATTTTAGATTTGCAACCATTTACAAAAAATTTTTATGAAAAAATTCAACGTTAAAATTCAAATATTTAAATTTATAATTCTAATACATGGAATTTCAATACACATACATAAAAAAAATTAAAATATTTCCCTTTGTAAAAAAAACAACCGATTTTTTGGTCGAAACCAAGAGTTAGAATATATATATATATATATATATATATATATATATATATATATATATATATATATAATTTTATATATATATTTATATATATATATATATATATATATATATATATATATATATATATATATATATACATATATATATATATATAAATATATATATATATATATATATATATATATATATATATATATATATATATATATATATATATATATATATATATATATACATAATTAAATATATATATATATATATATATATATATATATATATATATATATATGTATATTTTTTGTATTTTATAGCAAGTTCTAATTATTTTAATATATGCATGTACAGTAAAACCTCGATTTAAGGGACCTCGATTTAACAGACTTCGGATTTAAGGGACACTTTTTAAATCTCTTTTTTCCTTTGTTTCTATTTCGTTTGTAATAAACTAAAACAAAAGTAACATACATTTTTTGTTTTTTATCTTAAACAATAAAAAAAACTTGTAAATGGGATGCGATTACATATCATACATATAGCGGAGAATTTTTTGATTAGTAGGGATAATTTTAGTTCGTCTACGTGTTTTGCGTGTTTTGGTTTTTGTATACGTTTCGCTTAATTTTTTAAAATTTAAAATGTCTGACAAAAGAACACGTGTAAATTTAACAGTTATGCAAAAAATAGATTTGCTGTCTAAGTTAGAGAAATATCAGTAACTCGAATTTGCCAAGAGTACGGAATAAAAAAAACAAACTGTGTCAAACATAAAAAACGCGAAAGAAAAATTAAAAAAAAATTGCCTTAACCAGTGATGTCGATAAAAGCAACCAAAACAAGAAACATTTAAAGTTAGCCCAAGATAGTTCCTTAGAAGAAGCTGTATTAAAATGGTACATTCAACGGCGTTCCTGTGGCGTTAATGTACGTGGAGTAGAATTAAGATCTGCATCCAATAAGTTAGTGGCTCATATGAAAATAAATTTTAAAGCTAGTGATGGTTTGCTTTGGCGCTTTCGCAATCGTCACGGAATATTAAACAAACGCCCGTATGGAGAATCTTTAAGTGCTCCTACCGAGGAAATTGAGCAACAAATTCTAAAATTAATTAAAGATGAAAATCTGAGCCGTTTTTAAATTTATAATGCCGTTGAAACTGGCTTATTTTGGCGTTTGCTCCCGCAAACAACCCAAGCCAATAAAAATTATTTAAATATCTTACCCGTACATTATTACCACTCTAAAAAAGCGTGGTTCAATTCCAAGATTTTCAGCAGTTGGTTTCATAAGCATTTTATAAGAGAAGTGAAAGAACTCCTTAGTTTGGAGTTAAATGTGCGATCACAAGATGTAAAAGCGATTTTACTAATAGATAACGCACCGTCACATCCATCAAATTTATGCACAGAAAATGGGAACTTCAAATGTATTTTCTTGCCTAAAAATACCACGTCAGTTTCACAGCCAATGGATCAGGGGATCATCCTTTCTGCGAAACGGATATTACAAAAAAATGTTTTTGGATGAAATATTGGCAATCATTGAGGAAGATCAAGTTAATGACGAAAGGGGGTTTCGGACACTGGAAAATTTAAAATAATATAATTTAAAATCGGCAATATACAATTTTGCAACTGCGTGGAAATGGGTGTTACGGCCAGCGTTAGAAGAAATAGCAACGGATATTATTTACACTTAGTTGAATTGATTGTAACTTGTTTGTAGAGTTAAAGTAGAGTTAGTATATTAATTGAATTTATATTGTAACAAAGAAGGCGCGTATAAAATTGTAAAAAGAAACAAAAGAGAAAAATTTTGCATTCGAAATAAAAACCATAAACGTGTCGGACATATTTTTTTATTTTTGTGAGGAAACGAGAATCGGCGAAACCAATGGGTAAAACCTGATACTTTAAAAAATGGCTGGAATCAGTTTTTTAACGTACTGAAAGATGATTTCTCATTTGATGAAATAGAAATAGGGGACTATCGACAGGTGTTACTGAGTTGCGGAGAAGAATAAACCACAGAAGAAGACCTCATCCAATGGTTAGAAGATGATGAAGGAGATCCGGGATACCAAATTTTGACAGAAGCTGAGATCGCCAACGAAGTTACGGAAAAACAACAAACTTCCAAAACAACTCAAAATTGACGATTTTTTTAAAGCAGCACAACCACAGCCCAGTACATCTTCGGCCATGGATGCTACTTTAGAAGATAGTAATTTGCTGGAAATATCAGATGGTGAGATTTCAGATGAGAATTAACAATTTTTATTTATTGCATTATATGTTTTTTTTTGGTGGTGATTTATTAGTACATGTGTACATACATATTTAATTTTGTATGTACATATTATGAATTAAAATCTATGATTTGTACTAAATGTTTTATTTTGTTTTGAAATAACTAATTTGTACTTATTTTTTTTAACTTATATACGATTATATGAATTTTAACATAACATATGTAAAAAGTAAGTTACTTTATAAAATTGCTATTTTGAATTATTGAATCTTCTTCCAAAACCACACGCTTAACTAATATAAAAATTTGGTAACTATATAGGGGTAAACTTTTACATAATATCTATTCAAATTTGGAAAATTCGGATTGAAGGGACTAACGGCAATAAGAGACAGGCCAATCCCCAGTTAGTCCCTTAAATCGAAGTTTTACTGTATTTATTTTTATTTTCATTCCCGCTGTAGTAAACAAAAGCCAAATTTAAAATAATTTATTTTGACATTTATCTGAAGTGATAAATAGCATTCGAACACCCAAATCACTTCAGTAGCTCAATTATCAAAATAGCAACTGAATTATCTAAACAGTAACTCAATTTCAATTCTGTTGATTCATGTCAATCGAAAGTGGCTCTAGTTGTTCCATTAGTTTTGTGCGCTTATGTAATTTCTTTATTTTTTTGAAATATATATATATATATATATATATATATATATATATATATATATATATATATATATATATATATATATATATATATATATATATATATATGTAACGAGTCCTATTTGAAATATTCTTACTTACAATATAAGGAGAATTTAGGCGGAACCGTTCTGATTTTATTTATTTTAAAATATATGTTTAATGTTCTTAAATGTCACTTATAAGATTTAAAGTAAAAAATGTATTCCCAGAACAAGAATTAAAGAATTTTTTGAAAGTTGTTATTAGATTAAATTTATTTAAAAGTTGAATTTTAATGTTTAAAAAAATAATATACATTTTAAGATTAATTATTCAATCAATTTGGTCTTTAAGTTTAATCATTTATTGCAAACTTAAAAATCGAATTATAATAACCATCATTCACTGTATAGGTGACATTTATATAATAATATATCTTTTTGTTTTAAGCTATTATTTTTAGTTAGGATAGTTTGACTATCATGCGTAGCTTGAATTTGAATATTACCTCAGGACAATGACCAAGTTTTATAAAATCATGTACGGAAATACCTTCAGTTTACTGTTGTATGGTTGTACACATTTGAATACAAGAATGTTAAACAAGTTTTTTTTTGTTATACGAAATTTTAAAATGTTTTAGTGCCAATTTCTCTAATTTTGAAATTATTTTGATCTACTATAGTTATAACCTTTTAAAGTTGACTGAAAACTATATCTATATAATAATAGTTACTCATCGATTAACTCAGTGATTTGATAATAATTTATCTACCTAAAACGACCATTTATATTAAAATTTAACGAAAATAACTAAAAGAGAGGCAAATAAGTTATTATCAATAAATTATATTTATAAGTTAACTAAAGATGACGTATGATCTATTATTAATAATTTTTGTGTACTTTTTCTTTATTGTTATCATATCTGAATAACTAAAGAAACAAATCTAATAGTATAACCTCAAGATTATTATATTGGTAATCCATTTTCATTATCTACCACATCATCTAATAATTTATCATAAATTATCAATTTTAACATTTTTCAACACGAAGTGTTTAACCACCATAAATTCTTTGGAAACCATGATACAACAAGGCACGAAACTTTAAAGTATATAACAGAATATAACTGCCATAACCATGACTTTTATAGAAAAGTCATTAGCTACAATTGTTATACATATATATTTGTGTATATGTAACGTGTAAAGATAGTTGTATTGATATGTTGCCAATTGAATGCCACTCAAACCGTGCAAACATTATAGATACAAATACGAATCTTTGTTTAATGATTAACATATAACATAATGATTAACGGACTATAAAGTACATGTGTTAGTAATTGTTAGGTACCTCTAGAGTCTGAATAGCTAAAATTATAATCATTCGATAATTAACAATAACAATTATGTTACTCGAAATTCATGATTCATGATTACATAAAATATGAATATAATTACAATAGAAAAACTATATCATTAACAATATTAACTAACTTGATATTTTTAATGCATATGCGAAAACATCACAATTTTATGACCCAACATTTTAAAAGCTCACTCATCATCTGATTGTATCTTTGAATCAATAGTAAAATGGACATGTCTTACTACTCCAAAACGAAGTAAATTGTAGGTTAGATCAATTTGAATATACCACACAACCCACTATAGTTTAACATAATATACCATACAACAGTGTTGTTAAGCTTCGCTTGTACTGTGTATAGTACTGAACGATCACATTAATGTTGTTAATAAACTTGCTTTATTCGACAAACAACTTAGTTATTCACAAAAAAAAAACTTGATCAATTTTATTTTATCAATACACAATCCAGTTTAAAAACTTATTTTCAAGGTCATTTACAATAAAAGAACACGAAGAATTTTCAGAGGACAATGATCTGTTCAATATACATATATCACGTTATACTTATATCACACATGTATAAGACAAATCAACACAAATTCGTTATAAAAAGTACGCATTTCAATTTTTTTTTTTATATACTTCTTAATAAAAACTTACTGCATTTGCACTGACTCTTCGGTGTATCGTGTGCTGGTGGTTTTTGATTATTATACAAACCGATAAAATTTTTAGAATATTCAACATTGTTTTCAGTTACGTCTTGTTTATCATTGCGCAATGGAACATATTTCCCTTCAAATGAATCTTTACCACTAAATCCTTCTACAAAATAAGGCGTTCTGTCTAGTAATAAATTGAAACATAGAACAAATATCACAAATTTAATTAACATTTTTAAAAAATTATTTATTTCTTAATAAAAATAGACAAGTTTTTTATCACAACACATTTATTCACTTATTTGTTTATTTTTATCGAAAACTCATAACTTTTTTATTTATATTTTTTTTTTGATTTATTTAAATATTATATTAAATTTAAAAAAAAAAAAAAAATTTTAATTGTTTAGTATTATTCAAGTCGGGGTCTAAAAAGCCACTGATCGCAATTAAATTTCGACTTGTATCTTAAAGTATAACCACAGATAAAGACTTTAAACATACTCGTACAATCAACTGCAAGAACTTTTTTTTTGTTATTTATTTATTTTAAAATAAAATTTAAAGAAAAAGCAAAGTTGAGAATTTATTAGAGAGAGTGTTAAATATAGTTATATTAAAGAACCGTTCTTAGTAGGATTCTAGTAGCAAAAGTGAAAAGAAAGTGTTGAATGAAATTAAAATTAATAATAAGAAATTAAAAATGTTAATTAAACTACATTTAGCAAATTTGTTGTCTTAAGTGACACAAAAGATGACACATGTCCATGTCCCGTTACGCATTAACCGTTAAACATTATCCGTTGCTTGTAATAAGACGGTTGAATTACAAGTATAACATAATAATATCTTTAGAAATCGCGATCTGAAATGCCAACGGCTTGTCACAACATTATGGACAAGATGTTAAATGTTAGAACAGGAAATAGACATCATGCTAATATCTGAAACGCATAACACTAGGAAACGTTTTCTAAAAATACCTAGATACACTATTTAAGACACAAAATATCCAGATAGAACAGCACATGGTGGCACTGCAATAATAATAAAAAATATAATCAAACACCACGAAATAGATGAGTATGAGCAGGAGTATTTACAAGCTACCACTGTTGTAATAGAAGATTGGGTAAGAAGACCCATGACTATTTCGGCAATAAACAATAAAAATGGAACAGTTTGACCATTTTACAATTCTTTGGGCCCACGATTTATCGCAGGAGGTGAATACAATGCAAAACACCAGCAATGGGGATGAAGATTGACGGCAACGGGAGGCCGAGAGTTATTAAAATCGATCCAGAAAAGTAACCTTCATCATGTATCAACCAGTGAACCAATACGTATCGGCCAAAGTCTAGAAGCTTAAGCTTTAGGGATTATTCTAGGTTAGATGATTCCTGTCTTTATTTAGCTTGTATTTCGGTTCCTTGGGAGGTTATCATTTCTGTTTGACTGTTACCCTAAAACCAAAATCTCCACTTTGGTGGTGTCAGGAAATTTTTAATGCTATTTGCGTTAGGGTTAGCAAATATCGTTTATGGAAAAAGTATCCTAATTTCCAGTCCCACTTTGATTATAGGCAGGCGCGTAACAGGGTTGTAGGGTTAATTAGGTCATCTAAATATAAGTTTTTTAAAGATAAGGTAGATCCTTCTCTTCCTCCCAAGGTCTTCTGTTCATATAATGTTCGTAATTTGTGACTTGGTAGATTCAGGAGTATTATTCGTGAGGTTTTCAAGCCAAATGAAAAGCCAACTCTGGTAGTCATACGGTCGAATTACTTTCTGACGAGTCCTCTAATTCATTTTCGTTCATAAATATTTCGCTCAATGAGTTGCATTCCGCTATTTGGAAGATTAAATCGGAATCCTCTGGTTTGGATATTGATGTCATTATGTACTTAAATAACAAGAAATATAATCCGAATAAAAAAGACAAGTGTCCATACACGAGGTATTTATTTTAGAGAATAAGTACAAGAAGGAAATAGAACGCCACAAGCGGCTAGTATTAAAAACAAAACAATATAAAGGCGCTCTCACACTTAATAACTCAACATCTCCACTAGAGCCTTATTTTCCAGCACTCAACTCTTTACAAGATTTACTCCCATTGAACAGAACCTGTATTTTTCTGCTGTCGCCAATTTGGTAAAGCTGTCTGCTAATATATTGTTTGTGTTGACTTAAACAAATTTAACCACCTTGTCATTACCCATCTCGCGCAGAAAATGATGACGTACATCTATATGCTTTGTTCTGGGTGAAAAAGCAGTTTTCTCCGTTAGTTGGATCGCTCCTTTGTTGTCGCAGTGTATGATAGTTGAACATTTATTTTCACCTAACAACTCCTGACATATACCCCGCCACTAAATAGCCTCTTGGGTAACCAAAGACACAGCCATGTATTCGGACTTTGTTGTAGACAAAGCAACTGTTGGTTGCTTCTTTGACGCCCATGAAATTGCTCCACCTTGCAGTTTAAATACATAGCCTGTTGTCGAACGTCGATCTACTGAATCACTTGCCCAATCTGAATCGCAATAACCTTGCACTACTTCATGTCCTTTTTTTGAATAAGCCAGTTTCATATATTGTACCTTTCAAATATTGCATGATCCGCTTTACTGCCAACCAATGAGCAACGCCTGGATTGTTTTTAACTCTGCTGACCACTCCTACTGCGAACTGTATATCTGGTCGTGATACCTGGGCAGTAAACAACAAGCTCCTTACTGCTTCGACCATTTTGAAACGTTCTAGTATATTTTGAATGCACTGGATTTGATTTATTAAAATCGTTCCCGTCTTGCGGTCTCTCGTAATCTGCATGCCCAACACACATTTGGCTTCGCCAATGTCCTTCATTTTAAATTGCTTTTGCAGACACAACTTCCATTCAGCTTTCAAAACTTTGTCGTTAGAAAAAATAAACAGGTCGTCAACATATGCTGCGACAATCAACATCTTACTACCATTCATTAAATAGTAAATGCATGCATCGTAATTTTAGCATTTCATGCCAAAAAGCTCCAAGGCACTGTCCAAACGCTGATTTCATACACGACTGGACTGCTTGAGTCCGTATAACGACTTCTTCAAACAACAAACACGTTGACTTCCCTCACTAAACTTTTCAGGTTGGATCAAATAGATTTTCTCGCTCAAATCGCCGTGAAGAAACGCTGTAATCGCATCCATCTGGTCGATCTCTAAATTGTATCTCACAGCTACCGCATCAAAAAACGTATCGACGAGTAGCGAACTAGGGGCGAGAATGTCTCCTCATAGTCAATGCCCTTCACTACCAAACGAGCCTTGTACCGATCTACCACTTCTTTTCCGTTGTACTTGGTTTTGAAAACCCATTTACTGTGAGTTGCTCTACGAACAGGTAGCAAATCTGTAAGCGACCACGTCTCGTTTTCGATTACCGAACGATACTCTTTTCCATAGCTTTTTTCCATTGAGACGCATTTGAGCTGCTCATAGCCTTCTTCAATGACAATGGATCATCCAATTGAATACGATACAATATAAACGAAGTCATTACTTTTCGTCGACTTGTGCTCTCTCGATGAACGACGCGGTTCTAACGAAACATCGTTCTCTTCCTCATTTGACGGTTCATTACTACCCGAAACGTCAATTTAATCTTCAGCTGTTAGATCCTCACTTTTCTGAGATCTATAGATACGCCTTCTGAACTTGCTGTTGTAACAATTGCCTCATACTCCACTTCATCGCTATCATCTTTGAATGGATAAAAATGATTAGAAAATTCGTTACAATCAATTACCTTGTTTTCATAGCGTTGGTCCTCCAGAAAAGTGACATCACCTCGTGATTTTTTTAAATCAAAAACTCGATAATCTTTACTATTCTCGCTGTACGGCTACAGCGAGATGTATTCCTTTGATTTCAAATCATATTTCTGGCCCTTTTGTTTCGGAATATGGACCATTGCCCTGCATCCAAAAACAGTTTTATCGATAGCCCCACGATATGGTAAACGATTCACAAGATAAGCCGCTGTGTTAACAGCTTCATCCCAAAATCTGTTGTCAAGCTTTGCGTCAAAAAGCATACATCTCGCACGCTCCACCAATGTACGATTCATCCTTTCCGCCTTGCCGTTTTGTTCTGGCGTAAAGGGTACAGTTGTTTGTATTCCTGAATCTCGGAGGAATTTAGAAAACTCCTTGTTGCAGTATTCTGTTCCATTATTTGATCGCAACGTTCTGATTTTGTGACCCGTTCGATTCTCCACAAAAGCTTTGAATTCCTTGGAAACATTCAAGGTATTTGATTTGTTTTTTATGAAATACATGGAAATCTTGCGGCTAAAATCATCCAAGAAAGTCACAAAATATCGCGAGCCGCCAAATGAATCAACTGGAATTGGACCACACAGGTAAGTGTGCACCAGTTCTAGTGCTCTGGAAGCCCGAAATTTGCTGTCCTTGAACGGAAGGTGAGTCAGTTAAAAGAAACAGTTAAAAGAACTGCTGCTCAATGAAAAAAAACATTCAATGAAAAAACAGATTATTCACTGAGAAAGCGACTAAGCAGATGGAACAACAACAACATTATATTCCACCAATACGTAAAAGTAACGGTCAGTGAGCGAGAAAGAAAGAAGAAAAGGCTGATGTATTTGCAGACCATTTCGAAAGAGTATTTCAACCATACCCAACAGAAACTACGGACGAAGAGAACAACAACATTCAAATGCATTTAGAATTGCCATTGCAAATGAATCATACAATCATGAAGTTTTCTATCTTTGAAGTAAAAACTGCAATACAGAGAGAGTTAAATCCTAAGAAGGCGGCAGGATATGATCTTATCACAGGAAAGGTTTTGCAAGAGCTACCAGATAAGGGTATTCGATTTCTTACCTATTTATTCAACGCAGTACTTAGAACAGGATACTTCCCAATACAATGGAAGATTTCACAAGTAAAACTGATACCAAAACTAGGCGAGCCCCAGAAGAAATAACGTCATATAGGCCTATAAGCTTGCTACTAATTATGTCTCAATTATTTGAAAAACTACTACTGAAGTGCCTAGTGCCTATATTACTGGAAATGAAGCTGGCTCCGGACCATCAGTTTGAGTTTAGGTCGAAGCACTCAACAATAGAACAAGTGCACAGAATAGTTCAAGTAATTCAAGATACCCTGGAGGAAAAAAGACATTGTTCTTCTGTATCCATGGACATAGCGCAAGCTATGACAAATTTCCGTCCAATTAAATCTGGTAACCACAGAATATAGCGTGCTTGGCCATATATTATATCTGCTATATACCGCAGATATAAATACAAGCAATTAAGTAACTCTCGTAATATTTGCAGATGACACGACAGTACCCTCACCACAAGAAGAGCCCATCAAAGCGAAAGAAATTTTGCAGGAGAATATTAACAGTATTCAAGTATGGATGAAAAAATGGCGAGTTAAAGTCTAAACATGTTATCTTTACAATGCTAAGGGGAACCTGACCACCAATACAAATAAATAACCCGAATATACCTCAAACTGATGAAGTAAAATAATTAAGGTATTCACCTCAACAAATGTCTAACATGGCGTAAACATATGAACAAAAAGAAAGCAGCTGGGAATAAAATTGTCAAAAATGTGTTGGCTCATATGCAGAAAATCAGAAAATTAAGTTTAACGATTAAAAAAAATCTACTAGCTTTCTACTAGTTTATATATTCTAATTTTCAAAAATTGAACGCGAAACAGAAAAAAATTCAAAAAAACCACAACCTATGTGGAACATCTCGATCGCGTGCAAAACTAACCAAAAGTAAAAAAAAAACAACCAATGAGAATTAACTCCACAAGCAAAATACAAATTCAATTAATTCAGTTGCTCAATTTTTTTAGCTGAATTGAAGTCAAACTCATCGCGTAACACACGCGGTATTTATAAAATATGCAATATTTTCTTGTGTAATAGTACCACAGAGTACCATACAAAAACCATATAAAATTTTTTGAATTTTTTCGTTGCTATGACAATTTTAACAAATAACGCATCCTACTATAGACGGTTTTGGTATAACTTACAAATAATTAAAAAGTTTTTGATTATGTACAGCAAATGCATTGGTTGAATTCGGCTTTTTTTTATTATATAGAAGGCTTTGCTGATACACATTTATAAATGTACATTTTGTTTTGGTGCAACTGTAAATTATACAATTAAATTTTGAAAGGTACCGTTTAGTTTTAATGTGTTTGTCAATAAAACTTTCAGCACAGCTTGTATAAACATTTGTGTTGGTTTTATGCGAACCGATATTCACACTTACATTCATAAAATTTGTAATTGGTTTTTTCGAATATGTTTTTCGTAATTTTCTTACGTTTCATCATATCCGTTACATTTTGTCGTCATTTCCGTTACATTTTTCTATATAGTTTTTTTAGTTACTCCTGCCGCTCGAGATGTTTATAAATCAAAAATAATTTAGTTAATAAACTAATTAATATGTACCTTGGCTAAATTTAACTAATCGTAACTGCTCTTGCTATTTCTTCATGAGTATCGGAGCGAAGTTAAGCCAAAATTGTTTTTACTTCTGTCAAATACTAGATTGTTGATTGCCACTAGATTGGTTTTACTTCTGTTAAAATATTTTTTTTTACATGAGTATTTTCTTGTTGATGCTGCTTCAAATTTCCAATATTTCCAATAAAATCAAAAGGCACATACAGTTAATAAAGCCACGAATAGTAAATACTATTTAATAATTGTAAATTGCACTCCCGATAAAAGCAACGTTTAGCAAATGACATTAATTAAAAGATGTGTTGAGCAAGGCAGTAATGAATTTGAGATGTCAATGTTGCAGCTCAGGAAACTAACTCAGGAAAAGTCGTAACCACTTTTAGCAGCATATAACAAATTTATGTAAGTATTTGCAAAAAGCCAATGGGAGGTACTGATACAGAATGTGACAAAGTTTACTGTAAAACCAGTTTGCACAACAAAGTGGAAAAGCCAGAATCTCTTTTTCTCTATCCTAAAGCCTCTTTTACATAGCTTGAAGAACCACAGAAAATGTGAATCAGAATTTTATTCAATTAAATTTATTTCTAGCACCATTTTGTGTAACGATAATATATAATATCAAAAATCGATATTGTGTTTCGAAATTAATGCAAAATCCAAAATTGAGTGTGTGTCTTAGCGCGTCGAAAAAGCTGCTAGAACTTTTAAAAAGTTACCGGTTACTAGTTTCCTGAAATTAATCGAAAAAACAAAAGTAATTGCTGACGCCATTGAAATTGAATACCAGTTTCTTGCAATTCCAACTGTTTGACATAGAAAGAAGAAATACAGTTTTGATTATGATTTCGAAGATCAACCAATTTTAGACCCACAATATAATTTTAAAAAACATGACTTCAATTTCATTCTCGACACAGCCATTATTTCAATTCCAGAAAGATTTAAACAAATGAAATCACATACTACAACTTACACATTTCTTTACAATATACCTATATAACAGTTTTCCCTAATTTATCTATTGCAGTACGATAAATGGTAACATTGCCAGTGGGAGTGCCAGTGGGAGTGCCTAGTGGAAAAAGGAGTTTCTCCACAATCAAAATTATTTAAAATTATTAAAGTAAATAATAATTAAATTAAAGAGTTAGTTGTTTTACTTATTTTAATTTTTTTAATTAATGTTTTATAAATGTATATCACCCCATTAAGACGTACTAAAAAAATTCGTTTGCATTGGTTTTTGAAATACCAAAATGATCATATTACTTTTCATTTAAAAAACGCGCCATATTCGCTCAAACGCCCCAGGCGAGAAACTTTTTCAGCACGGCCGTGTAAATGGTTGGTTTCGCCAGAACAGAGTCCGAATAATACGTTTCAAATCATTGCTGAGCTTGAACGATATTTTCGCCGTTATGAATATACACGAAAAAAAGAGTTTCCATTGTTTTCCAAATTGCAAAAGTAGCGTCATTTAAATCACTTTAACTGAGTAAGTTATGAGACGATCATGGAATGTTGACACATATCGTTTTAAGGTTGCTACATTTCAAAAATCATAAAGAATTATCTTTAAAAGCGCCATCTCTGTGTCATTTTTATTAGTATATACTATATATTCATGTTCATTATCATTACTTATTACTATTATCAGTACCCCAGCACTTTAACTCTGATTAAGTTCTTAAATTGGAAAACACTATACACTTGATTTAAATGAAACATATTATTCATCATTACTCGCGCATATATACTCGTACACCACAACATTTTTATTTCAATTAAGGTTTTCTCATTATTTTTGTAATTAATATTAAACTAATTATACCGTATAGTAAAGCAACAACGGTAATCGTACATTATTCAGAATATAAATCAAAGAACCATATAAAAGTATAATTTATCCCTCTATCTATTTATTAGTAGTAAAGTTATTTTGAAGATATTTCTAACATGATTTTAGATTTCTTGAAATAATCACCGTTAATTTTTTTACAGTGAAACGAATTATTTTATTGTTATGATATTATTAAGTTGGTGTGTATAATTGCATTTGAAATACTTATCATTTTTCACTTGTAGAAGAAGCAAGCGTATGTGCATATATGTGTTTATGGTTTTTTTTTTGTTTTTTTTTTTTTGATTTATATGAAATGAACTTCGGTAGGATTTACCCAAAGGCAAAGGTGATATATTAGCACTATAGGAATTTATTGAAATAAGCATAGTAGGTTATGTAAGATAATATATGTATATATATATATATATATATATATATATATATATATATATATATATATATACATATATATATATATATATATATATATATATATATATATATATATATATATATATATATATATATATATCAAAACAACAAAAAAAAATTATATCGTTGATTACAATTAAGAACAACAACATGTAACAATACTACTAACTAATACTTCTAAGTTTATAAACCTTCTAACTAAATTAAAGAATGGTTGATGGTTACTTACACGGATGGACACTTATCCCGTTTTATTTTATAGTAAACGAACGAGCGAAGCAGAAGGGCGTTATCACTCATTTGAGCTTGAAACGTTGGCGATAATTTACGCACTTCAACGTTTCTACGTATATGTAAATAGAATACATATTTCTATATGTAAATGGAATACATATTGTAACTGACTGTAACTCCCTTAAAATGACGTTAAAAAAAAGAATACGAACAATCGAATAATGCGCTGGACTTTGTTATTAAAAAATTACGATTACGAGATCATACATCGAACGAATAATCGAATGCGTCATGTTTATTTTTCACAATGCTACTACTGCGTTTTTCATCTATTTTTGATGATTACTAGAACTATTTTATATAAATTATAAAACCGCCATCTATTACTAAAATAACCAACTAATACTTAAATTCATAATATATATATATAATTAAATATAGAATACTACAACTCGGCCATATCTGACTCGGCAATCGACCACGATTGTCTCTTATCCAAACGGCAAGGCTTCATATTACACGCCGCAAAGACACCATTAAACCGCCGACCCGATAACATTTATCCTGGACCATCTTCGACAACGTATCTCTCACCAGGTAAAACGCGGGTAACCATATATGGTACTTTAAATTTTGGCAATAGTTTATGGTTAATACCGGGCTCCGTCACCGTATTTTTAATGAAAACTTAACCGCCATCCTTATATTTAAACGAATTAATTCGTTTTTTATCAAAATAAATTTTATACTTTTCCTGATTCGATACAGTATTTTCCCTATATCGTTTCTAATTTTATTAGGGTCTCGAATATTTTCTTCATTTTGAGATTCAATAAATAAATCAAGTGCATCGTTCTTCTTAACTTGATTGACACTAAAAAGCTCAATGCTTGGCGTAGTCGCTATTGTGCGATTCAAGGTATTATTAATAACAAACTCAGTATCGCTTAGTACTGAGTCCCGTTTATTAGTATTTAATTCTACCATTTTTGTAATTATGGGTTTAAGAGTTTGATTTCCACGTTCAACCTGACCGTTAGACTGAGGTGAACTAGTGACCGTTAGCACATGCTGAATACCAATTTCGTCTACACAATCTTTAAAACCTTTCGAAGTAAACCAACTTCCTCGATCCGAAACCAGTCGTAAAGGAACACTAAATTGAATGCAATAGTTTTTCATATATCGTATTACCTCATTTGCCGAAGTAGTTTTAGTTGGGTGTAGTCTTGTATATTTAGTAAAACCATCCACAAACGCAAGTATGTATTTATACCTCTTTTTCGTTGTTTCAAATGGACCATCATGATCCACATGAATCGTATGAAATGGCATCGTATGAATCGTATGATCGTATGAATCGTATGATAAGCACGATGCATAGACATGAAGGAAATCTTCTCTTTGACCTTTAGGCTCGTATATAAGGTATTTCATGCATCTTTTAATGAAATCGTTAACACGCTCGGTCATGTTTGTAAACCAATAATTCCGTTTAATCATTTCAACCGTTTTATTAACACCAACATGTTCTATACTATGATATTGTCGTATGATTTCATTAACAAATGTATCCGGTACCAAGATACCAAGATTTAGTTTTATATTTTCGATATACTAAATTTTCTCTTAATTCATACCATTTATTTTCTCCGTCTCTAGTTAATTCGTCATAAATTTCTTTGATATTTTTATCGGTTAATTGAAAATGTGCTAAGTTACGTGAAAGGCTACATCTAAAGCACAGCTTTTCTATATGCATAGCTCTGCTAAGTGCATCAACATGACGCATTTGATTATTCGTTCGATGTATGATCTCGTAATTGTAATTTTTTAATAACAAAGTCCAGCGCATTATTCGATTGTTCGTATTCTTTTATTTAACGTCATTTTAAGGGAGTTACAGTCAGTTACAATTGAAATATGTAGTCCATTTACATATACGTGGAAACGTTGAAGTGCGTAAATTATCGCCAACGTTTCAAGCTCAAATGAGTGATAACGCCCTTCTGCTTCGCTCGTTCGTTTTCTATAAAATAAAACGGGATGTAAGTGTCCATCCGTCTGTCGTTGTAATAATATCGCACCAAATCTTACCGACTAGCATCGGTGTGAAGCTCAGTATACGCTTTAGGATTGTATAAGGACAAAGTAGGTGATGAGGTCAATTTCTTTTTTAATAACTGAAAAGCGTCAAGTTCATTTAGTTTAAAAATAGCGTCTTTTTTTAACAGGTCGTAAAGAGGTTTGGCTAGTATGGCTAAAACGCCTGAAGAATCTAGTTATTCCTATAAAACGATGCAATTCATGAACGTTCTTTGGAATTGGATAATTTTTAACTGTGTCAATATGTCGTAAGGTCGGTCGTATCTCGTCTGCGATTATTTGATACCCTAAATAGTCGATCTTTGACTGAAAAAAAACTACATTTTGCAGGTTTAATTTCTAAACAATTATTGTATAATAATGTAAAAACCTTCTCTAGTATTTTAAAATATTCTTCTATATTATCGGTCGCAATCAATATATCGTCTATGTATATTATAACGTCTCCTGAATCGATTAAATCTTTAAAGTTCGTTGGATAAATCGTTGAAAAACAGACGGTGCATTACTTAAACCAAACGGCATCTTGAGATACTCAAGATACAACTGACCATCCGGGGTCACAAATGCCGTATACTTAATGGAATCTGCTTTGACTGCTATGTGGTGGAATCCGTTTTTAAAATCTATTAACGAAAACACTTTTTTACCACGCAGTTTATCGATACAATCGTCTATTACTGACAAAGGGAACCGCACCTTTATTGTTACTTTATTCAGTTCACGAAAATCAACGCACATACGTTGCTTTCCATTTTTCTTTTTTACAAGAACTATTCGACTTGCATAGTCGCTCGTGCTTGGTCGTATTACACCTCGCTTAAGCAAACCGTCTAGTATTTTACGAACTTGTTCTCGATCGTATATACAAAGTCGTTTTGGTAATGCATAGATCGGTTTTTCACTCGTCAAATGAATGCTAAGTTCAAGTTTCGTATCGGGGATAATTTTGTTTGGTCGGTTATCAAATTCATCATGCAACGAAATAAACTTTTGTTTGATACTGTTGGCTTTTCCGATGTCTTAATATAAAGGTCCAATCTTAAAGTCAAGCTTCGTGTCAATTTTTAATTCCGAGGAAAATTCTACGTTCAATAATTCACTAAATAAATCTTTTCTTGTCGTCTGTTCCACTTCAATACTTGGACAAATCGTTATCGAATCGTTACCGAAAGCGGTTAAAATATTGCAACTTACCCTGGAATCCTTGAGAAATTCGCACCCAATTAAACAATCAAAGCCCATTGTCTCGTCAGCTACAACATGAAAACTAATAGAATAGGAATTAGAATTAATTTTACATTTTACATTTAATAAGCCAAATATTATTATCTTCGCTTTGTTTACGCCGGTATATATGTTATCCCATCGTTGTCTTCCAATTGCATACTTTCAGGAACAATTCTTCTTTTAATTATATTTATTGGACTACTCGTATCGATAATCGTATTTACTTTACATATTGTACTTTAGACACAACTTTTCCCACAGTTTATAGGAGATCCTTTTGGATGCACTCGGTAACAATCGCTGCACCTTTCCCCTCTTTGAGGCTTTGGACATTTTGATGAAAAATGGCCCCCCTCACTACAATTGAAACAATGAATAGTTTCATATTTTTGTATCCGTCTCGTTTCGTTCATATTATTCATTTTATGTTTGAATGGTGATGCTGATGATGATGCCTTAACATTCTCGTTTGTTAAATTTTTATCTTGATTTTGAGCCATTTTGAACTCTTAAATTTGACTCTTATCGGTTGCATGCTATTATACCAGCAGATTCTTTCTTTTAATTCATCGATATTCGCGCACGTAATGAGTTTTGCAAATTTATCTCGTTAATCACCAAAACAATATATTTTATTAAAACTTCTGTTGAAGCTTTAACACTTATCATTTTCATTTCGTAATAGTATTCCAATAGCGGTTGATCCTTTCGTCTAATTGAATTTCGCAGTCGATCATTTATTTCGACTTCATTGATTTTAGATTCGAAATTCTTTATAAATTTGCCTTTAAACGTTTCGAAACTATCACACTGGTCTTGAAATGACATGTACCACAATTTTGCCGAAATAACTAATTTCGCAGGGGTTGCAAACATAAGCAACCTTTCGTCGTTTTGATATATCTCTTTTAGAGATTCAACTTGTTTCATCCATTGTTCCGACGATAATGATTTTATATTTCGTTCTTGTTCAAATTACCCGTACCTTTCGGTACTTCATCACATATTTTGTTTTCACGATTTTCATATACCGCTGTTGATTAGTCGTTTAAAAATTCGAAAAGGTTTCGTCGTCAAATCGTAAAGATGATAACAACAATCGTTTCATTAGGGTTACTTGTTTACGACTGGTCGGCAATCCCTTCTCTCTTAGTCGTTCTTTTAATGTTTGCACGTTCATTTTGTACTTCGTTTGTTTCGTTTCGTTTTTTTAAAATTTATTTTACACTATCCCACTTCTGATGTTGTCGCAATTTAATTCGTATTTTTCTCGGTTATTAAAAAACAGGTCCTTTCTCGCGTTCTGCTCACGTTATAATATTTTATTCTTTTATTTTTCACAATGCCACTACTGCGTTTTTCATCTATTTTTGATGACTACTAGAACTGTTTTATATAAATTATAAAAACCGCCATCTATTATTAAAATAACCTACTAATATTTAAATTCATAATATTGCTACGTTCTTGCCTTGTCACTTAAGGTTCGTATCTCTGGATTGTGAATAACTACCCGAACACCACTGTTCACTAACAAATTTCACAAAAACTACACAAGTTCCACTTTAACACTGTTCACTTTCACAGACAATAATTGCCTCAATAAAACACAATTATTCACAACTTAGTTCCTTTACCAATTCTTTATTTCACAAAAATCACTTACTATCACTTACTATCACTTACTATCACTTTCTATCACTTTTTATTTTAACCGCTTGTTATCGCTTTCGTAGTTCAAGTACAACTATTTCTCGCATACAACATCGATTCGCTTATATACACAAATCAAAATATCTCGAACTTTCTACTTCTATCGAGATGTCACTACTACATTTAATTTGCTCAATTTTTAATACTACCAGTACTATCGATATCTAATAGATGTCTCTAAGGTTAAGCTTAGAGAAATCTTCATATATTTACACTTATGCTATCGCACACTAGGTGGTACCGTGACACTACCCCCCACCTAAACCTGTTCGTCCCGAACAGGATCCAAAATCTCTCCTCTATAAATAGCCATCCGCTCGAGATGCACCACTTTTGGTTTACCTCGTCGCCCTTTCTTGATCCTATAAATCACGTCGTTTATCTTTGTGATGATAGTGTAAGGTCCTTCCCATGCTGACTGTAATTTCGGTGATAAACCCTTTCGTCGTTGCGGCTTATGAAGCCATATCAATTGCCCTTCTTCGAAGCCTTTGCTATTTGCTCGTATATCATATCGAGCTTTCACTTTGTCACTTGATATCCGTATTTTGTCTCGTACAAACTGATGTATCTCATTAATTTCTTCTTTCATCCGGTCTACATAATCTTGTCCGCATAAGGCCGCTGATGGAACAACCCCAAACTTCAAATCTCCAGGCAGGCGAAGATTATTTCCGAAAAGCGTCTTTGCTGGCGTCACCCCAGTAGTGTCATGTACTGCTGATCGATAAGCCATCAAAAACATCGGTATATGTTGATCCCAGTTGCGTTGGTTTTTATCTATCACCTTCTTTAGATATTCTTCCAATGTTCCGTTAAACCTTTCTACCATTCCATCCGATTGTGGATGCAAAGGCGTCGTTCGCGTTTTGTTGATACCGAGCATCTGACAGATCTCCTGGAATACAACCGACTCAAAATTTCTTCCTTGATCCGTATGAAGTTCCATTGGTACTCCAAAACGACTAATCCAATTATTAACAACGGCATTCGCTATTGTAGTAGTTTCCTGGTTTGGTAGTGGATACACCTCCGGCCATTTGCTAAAATAATCCATTATAACTAGCACATATTTGTTTCCATTATCGGTAGTGGGAAATGGACCTGCCACATCCATGGCAATTCTCTCAAAAGGTGCTCCAACATTATACTGTTGCATAGCTCCTCGAGTTTTCCGAGCCGGTCCCTTTGCGGCTGCACATAGATCACATTTTTGGCACCATTCAACCACCGACTGTCTACACCCGGACCAATAAAACCGCTGACGTACCTTAGCTAGCGTTTTGTTAATTCCTAAGTGACCTCCACTAGTTCCCTCGTGATATTCCTTCAGAATTTCCTTAATACGACTTTGTGGTACCACGATCAAGGATTGTTTAACGTTGCCGTCAGTGCTTTCCCACACTCGTTTTAAACAGCCGTCTTCTAATTTAAGGCTCTGCCATTGTGCCCAATAAGCCTTTACAGTGGGGGCTTTGTCCGCGATCTCATTCCATGTTGGCCGGTACTTCCTCTTCTTATATTCCAAAATTATCGACAAATTCGGATCTCGTTGTTGTTCCTCTCGGATTGCTTCATTGGTCCATTCATCATGAGGTAACACTTTCATCAGCCTAACATCAATAATATTCTCCTTCCCCTCTGCGCGACCACAATGGTTGCTTTCTGCCTGACATGGTTGTCTTGACAATGCGTCTCGATTGGTCACTACTTGACCTCCCTCCGTACCATTGGAGATGGACCTCCCTCCGTTCCTTCGTACCATTGGAGATGGTGATCTTCCACGTTTCCGTTTATTTTTATAGCAGTCTCGTGAGATGTGACCCAATTTGTCACATATCCAGCATTTTATTTTTCCACCATTCGAAATTCTAGGGGCCGACTGCTCCATATTACTGCCGGTACTTATTTCTACCCGACGTATCTTATTGATTCTTGGGCCAATGAGGGTTTGTGCCGTCTCATTCATTAACGCACAAGCAATGGTTTCCGCGAAAGTAGCCTTTGGTGATAATATCACTGCTCTGCGTGTGTCTTGGTCTCGTATACCATCAATAAATGCGTCCATTTTAATTCTTTCCATGAAATCGGAAGCAGTATTTGCATGTGCTAGATGTGCTAGCCTCTCGACGGCGGATGCAAATTCTTGTAAAGTTTCTCCAACTTTCTGTGACCGTCCTTTCAATTCCATTCGATAAATTTCCCGCTTATGGTCACTTCCATATTTGCGTTCCAATGCCTTCATTATTTCACCATATTCTTTGCGATCGTTTTCCGGAATTGTTTGTAATATCTCGGCTGCTTCTCCCTTAAGTGCCACTATTAACGCTGCTACTTTATGCGTTTCGTCCCAGTGATTTTGTGTGGACGCCATTTCAAATTGAAGCTTAAAAATTGCGAATGATGTGGTGCCGTCAAACGTTGGTGGCTTCAATTTAAAAGTGTTTACTGGTTGGATTACTTGCGCTGATGTTCCATTGAGTTTCATTACACTGACCTCCTTTTCGAGACGAAGAAATTTTTGTTCGACATATTCAATATTGTTGTCCAATTTTTGATCAACATGTTTAACATCAGTTTTAACTTCTAGAATTTTCGTTGTAAATTCGTCTTTCACTTTCTCTACTTCGCCTTGGAAAGTACTAGCTAATTCGAGAAGTTTTTCTTCCATTTTATTTTGACCTTCTACTACGAGTATTTCTAGTCGTTTAATTTGATCTTCTTGAACTTTCTCTTGTCGTTTAATTTGTTCATGAATTTCCTCTTGTCGTTTAATTTGGTCTTCTTGAAATTTCGTTTGTTCTGTCATCATCTGTTGCATGACTGCCATCAACTGCGCCATATCGAAATTTCCAGACGATGCTTCGATGCGTAACTCCGGCGTTTCTATTTCAAACTCATAGCTTTCTAGATCTAAACCATCACGCTCCATTGCTTCACGCAATCTTAACATCAATTCGTCTTTACGACCTTCTGTCTCTAAACCACGCTTCTCCAACTCTTTCTTTAATTCTGGAACTTTTAACTTGTAGAGTTTCATTTATATTTTTATTTATTTTTATTTTATTTTTATTTTTATTCACAATCCCGCCGCTGTCACCAATTGCTACGTTCTTGCCTTGTCACTTAAGGTTCGTATCTCTGGATTGTGAATAACTACCCGAACACCACTGTTCACTAACAAATTTCACAAAAACTACACAAGTTCCACTTTAACACTGTTCACTTTCACAGACAATAATTGCCTCAATAAAACACAATTATTCACAACTTAATTCCTTTACCAATTCTTTATTTCACAAAAATCACTTACTATCACTTACTATCACTTACTATCACTTTCTATCACTTTTTATTTTAACCGCTTGTTATCGCTTTCGTAGTTCAAGTACAACTATTTCTCGCATACAACATCGATTCGCTTATATACACAAATCAAAATATCTCGAACTTTCTACTTCTATCGAGATGTCACTACTACATTTAATTTGCTCAATTTTTAATACTACCAGTACTATCGATATCTAATAGATGTCTCTAAGGTTAAGCTTAGAGAAATCTTCATATATTTACACTTATGCTATCGCACACTAGGTGGTACCGTGACAATATATATAATTAAATATAGAATACTACAATTAGAATCAACACATGACATTGCTTGAATTCAGCTCCTTTGTAATGAGCGCGCTAGCGCATCCAAACGACCTTATGTTGTACCGCTCGTCGTATCATAGAAAAAACATTTGTAATCTTTCAACCAATATGTGTGGCGAAGGTTGAACTACACTTGTTGTCGTCTTGCTGTATTCAAAATAGATGATCTAAGGTGATGGCGAGAAAGCCATCAGTGCTATATTTATTTATTTTTTTTAATTGCGTTAAATTACCGTTGTTCTTCACCACCATATGGCCACGAATAAAGATCGATCAAATTATAAAAAAAAAAAATTCGTTTTTTTTAAGGTTGAGTGAACACAGACAAATCGGGACTTGTTGAGCTTAAAAGTTTGCTCAGAGTAGTTTGAAACACGTGTTCAATAAATTCAGTTAATCAAATGTTAAAAGTTAATCAATTTGTAACTGATTATGGTGTTTGTACCGAATTTTAAACCAAAATAGTGATGTTTTTTTTTATTTGCTAACTAATGTGGAGTAGTGGGACGGTAGGGAGTATGGTATAGCTTCCGTCGTAGATGTTGGTTCGTGGAATACAAAGGTTCGTAATATAATGATTATTAAATGGGGTATGGATCAGTTTGGTATTAGATTTTGAACAATAAATATCATTACAGGCCATAAAAAAAAATATACCTCAACGTAACATATTATGTAAATGTAAATCAAAATTCAAATAGTTATCATCTTTAAAAGAGCATAAAAAAAGCAATTATCAACGAACCAATCCAATTGAAAGGAATAGGAGCTACCGGTTCATTTAAATTTTCTCCACGGCTAAAATTAAGACTAAGCCACCAAAACTACCAACAAATAAAGTCACAGTAATTAAAAGTACCTACGCTAGTTAAACAACCTTTGGTTAAAGTATCATTGGGAAAGTTAACGGTTGGTGTTGTAAAAAAATAAATAAAGGTCACAAAGATGGGAACCGCTCAGAACTGGATATTTTAAAACTGGATATTTCAAAATAGGATTTGACAAAACGAGATAAGGTACAAAACTGGATATTTCAAAATTGGATATTTCAATACGAGATAAGCAAAACGAGATATGGTACAAAACTGGATATTCCAAAACAGGATATTTCGACATGTGATTTAAACTTAATATGATTTTTTAGGAAAGTTCTGGAATAGGGCCAATTAGGAAGGAACTCGGTAAGTTCTTAACCGATTTTGATAAAATTCGATACGTAGGAAGAAAATAGAATTTTAAAATGATTTTTTGGGAAAGTTCTGGAATATGGCCAGTTAGGAAGGAGCTCGGAGATGATTTCTTAACCGATTTTGATGGAATTCGATATGTAGGAATGAAAATAGGATTTTAAAATGATTTGTTGGGAAAGTACTGAAATAAGACCAGTAAGGTTCCATTATTGAATATTTCTAAGGAGAGAAATAGAATTTTCCTTCACTTAATGTTTTTTTTTCTTTAATTGTATAATTAAATTTGATTTTAAAACCTTTTTGGGAAAACCTCTGGAATATGGCCAATAAGGTTTCATACTTGAATAATTTTAAGCAGAGAGATAGAATTTTCCTTCACTTAATGTATTTTTTTTTAATTGCTGCTTTTCTCATCTTATTAAAGTAGTCATTGACTAGATCGAGTTTACTGTCGGTAAAATTTATTTTCATCTATTTTTTATTCTTCTACTTAATATGACTTTTCTTCACTTTAGAGAATCTATGTGAGAAAAATTAATTAATTTTCATCAACATTTTCATCCTACATATCGAACTTCATCATAATCGGTTAAGATCTCACTGAGTTCCTCCCTAATTGGCCATATTCCAGAACTTTCCCAAAAAATGATTTTAAAATCCCATTCCCATCTTACATATCGGTTATTCATCATAATCGGTTAAGAACTCACCGAGTTCCTCCCTAATTGGCCATATTCCAGAACTTACCCAAAAAATCATTTTAAAATCACATTCCCATCCTACATATCGAATTTCATCATAATCGGTTAAGAACTCGCCGAGTTCCTGTCTATTTGGCCATATTCCAGAACCTTCCCAAAAAATAATTTTAAGTTTAAATCACATGTTGAAATATCCTGTTCTGAGATATCCAGTTTTGTACCATATCTCGTTTTGTACCTTATCTCGTTTTAAAATATCCAGTTTTGAATTATCCTGTTTCGTCAAATCCAATTGTAAAATATCCAGTTTCGACCGGTACCCCACTAAGATCGATCCATCGGCTCATTCAATATTTCTTCGTTTTCGAAAATTCTGCCATTATCAAACGCTAAAAAATCCAGCGTGCCGTTGTTATAGTCACTATATATAACCGGAATGTTATTCTGAAATTCCACTGTTGAAATAGTGTCATCGTCTTCGGTTTCAACTAGGTCATCCCAAACAAATCCATGTGTTTTGAAACATTTTGTGATTGTTTCTGTTTTGTTTGTGTATGATAAAGGAGGAACACAAGAAGAATTTCTTAAGAGAAATTTCTTTCGTTTTTAGTGTTTCCCTATATAACACATATTTATGATTACAATTACACATTTGGAGGAGTGACAAGTTTCCGATACCTGGGGTCCCTTGTCACTTATGATAACTGTGTGGAAAGAAATGTTAAAGTGCGTCTTGTCGCTGACAACCGTGCTTTGAATTCCTTACGTCCACTGCTAAAGTCAAAATACCTTGCAAATGCTTAAGTTGTACAAGGTGTTAATCAGACCCGTTGTCATGTATGGGTGTGAGAGGTGGACCCTGACCGATGAATATGTTATATGAGAGATGGTTAATGACATTCAAGAGAAGAATCATGCGCTTAATTAAATTTATGGTCCAAAATGCGACGATGACTTTCCGATTTTTTTTTATTCAACCACGAGATCAGGGTTTCTGTCCTGGTTTACAGGTTAAACCGAAAAATAAAACCGACTCAACCAACCTAATGTTAACCGACTGACTCGGTCGCTATTTCAGTCACAAATTCAGTTGGATCGCAGTTTACATGTTAGACTTTTCGGTCACTTTTCAGTCGGTGACGTTTCGGTTCAACATGTAACTTCAGTATATGCAGCTGTTTTTTAATAACATTTTGGTAATATTCCTGCAGTAAAACATGACGGAATTAACTTTTCTTTTTATTGAGCACAATCATATAATGTATTTGAGGAAGTGTACCTCAATTACGTCCAAATTAACAATGAACTCAAAAATTGGATTTAAGATTTCAAGCATCATTGGATTGTTGCTACTTTTTCTTCCGTGTACGATTCCATAGATAATTTTGAATCTTCCGCGAAGAAAAAAATAAAAATGCAGCCATTATATGATCGTGCTAACACCTTACTTAAACATGTTAGTTAAGGTATTGCTTGATTGTTCTAGAACACCAGTCATCCTTTACTGACATATAAGATTAAAGCTACAGGCAATTGAAACTGCTTCCGGGTTTTTATTCTAACAAAAGAAGGTAACAAATAAATGTGTTATCACGATTGATCTGCTTAGGTAGTTTAAGACAAATGCGAGATTTGGATACGCTTCAGCCACATAAAGAGATTTAAATCAAAGTATGTTGGACTATGAATTATGCACAATAAGTGAAATAGTACCTTGAATAATCCTAATATTAGCTTGAAAATAAAAGTAATTTTGATACAAATAAATTTATTGGTCAGACAGTTCTAATTTTCAAAAGAAATTAAGTTAATATAGAAAATATGTATTGTATTTATTAAAAACTTATTGATTAACTTTTAGTTCCAACGACTTGTCTAATAAAGTTGATGAAGACGGTGGTACTTGCGCTGTTTCTAAATTCGATATATTTTTATACGAATTTCTGGAAATTTCCTCTTTGTCATCACTATCAGTATCAGAAGAAGAACTCAAATCCTCTGCTCCTACCCACAATGCTCCATTCTTTTTAGGTATTTTTTTGGGTTTATTCAATTCATCTTTCAACTTTCGTTTTACAGATGTAGCTTCTATTTCTGCTTTAAATCCTTGTTCTACTGAATCTCCAATTTGTTGAGTTAGTTCTGTACGAGCCAGTTCATATGCTTCATCTTTAAAATCAATTTTAGGCAGAATTAGCATTTTATTAAATTTCTTTTTCTTCTTATCTTCTATTTCTTCTTCTTTATCCTTTTGTTTTTCCAGCCATGTTTTCATTCGCTTTTCTTCATTAATATCGCGCAATCGACGACCACTTAAATCACGACATGCTTCACGATTAGTTGTCTTCTCAATCTGTGCCCCAATTGCACGAAGCATTGAACCAAATCCACCCTTTCCACCACATAGGCGTAAGCATATATAAATATCATTTTGATCCAATCTACTGTCATCGCTAATTAATTTACCATTTTGAAGGAGATAATACTGAGATGCATCTAGATTCTGAAATGAATTTATAAATATTTTGATTAATTCATGCGACAAAAACAAGATCATTGGCATATTTTTAGTTTTATCAAATAAACAAAATTTGATAAACATGTTCAATATACGATTAAAAAGTGTTCTACTTTATTCTTACCGCAACAAAACTTATAGTATCTTTAACTTCTTTGCAAGTCGACGCTTGTACATTCGTTATTATTGTATTATTATTTAATAGCAAATTCATTTTTATCAAATTTCTTTCGAGAAGAATACACAATATTGACAAAAAATCACGAGTGAATTTATAGTTTTCTTTGACGTCTTTACGAACTACCCTTTGAACAATAAACAGTCATCTAAAGTAGATGTCACCTAAACTACCCACTAAACAAAAAAAGCTAGTCGTAAAAAACGAAACTCAAACGATACTCTATTTTAAGTAAAACGTTACGTTTACTTCAAACAATTCATAATAAAGGAAATTGTGACTTTTTTATTTATTACCTCTCATAAAATCATTTAAATCAAGTGATTTAATTGATTTTATGAGAGGTAATAAATAGACACAATTTCCTTTATTATGAATTGTTTGAAGTAATAGCGTTAACAGTCAATCTTAAATAATAGTCAGATTATTAGTCAATTTTAAATAAAGTGACAATTACAATGAAGTGACTTCATTCAAAATCAATAAAGATTTAGCAATATTTGTCAACCAATAGAAATTGACCAACTATGTTTATTATGTAATGCGCTTTTCCATTGCGACATACCTTATTTGCAGAAATCTGTAGCCAAACCAAAATAAGAAAGATAGTGTAAATCCCACTTGAGGGGCGAAGACAATTGTTTTTTTTAAAGCAAATTATTTTTGTTTTGAATTTTGAAGTCTTCTCTAAATAACCTCTCTAAATAAAAAAGTTTATTTGGAAAACATAATTGTTAGCTGGTATTATTATTTTCGTATCGTAAACGATTTGCTTTGTTTAGCGGAAACGCTCACCAAAGTGTAAACACTTTTGGTTGTCATATTTTTGGTGATAGTAGCGCCTCTACAGTCAAATACGAAAATTTAGTTTGCTTTGACGCAGATAAATAAAGTCAAACACGTCCGAGCGCTGTTGTTTTCGACGTCAATGTGCTACGACCACAGAAATTAATTTATTAAATTAATAATTGAATAACCATACAATTCTTAATCATGTCGTGCACTAAAGATGAAGAAACGATTTCGAACGCTTCTCAGTCTGGCAATGACGAATATAGTGAGAGTGAGGATTCTATTGAGAATGATGTTGAAAGTTCCGATAATTCAGAAGAATTCAAGAGCAGTCGTTTGGAAAGTGAGTCTGAACCAGATAGCGAAAGAGTAAGTTTAACATAACAATACAAATTTAACAATAACATTATACTTCAATGATTTTATAGACAGACATTCGAGGCGAACTCAAGAATATGAGTTTCGAGGAACTAATGAAACTAAAGCAAAGTCTTGGGTCTAAAGTATATAACGAGGCAATATTTGGTGCCACCAATAAAATTCGCAATGTTAAAAAAAATTTTAAACGTTTAAATGCTAATCGTCCTAAAGAAATTTCATCTAAACGACAAGTCCCTTTTGGCACCAGTACGAAAAAGAAGCAAGAGGAAGTTATTGCTGATCCGAGGTTTAATGCTAATTGTGGCGATTTTGATTCTACTAAATTCAAAAAGCAATATGATTTTGTTAATAACATTCGTGAAACAGAATTAAAGGAACTTAAAGAGAATTTAAGAAAATGTAATGACCCAGAAGAAACATTACAAATTAAATATTTAATACAAAGACTTAAAAATCAGCTACATGACGAGAAAATCCGTAAAGAAAAATTAGCCCTGCTTAGTAATCAAAATGAAATGAATCATAAGGGGAAAGAAGATAATAAAAAGCCTTTTTATATAAAACCAAATCTTAAGAAAACCGAAGAATTGGTTAAACAGTTCGAAGATTTAAAGAAATCTGGGAAACTTCAAAAACATTTAGAGAAAAGACGAAAAAAATCGATTATCAAAGACAGGAAAAAATTCAATGTTCAATAATTATTTACAAATATATGTATCAAGTTTTACTACTATAAACCTAACCGAATATTTTCATTTATCCGGTACGTAACATTCTTGCGTCCTTTTTCTCTTGAAGCTCTTTTTTTTGCTCTTCGATAATAATTTTCCGCTCTTCTAAAAACTTTTGATAATCCACCGCATCTAAATCTTTTACAATTTGGATACCAACTGTTCGCGCTATACCAATTAACATGTTACACATCTGTTCCATTGATAGTAAAGCATTCGGGGGATCCTGGCTCTTGATTTGAGCAATTTCGTATAAGTGTTTCAGTGTAATTTTACCCGAAAATTCTTTTCCTGGTTGCATAGCACCTCGTTGAATTCCAGCTGCTTGCTTAAGTAAAAAAGTTGCTGGTGGATTGTGAATAACCAATTCATAGGTTCGATCAGAATTCACTTGAACACGACAAGGTAGCGGAACACCCTCTTTTATGTCTTTAGTGCGTTCATTAAAATCTTTACAGAATGCAGCAATATTTATACCTCTCTGAAATAAAATTAAATCAATACTTATCACATTAGAATCTCTTAAAATTACCTGTCCTAACATTGGCCCAAGAGGTGGTCCAGCAACTGCAAGCCCGGCTTGTATATTTGTTCGTAATTTAGATGTATGATTTACTTTCTCAACAGTTTTTTTTAAACTTTTTAATTTTCCAGCCGCTTTTGACATGTTTTTTATAAATCTTTGCTTTTTAACTATATAATATTTGCTTATTTTAGAGGTTATGTTTAATTATTTAACCCAATGACATTTATTCAACCCAATGACAGTCAGGTCTTTTGTTTTTTTGTGTAACGCATTCACAGCAATGCCAAGACAAGATTTGTGAGTATTAGTAATATGGTGATGATGAGAAATAATTTCGCATGAAACTACAAAATAGGTAAAAAGAATTAAAAATGTAAGTCTAACAGATTACATTTTGTTATTAATTATTGTCTTATTTTATGAGCAAGTTTATAATAATTAGATAAAAAATTATCATTATGTAGTGCGTAAAACTGATATAACTTCAAATAATGAAAGTTTTTATAAATAATTTCGAGTTTTTATACAAAGGTATGTTCTGAAGAAACTTAAACTTTTTTAAGAATTCGAAAGGCATTGATCGATGTATATATGCGGTAGTGTGTTGGTATATTTAAGTTTCTTCAGAAACTAATTACTTGTAAAAGAACTTAAAATTCTGTATTAAAACTTTCATTAATTGAAATTTTATTAGATTTACACTATAGATAAATTGTATGTCTAATTAGTATACACTTGCAAATCAAAATATGACGGTAAATAACAACTGTAATCTAAAACTTATTTTGTAAATTTCCCATACGCATATGACATTTCTCGTATCATTTATCCCTAACATACAACTGGTGTTAATCGGCAAAACTAATTGAAAAATTGCTTGGCAAACATGTACGAACAAAAAAAACTCATTTTGATTCCAAAAGATGTCACTTATGATTGAAAGAAGGTATTTTGAATATTATTGTTTAGAACTGAATACGGAGATTGCGTATTTGCGTAACACAAATATTAATAATCAAATTTATTCAAACAAAAGGGACATGAAAATTTGTAATGTTCATCTATATTTCGTAAAAGACACCACCACCGATAGCTGTCATTAGTTTTTTTTTAAATTTATGAATTAAGTTTTAATTGAAGTTTCAATTGAGATACGGATAAATAATAAAATTGATACTTACAATGAATTGAGTTTGCTTATATGGTGGTTAGTCGTTTTTAAATAACCTTACATTTTAATACAAACCTAGTTTTAAAGTGTAAATTTATTTGCATTTTTATTGTGAAGCTGTTAAATACTAGAGTAAATAAATCTATATAAAAAAATTAATGGGAGAAGAAAATAACTTCGAAAAAGGTGGTGGTACTAGTGGTGTAGGAAATTCACCACCAAAACCAAGTAGTACCAATAATTTTAGTACAAGTAGTAGACATCAAAACGTCGGTGTGCATGGTCTGACGTTATGTCATCATCGCAGTGGTAGTGCTACATATGTTAATTTATTTGACAATTGCGCGACTAGTGATCGAATGGTTCGCAATAAAAGCAATCAAATAGGAAATAATGGCAAATTGCCTGGCAATAAATGGACTCATAAAAGTGAAAGTAGTGATAATTCTAGTGAAAACGATATAATCTCAATTGAACAATCGCAAAATCGTACGTCAGTGCATAAACAAAACTTGTATATCGTATCATTTCCAGTTATTTTATTATTTAATGTATTACGGTCAGTGTTGTATCAGATATTTGTGATATTTAGATATATTTATAACGCAACAGCTCGTATTATTTATAAACCAGTGAAACAAGACTATGGTGGTTTGGTTGAAGTAGTGAATACAGACAAAAATAATTGTAGTGCTAAAAAGCAAAACTTAGTGACCGAAATGTCCATATCGCGAAATGGAAGTGGCCCAGGTCCAGGTGACCCTTTATTTGCAAAACAAAAACATCATCATAGACGTGCTTTCGAGTATATATCGAAAGCGTTAAAAATCGATGAAGAAAATGAGGGTGAGACGCAGTTTATTTGTTTTTCTTTGTTTTCCTACTAAAATTCAACGATTTATAATCTAAAATATTTATATGGCATATTGTTTACAAGATTCAAAATTGAACATTAAATTTATGGTTTTGCAAAAACGTAATAAATTTGTCCACTATTTGCAGTTTTTTGACGGTAGTGAAACACTGTTTTAAGGCTGTCGATTTGTTTGTCTTAAATTGTCGACTTTTCATTTCAACATTACATTTCGCTATTACTCACTTGGCGGCGGACGGAAAGACTCATCGTGAGTTTGCTTTTCAATTACTATAATATAAATGTGTTAATATTTTTTATTGTTTACAATAATACTAAATTAAAAAGTACTTCTGTATATTTAAATTATAAATAGGATAAAAATAATTTTATTATTTTTATCAAACAAAACTAAACTAGATGTCTCTACTGAGCTTTGGGTTAAAATGCCAAAAATATTGAAAATTCTATTAAAAGTAGAGACTTATTAATTTAAGATTAAATAAATAAAATTTATTTAATCTTAAGTTAATTCTAAAATTGTTAAGAACCTAAATTGATTTTAGCCATTTGTATAGTGGTATGATTTTAACAAGCTTAATGGCCCCTATGGTTGGGGAGACACTTCCATGCATCTAAAAAGACATCTCAACAAACATGTTATCCTTAGAATTCTACCAGAGCATCCTTGGCTTGTCGTAGAAGGTGAATAAACAAAGGTTAGATCGCTTGGCTGACTACTCGCATCCTTAAAAAACCTCATTGTTAACAAAATCAACAAAAGAAAATATAAATACCGTCAAAATATTATCCAAAATATGGATAATTTAATCCAACCCCTGCTTGTGTTAACGGACAGTTTAGGATTGGTACGTGAAAGTGCAATCGTTAAGAAAACCAAACGCTTTTGATGTCATTTTATCTGGCATGAAAGAGTATCGCTTGGAACTCGTTTCTCTCCAAGAAATTCTATGACCAAAAAGTGGAGGCCATGTGTCCCAAGGCTACACATTGCTTTACAGTGGAGATGATCTCGGTAATATTGGTGTTAGTTTTTGTTAGTTTTCTTTTTGAGGGCTAGGTGAAAAAGGCTGTTTTGGATTTCAAAGCAGTTCATAATCGAATGTTAAAGCTACGTTTAGGCTTGCCAACAAAAGTCAAGTTGTACAAGCCAACCCAAAAATGTCCGGGATCACACGAAAACAAACTCTACGTTTCAAATGTGAAAGTCTTATAAACGAATCAGTAGCATTGTGGAAACCAACCACCGTTCTAATGATAATAACACCCTATGGGAGGTATTGAAAACATCGGTTGTTAGTGCTGCCCAGACGACTCTAGGTATGGTAAAAATTAAACCGAAAAATGATTGTTTTGGTGAGTAGTGTCGTCTTGTTGTCAAAGAACTGAATATAGCATATAAAGAAGCGCGAATACATTTTACAGTCGCACGGAAGAACAAAGCGGTCCTTGCTAGGAGAACCGCCAAGCGAATTTGTAGACGGAAAAAGCTTGGATGTTGGAGGGCGAAGTCTTAAAGAGTACAACAACTCAGCAGTGAGCGCAGTTCTCATAACTTATTTAAAGGGGTCACCGGAACCAGGATGGAAATCTCCGTGTTAACATCGATACAGTGTTTAAAACTTATAAGGAGCATTTCTTTGATTAACAGAATGTTCAACAAGTGTCCAATGCTGTATTTGAAAGTTGTGAAATACAGACTGCGGAGATTGCTAGAGAACCGATCCTACGAGAAATTCACACTGGTCATGCAGAGACTATCAAAAAATCGTTCTCTTGGTGTTGATTGCATTAATTCTCAGTTCTTGATATTCTTAGGGGATACATTGTGAAACTATCTTATCAACCTTATGCGATTAGTATGGCAAAACGAAGTTATGCTTGTTGAATGGAACGTGGCCGCGTTGTAGCCTATCCTTAAAAAAGAATATCGGTTAAAATGCGCAAACTATCGCGGCATAGCTTCCCTTTGCACAGCGTACAAATTACTGTCTTACATAATATATTGAAGAAAAGCACTCCTCTAGCGGAGGAAACTGTAGGTAGTCAAGGAGGATTTCGTCTGAATCTGTCAGTCACTGATCAATTTTTTTCGCTGAGGATGATTCTTTCTAAATAATACGAAACAGCTCGTGACCTACATCAGGTGTACTTGGATTTCCATCTCGAGCATAACTCGATCCATCGGGATAGCTTATGGTTTGCTTTACGATGTACATGTAAAATGACAGTCACGATACTGTGTGAAAGTTGAGAATAGCTATCAGGAATTTTTACAATTAGCTCTGGTGTGCGGCAAGGAGATGCTCTTTGACCGAAAATCTTTATTCTCATATTAGAATTTATCTTTCGTAAAAGTGAAACACCTCAGGACAACATCTTGTACCGTCAGTCCAACCAGATTCTGACATATGCAGATGATATTTGCGTAATAGGACTGAATGGCAACGGTGAAAAGAACTACTGAATCCACAATTCCCAGCTTCCGTTGGTCTTAAAATCAATGAGTCCTAAACAAAATATATTATCATTGGTTTTAGAGACCCAGCTATTCATCTTACCTGGAGTAACCGAAAAATATATCTGTTCTACTTGTTGTTAGATCAAGACTTAATGACTATTAAAACTAGTGAAAGGCTTTAGTATTATGGAGCGGGAGAGGAAATACGTAAATGTCGTAAAACTACTATAAACAAAAGCATTTTTTAAAGATGTTGTCATTACCAACAGAAAGAAAGAAAGTTATAGGCTTGATTCAGAGCCGCGTTTACTGAAAGGCACACTAGGTTATATTTTTAATATTTAGTGATCTTAAATTTCAAATTATACTCATTTACATTATTTCCATACTAATAATTTCATTTCATATCGAAAAAGTGATAATACATTTTTTCATCACAATTTTTGGTTAGTTGGGTAATAAGTAAAACTAAAAAGTTTTCTTGTTCATTGGTTATAATTTTTGATTGTTTGAAGTAAAAAAAAAACTAAAATCTAGTAGTATTTCAAAACAAAAGAAGTGGATGTTACTTTATTAAACAAAGTAAAAATTTGTCAATGCTATTGCATACAATCGTACACCTCGTTGAACGAATTCTCGGTTTACGTAACGTTTTTAGGAACCAAATGCCTTCGTTAAGCGAGGTTTACCTGTAAATTTAAATAATTCCATTATTTTTTTATTTTGCGTGGTGTATAAAATACCAATATGTATTCATATACAGTAAAACAATTACAAGAGGAATGTAAAAGGAGATCGTTGTCAGCGAAAGGTAATAAAGCCTGTTTGATGAAGTAGTTATTCGAAGCGGTTATATGGGACAACGTCGATGATAATTCACAAATTAAAATGGTGGATCTAGATGTTGAAGTGCAACAAGTGGTAACCGATAAAAACGATGACAGTTGATAAATCAACTATTAAGGTGCGTGGCTCGGTAAGAAATTTAAATACTATTACGAATTATGGACGTACAGTGGGTTGGAACGAGATCTGTTTGAGCGGAAAAAATGATTATTTCATATAGAGCGAGAATTGTATTTCAAATCAAACGCTCCGAACTTGAATACAAATCATGTTAATGTAACGCCACGTGATGTATCTAAAATTATACCGGAATTTGACCCGGTAAACCCAATGTCAATTACAAGCGAGAAATGGGTTTCAAAAAATCAATTCGTTAATTGATTTATACGATATCAGTGAACGGGTTGTTATGTTGACGGTGGGTAGTAAATTGAAATCGTCCGCGAAATTGTGGTATACTGCAATGCAGGAAAAATTACGTACGCAGGAGGAATTATCAACGGGCATTAGAAAAAATTTTAAATCATATTTTAATGAAGTGGATTTCCATGAAAAATTGATGCGTAAATTTCGAAGACGAAAACAAGGTTATTTCGAGTATTTATATGAAATGCTAGCTATGCGACATGGAATATTATCCGATGAAGTTATAATAAGATATGTGACTATGGGAATAAATCATTATGAGATCATTTTTTAGCAGTCTCATTAAAAACGCAAAGGATTGACACGGTAGATGAACTGAGGGAGCGTTTAGAAGGGTAAACATCACATAAAAAATTTAACGTACCACCGCCATTGAATAACTCAATTGCGGCATCAAACATAAAAACTGAAAAGAAATCTGAACGGGCTTTGACTCAAACGTATACCAATACTAAATCAGACGAAACAAAAGCAGGAAAAAATGATAGTAGTACGAAATATAGAAGGGCTCAATGTTTCGATTGCCATGAATATGGTCATATTTCTTTAAATTGTCCAAAACCAAGTCGGCGTGATAGGTGCTCAAAATGCAATAGGGTACATAGAAAGGGTGAAATCGAATGTAAAAACAAAGCGTTTAGCGGAAATATCAAACTAAATGATCAAAGTTCTTACATCAAACGGGTTAAGGTTGCTAACGTTGAAGTAGCGGCATTGATCGACTCTGGAAGCGAAGGATCAATGATACGAAAATCTATTGTAGATTACTTAAACCTAGAATTAATTCAGTGCAACGTTGAAATTAATGAATTTGGAGACGGAAAATTTATCGCCCGGGAAAAGGTTAAATCAAAAATTGTTATAGACAAAATAGTATCGGTACTCGAAATGTACGGCATAAACGACGAACTATTGAACACAGAGATGTTAATAGGCTTAAACTTTATAGATCAACCAAATGTAAAGCTAACTAGGGTGAACGGGTGTATGACTTTTGATGAGGTTAAGGGAGTTGTTAGTAACGAAACAAGTGAGGTCAATTTAATAACAATAAAAACAATTTCACCAGTGGAGATGTTGAATATTGGAAACAGTAGTTTCAGTAGCCAACGAAAAAAATTAGATATTGAGGTCAATAAAATCGCAGTAAACGCTCATAAGAATGATGAATCATTAGAAGAGAAAATTAAAATGAACGAGTTACTGCCAGAACGTAAACACATAGTAGAATTAGTAGATTTCGGAATTGTTTTGCGTGTAACCTATCGGAGCTGGGTAAAACCGAATCTGCTGAAATGAATATTCAGGATTGCTTTATTAAAATCACCCCATCACCTATTTTTGGTGATCTTAATTCATCTAAGTTGACGTCCATCGAAGGAACAAGACAAATAAATAAGAGCTTAAACAAAAGTGCATTTACCTGCATGAACTAGAACGGTAAACATTTTCAAAATTTGGCTCTTCGAATACCGAGCAATTGGCTGCGGTGTATGGGACGGGAGATAGCGGGATCGAATCCCAGGGGGAGGGTTGCAAAAGGTTTTTTCATCAAATGATTACGATCGATGATGACGATGAACAACCTCCTGTTGGAGTGCAGAATCCTATGACCTCCTGTTGGAGTGCAGAATCCATAGGCCGAACCATCATCCATGCCAGTACAGGCTGGCTGGAGCAATGCATTGTGCAGATGGATATTTAAAGAGAATCTGTATTCGTGTGTCCTCGATTTCGCCACGGCGTAAAGTAGAACGTTAAAAATTAACCACGAAAGAGTTGGGAGAGCTTCGGCCCCATAACAGATTGCATGGAATAAACACTAAAAAAAATAAAAGTAGCTCTTCAAATTTAGCTCTAATCAGACATATTAACAGTGAGCACTAGTTTACTGGAGATAAATCCTAAAAATGATCGTAGCAAACATTAAATTCCTGGCTTTTCGCGTTAAAAATCAAAAATGTAATAAAGAGGACAGTGGAAACTACATTAGGGCCTTTAACTTTTATCGGAATGTGATCCATTTCTTAGAGCAGATATAATCAACATGCCAACCTATTAATCAATTTGTGATGAATTTATTAAGCTGATAAAGTCAAACGGGACATATAGTTCAAGAAATAAATGAATCAAAGCTTATTTCTCTAATCATCGACTCCATACCCGACGATCATCTACATTGATCAGTTTACAGTAGTTCTGCGATGCGTCTTTAAAAGTCTTTAAGTCGATAAGTTGTTTCTATTATTTATTCCTATTAATTCACATTCTGGAACAACTCAAGAGATTGTTATATTGAAAAATTTAGAGTCTTGGCATATATCTTAAAAACTGCCATGGATAAGACTATGGTAATGCTTCCAATATGTCTGAAAATTTATTTGAAATAACGGAAGTTTTTAATGTAATTCCACAACTGTATGTTTTCTTTTCGGCATCTTCCATCTAGTCGATGGAATATTTAGAGAAATTATTTCAATAGAAATATTTGTCAATCAAACCACTATCAAATACTAAATGGTCTGCAAGAGCCGATGCCATTAAGTAAGTAAAAATGGTCTCCATTATAAAGAAGCGTTACTACAGATCACTTACAAAAATCAATAGTAAAAGTAGAAGCACGATTTTTTCATAAAATGTTCGAATTTTAATTTATGCTGTTAGCCGTTCATTGCAGATGACTTCTGGTTCATTATAGAAATGAGAAAACGCTTGTAAAATATTATGTAATTAATTATATTTATGCATATAATTTGAGATCTGCAGGGTTATAGTAAAGGAGCTATGTAGACTTGTTCGTTTATGTTATCCATATGGTCTTCCAGGAGAACGGTTTATAAAAAAAATACTAATATTTCATTAGTATTTAAAACTTTTAAAATTATATTTAATGTAATAGCTCATTTCATATTTTCTAAATTTCCTTTCATATCTTTATTTTCAGGACAAAAAGAAATTGCTATTGAACTTTACCGTAAGGGAATTTCAGAATTAGAAAATGGTATTGCTGTTGATTGTTGGGGTGGTCGTGGTGATGTATGGGATAGAGCACAAAAACTACATGATAAAATGCAAACAAATTTATCAATGGCACGCGATCGACTTCATTTCTTAGGTAAGAACAAATTCTTTATTTTTATAAAAATCAAAGACTGAAACATTCTTATAATTCATTTTTATTTGATTTGTGAAAATTTGTTTTTTATGCTCAATGTGTTATGTTATAATTTTTAATTTATATTTTTATTTTTTTTATGTTTTTTTGTTTCTTTATTGTTTGTAGAAATATTGATGGACGCAAAAGATTTAGACATAGCATCCCCTAAAAATAGTAATAATAATAGTTTCAATTCCAGTTATAATAATAGTATTAATAGCAATCATAATACTTCGATTAGTCCTATTAGTAATAATGTAAGTCCAAAAAATGTATTAACAATACCCAGTCGAAGTGGGCCAAATAAAAAAACTTTGAAATTCAATGAAAGTACAATAAGCCCAACAAATAGAATAAGTCCAGGAGGTAAGATAAATATATTTCTACTAAAATCTTAATTAATAATAATAGTCCTAAAATTAAAAGTATCTTTAACTTTTTGTTATAATAATCTGTATCAACTAACCAATTAATTAACTAAACCAAAAACTGGCACTATATAATTTCCAATTAAAATTTATTTAATTATGCATATTTAGCTTTTTTAAGCAGTCACAATTAATGAAACTAATGATTCAGTGTCTAAAATTCTAGAGTATATTTATTATTTATTATAAAACATTAGGCACAAATGAAAATGAAATAGATGCTTTCAGTTCTTCAAAATGATAAAACACATATAAATTGTGGTAATGGCAATGATAGAACTTAGCACAAAATCTGTTTAAAAATTATTGTGGCCATAAAAGCGTCACGTTTGGTTCAAATAAAGCAGAAATCTGCAAGTTCAATTTTCTATAACTTTATGGAGAACGACCCGGGCCGTTTGTTTCCAATAACGCGACGAATGAGCACAAAATTTAAACCGAACCCAGCTTATGTTAACGGACACACAGTTTAGGATCGGTACTTGAAACGAGGAATCGCTAAGAAAACCAGGCGAGTTTAATGATCATATATCAGCCATGTAAGAGCATTGCTGGGAACTGGTTGCTGTCCACGAAACTCAATGGCCAAAAAGTCCCAAGACTATGCATTGCTTTACAGTGAAGATGACTTCGGCAATCTTGGGCCCCAGGTGAAAAAGGATGTTTTAGATTTCAAATCAGTTGATAATCTTATGTGTAAGCCACGTTTACGCAAGCATTTGTCAGCCAATCCCTTTATCTTTATCTTTATAAAGAGTTATTTTCAACAATTTAGATGATCTGATCGGATCTGTTGGAAATTAATTAGAAATTGATCTGTTGGTCAATTATTTAGTGCAAATTAAGATAATTCGCTAACGTTACATGTACACAGTACATAAATATAAAGGGTGGGCCATCTATCGGTTTAAATTTGAACCACCGGTTATTTCGAATCTGGCAATACTTATGTCATTCTATTCTGTCACATAATTCAGTATATTATCTCTACTGAACGAAATGAATCGATTTACGCTTGAGCAACGTTGGGATTCATTGGAAATTTATTTCCAAAACAAAGACAATTGGTCGGAAATTGCACGAAAATGTCGTGCAAAATTTGGTCGCAGAGAAGGACCAACAGTGCCCGATATACGCAAGTTTATTGTTAAAGTTCGTGAAACTGGTTTCATTGTTGATGCGCCAAGACGTGAGCGTGCTCGTACAGTGCGTACACCCAAAAATATCGAAGCTGTGACTGAGAGTGTGCGTGAGAATCGATCAACATCAACTCGTCATCGTTCTCAAGAATTGAATATTTCACGCACCAGTTTACGTTGAATTTTGCAAAAGATCTCGGTATGACGCCTTACAAAGTTCAATTGGTTCAAGAGTTGAAGCCGCTTCGTTTTCACTTCGCTAGATGGGCCAACGAGAAACTGCACGATGATGTCGATTTTGCCAAAAAATCATCTTTTCGAATAAAGCTCTTTTTCATCTTGGTGGGTACGTTAATAAGCAAAATTGCCGTATTTGGGGCTCAGAAAACCCACACGTGGTCTTACAGAAGCCAATGTACCCATTACTAGTGACTGTTTGGTGCGATTTGTGGAGCGGACGCATCATTGGCCCCTTTTTCTTTGAAAAGGAGGACGGCGCAACCATTACGGCTAATGGAGACACCTATCGCACCATGATAAGCGATTTTTTTGCGCCCGCTCTTCATGGTATTGATGTGAACGATGTTTGGTTTCAACAGGATGGTGCAACTTGCCGCACATTTCATGCCACAATCGATTTATTGCGTCAAACGTTTGATGGTCGTTTAATTAGCCGAAATGGTGATGTCAACTAGCCGGCAAGAAGAAGCGATATAACACCATTGGATTATTTTCTGTGGGGCGCCGTTAAAGACAAGTGTTATGTCGACAAACCAGAGACAATTGAGCATTTGAAGGCCAAGATTCGTGACATAGCACTCGTTTGTCATGGCCTGATGAGATTACAATTAATTTTTAACAAACTTATTACATATTCCTCATCAGATCGTAACTGTTATAGATCCATACCGGAGCACGACGTCAGAATAGTGATTGGTGACTTTAATGCTAGAGCTGGCAAAACATCAGACTGACTTATGTGAACACTTTTTGAGCGTAAATGGGGAAAGAATGTCGTGCGACCTTCGCGATCGCGCACGACTTCATTGGCTAGCATATTCTTTCCTCATAAAAATATTCAGTTGAAAACATATACACGCCCTCGTAAGACGCCCCGAAGTCCAATTGACCATGTTTTAATTTCTAAGTGAAGGTCTCGAGTCATCCAAGATGTGTTATCTTACCGGTCGGTTTCCAAATTCGTAGGTAGTGATCATATCAATTGGTCACTGCAAAGTTAAGATGGTAGTTTTCGTACAAGTCAGGAATAACAGGATAACGAAACTTACGTTTCAACTGTGAAGTTTTGATAAACGATCTCATCTTCGTACAGTATCAAAATCTTAGTAGCATTATGGAAATAAACCACCGTTTTAATAAAGCGAACGCTCTATAGGAGGTATTGAAAACTGCAGTTGCCAGTACTGCCCAGATGACTCTAGGTATGATAAAAATTAAACCCAAATATGATTGGTTTGATGAGGAGTGTCGTCTTTCTGTTGAGCAACAGAATATAGCCTAAAGAACGAATACGATTTACAATCGCATAAAGCGCTCCTGGTGGAAGAAATTGTAGGTAACTACTAAGGAGGATTTCGCCCGAATCGGTCAGCCATTGATCAATTTTTATAGTTGAGGATAATTCTTTCTAAATATTACGGAGCATCTTAAGTGTTCTTAGATTTCGAACAAGACTATGACTCAATCCATCGGAATAGCTTGTGGTTTTCTCTGCTATGCCTGGGAATGCCTGACAAATAATTGATTTTGTGTAAAGTGGCAGTAATGCAGTCACACTGTTGTCTCCAACTTGAGCACAAGCTATCTAGAATTTTTGCAATTAGCTTTGGGACACGGCAAGAATCCCTTTGCCCCCGATACTCTTGAATCTCATGTTAGAATTTATTTTTCGTAAAAGTGAAACACCTTAGAACAACATCTTGTACCATCAGTCCAACCAGGTCCTGGCATATACAGACGATATCTGTGTAATTGGATGGAATGGCAACGGTGCCAGAGAACTACTGGACTCTATTGTACGATTCTCAGCTTCCGTTAGTCTTAAAATCAATGAGTCCAAAAAAAAATATACGATCACTGGTTTTAAAGAGATGATATTAAAGCACATCTTGTCGCTGGCAGCCGTGCTTTGTAAGCCCGCTGCTAAAGTCAAAATACCTTACAAATGCCGACAAGCTGAAGTTGTACAAGGTATTGATCATGCCCGAAGTTATGTAGGGGTGGAAGATTTGGACCAAGACGGATGAGTATGAGAGATGGACGTTATTGACATTTGAGAGAAGAATCATGCCAAACGCGAAGTTGATGACTTGATGACGTGGTTGAATAAACCGAGTTTTATTCAACCACGGGATCAGGAATTTAATGAAAATTCCTGATCTCATTCATGAAATAAAAGCACAGCGAATACGCTGGCGTGGTCACGTTCTGCGAGCCGATCCTAAGAGGATGGTGCAGCGATCTCTGAAAGAAGAGCTATTTGGTTGAAACCAACGAATTTGTAGGGTTTTCATTGGCAAAATAAATTTTCGTTAAAAATAACAAAATCTGTGGGCTTGAAGCGATGATATAATTAAGTTCTTATGATAATTAAAAATACTTTTGAAGAATAGGCCTTTCTAACATCATTCAAAAAGTAACGAGACTTACTATTTAAAAAACATTTTTTGACATAATTCTTCTCTATTGATCAACATATTATGGTTTCTTCTTCTTCATTTATGGCCGTTTTTATGCAATTCCGTTACTAATATTGATGGTTTTTCCACTTTAAAGGTAGTTAATGAATTAAATTATGCCGTGCGCATTCCAAAATAAAGAGGCCATAATCTTGGTGGCATACTGTCGCATCTTCTGACGACTTTCATCAGCTGCTTTCCACTCAGCTGACTATCGATGTGACTCCGGAATGAAACGGTGATTTCATGTTTTGTGACAATGGATTTTTTTTCTCGAGTAAACTGTTAAACAGTGCTCTGAGTCATCGTTGAGTTATATATTTATCACCATTCTCATTTGCGGATTTTAGCGAGTATGGGAAATTTATCTTAATTCGAGCTGCGTTCCGACCTTATCTAGTAGCATTATAAAGGCGAATAACAAGTCAATTATTAATTATTCAGTCATAAATTTTTATAGATAATTTTATGTTGAACTATGTTTTATGTGTAATTTAGATTATTAAATAATTAAGCTTCTGGCATACAACCGCAAATTGATAAATTTACGATAAAATTTAAAAATACTTGCATTATGTTTGATTATTGCAATCATATTTCCAGAGAGTTAGTTTTTAAATTTTTTTGTAATATTGCAATCTGTCAATTCGCCGGTAAGCATTCATGATAATTTAATGAAAATGATCGTGGTAATAATTTAATAATAAATAATAATAATTGTATAGACATTTGCTGGTCCGTACCGAATTTATAATGATTCTGAGCTTGCTGTTCGTATTGTTCTAAACAACCCAAATAAGCAAGCCGTGCTCTACCCCATCATCGCGATGAATAAACTTAATCAGTGACTAACCGTCAGACGAAATTCTGTTTAGGAGTTACTTACAATTTCCTCCACCAGAGTAGTGATTCTCTCCCATATATGCAAGGCATAACACGACCTTTTTCCATTAATCGGGCATAACTTCTCTTTGGCACTCTAATCGAATAAGTTCGAAAGGACAGTTCCAAAAATGTTCTCTCTCCCTCTCCGAATATTAAAAGCTCCAAATTAGTACAATATTCGAACGGTTCTTCGAGAACGGTTTCTTTTTAGTCTCTTAAATCAGACATAAATAAATCAGAGAAATGTCTTTTTAAAGTGTCGAGTATTGTATTAATGGTTAGCACGTAGAAGTCCATCCTGACCCCGAATGACAATAGACCCGGGTCTAAAGGTATGGTGCTGTCCGGCGAGAATCAGTAAATTATGCATTCAAATATAACTTTATGTTATGTTGCTGACAACTCGTATCAAATTTTTTATTTTTAAATTTAGTTGGTTGTAAAGTTTAACACTAAAAGAAAAAAAAATTGTATTCATACACTTGGTTGGAATACAGTTTACAGAAAAAAATAAAGTAAGGTTAAAAATTTGACTAATATAGGTTTAAGCATTTACCTATAAGTTAGATGATAACTTTAAATTTAAAACTCAATCAAATTCGAGATTAAATTTTGTAAATTCCAAAATAATATTAATAGTATCTTGTATATTTTTATTATTCTCTAATTTTAATCAGTTAAATTTTTTCATAATTTATTAACATGATGTTACAGCATATAATTGGGCTTATGCCTTGTTGTCCTGCTGATACTAAATAAATAAATAATGATAATTTAAAAAGATTTATTTTTACTTTGGCATGAACATTTTTAGTGTGTGGCTGTGAATCATAAAACAATTTTATTTTCATCTAATGCTTTATATAAAGTAGTTAACAAATATTTATAGTACTCGTATATATAGTACATATAATTTTTAATAAATATATATATATATATATATATATATATATATATATATATATATATATATATACATATATATATATATAATATATATATATATATATATATATATATATATATATATATATATATATATATATATATATATATATATATATAAATATGTTTATAAATTTCTGTAGCATCCGGTCGAAAATTAACGGTTGGTACTAAACGTCCAGGAAATTTAGGTGTAATGAATAAATCACAAACTCTACCGCGTAGTATGGGATCAAAGGCAATTGTAAGTGGATCAGGTGGTTCGTCATCATCATCATCAACACGACCTTCAGTTAAACCATCAGCTACACCACCAACAGTTAGGCGTCAATTTTCTGTATATTTACTTAAAATAATTTAAACTTGCAAATATCTAAATTTTATTTCTTTAATTTAGCTTTCGGGAAATTCACCAATAAGAAAATCAGGAAATTATTCTGGACATTCGACCCCGCCAAGATCGAAAACGCCTTTGGGAACGCCATCAACACATAGTGCACAAATTTCAGTCAAAGGTGTAGAAACAAAATTAGTTCAAATTATTATGGATGAAATTGTTGAAGGGGGTTCAAAAGTGGAATGGAGTGATATCGTAGGTCAAGATGTAGCAAAACAAGCTTTACAAGAAATGGTTATTTTGCCATCAGTTCGTCCAGAGTTATTTACCGGTCTAAGATCGCCAGCAAAAGGTTTGCTTTTGTTTGGCCCACCTGGCAATGGTAAGTGCAGTTTTGTATCTAACAAATATTGCTAATATGACACATATTTAGTTTTTCTTAAAGCTAAGATGCTGTACTATGTATCCATCCAAAAATATTTACTGACATAGACAAATTGTTTAAAGTTAAATAACACAGGAATAAAAAAAAAATAGAATCCAAAAAGTTCTAAAAGTTCTAAAAGTTTTGTTTAAATTTTAACTTTGTCACTAAATAATCAGAATTATAATATTATACCTTATATAAGGTAAAAACACGTATGCCGAAGAAAAATATCACAATCATTTGCAATACTAACCAATTGAATCAACACATCTAAACCATGTGACTCGCTTCACCAATCAAATCACTCGATCAAATCACCAATCAAATCTGTAAAAATTGCAAACGTGTGATTTGATTGGTGAAGCTCATCACATGGTTCAGATATATTGATTTCATTGGTTGGTGCGCGGATGATTTTTATAATTTTCATTCCCATACGTGCTTTCGTCTTTATAAAAAATTGTTAGCAGTTTTTTTTAATGAAATTAGTACTAGAAAATAAAAAAGGTTATTTCCCAAGATATTTAAGATTCTTAAATACAACGTGTTGCGTTAGAAGGCTCTTATTTAAATGTTTATAGCTTGACAGTGGGGTGTTAACGTCCGAAGTAAAGTTATCTTAGGTTTGATCAAACAATCCAACCGTACCATATATTCGTGTTAACCAGTTGTGGAACACCCTGTATAGGTCGGCGTTTTTGATTCTCTGCTTAGAAAAATTATAATTGTAAAATTATAATAATAAAAAATTGTCATAATGTATTATAATGCTAAATGGTATTCAGGCAACCCTAGTATAACGCAGTTCTGTTACAACGTGATTTCGTATAAAGCGGTTCTAAAAATTTTATTAAACCCTTGTATAAAGCGATAGAGTTTTATATAACGCGAAAATATAAGTTTTTCGATGTTGTTTCGTATGGCACCTAAAAAATATGAACTCAAGCCGAATCAGCATTAGTGGACGTAGAAGCTTTAGAGTAATTAAAAGAAGAACTTTTAAAAACCATTGAAGAGGTCATTTCGTGGTCGAAATATGACTAAGCGAACTAACATTTCAAAAAGTTTTAGATTAGCTCCTGGGTTCACAATTTCGAAGGACAGAAAAACTCTATGAATAAGTAAACCACCCTTCCTGCTCATTGGCACGCAAATATGAAGGAGTGGATTACAAGTATCTTGTTTGAAGTTTGGTTCAATAGTTCGTTCCTGAGGTCAAAAGTTACACACAAAAAACATCGATTCCAAAATATTATTATGTATAGATAGCACACCTGGCCACCCAAAAATGTAACGCATCCGAATATCAAAATAATATTTCAACGCCTAATACCACAGCCTTTATTCCTTTGGACCAAGGCATAATAGCCACATTTAATTTTGGATAAAATGGAGTCGAATCCGATATGACATTGCCGCAATTGTGGGAAAATTTCAAGTTTTTTAATTGTGTCATCTACACTTACTGACATTCATGTATTAATTATAGAACATAACCCTAATTTGTGCATGTAATCAAAGTCTCATATAATTTTTTCCGGAATCTTCCGCGTTATGCGAGGGTTACCTGTAATTGGTAAAATTTTTGTTTGTAAGAAACAATGATGTCATTTTTATCATCGATTTTTTTATATGACATAAACCAAGAATCCAGACTTATTTCACAGTTTGACATTATTATGGGGCATTGCCTTATATTTATTTGCACTGGAAATATTCAGTTGGTTTTAAAATTTAGTAGGTTTGGTGTACCTGTTTGGTATATACATCCCTTTTTTTTCTTCGGGTAGAGTAATTCTGTGAAATACTGTATTATACTATTATGAAGTATTGTGGTTTAAATTTCAAACATTATCTTTTATTATCGATAAGACATAATGCGATCAGTTTTTATTCATTCGGCATATTACATGTTCGAAGAAAAACCCATTATTTTTCATAGCTGCGGATTAGAGTTATATCTCCACTTCGCAGTTCCACTCATTGTAGTCTCCTACAGTTCCGGTATATTATTAAATTTTTTTATATTTTTAAATTATAGGTAAAACATTACTAGCTCGCGCAGTTGCCACTGAATGTTCAGCTACATTTTTTAACATTTCTGCTGCTAGTCTCACAAGCAAATATGTTGGTGATGGTGAAAAATTAGTTAGAGCTCTATTTGCCGTAGCACGAGAACTTCAGCCCTCAATCATTTTTATTGATGAGGTTGATTCGTTACTATCTGAACGAAGTGTAGGTGAACATGAAGCATCACGTCGGTTGAAAACCGAATTTCTAGTCGAGTTTGATGGACTACCGGGAAATCAAGAGGGCGATCGAATTGTTGTGTTGGCCGCTACAAATCGACCACAAGAATTAGATGAGGCTGCACTTCGTCGTTTTTCAAAACGTGTTTATGTATCATTACCCGATTTAGATACAAGGCAGTTGCTGCTAAAACGGCTTTTAGAAAAACAGGGAAGTCCATTATTAACAGATGCTCTTAAGGGATTAGCAATGTTAACCGAAGGATATTCCGGCTCAGATTTAACTGCTTTGGCAAAAGATGCCGCTTTGGAACCAATTAGAGGTTTGTATTTATTTTAATTATTTATATTACTAAATTAAAATGTTTTTTTTGTATTTGTTACCCATAGAATTAAACGTTGAGCAAGTAAAAAATATGGATCCGACACATGTTCGATGTATGACTGAACATGATTTTATTAGTTCATTAAAACGAATTCGACGCTCGGTTGCCCCGCAAAGTCTTCAAGCATATGAAAAATGGTCACAAGATTATGGCGATGTGACAATATAATAAAATTAAAAATGACAAAGTTTTAAGTTTCGTCGATAATCAAGGAAAAGTATTGTTTTAATTAAATTAGTTTTATGTTATAATATCGTTATTTTTAAATTATTATTTAACAGTCAAATCAAAGTCACATTAAATAACGCACAAAAGTGTGCTGGTTGCTTAAAAATGCACAATGGGCTAGCTATATGTTATGACGAAAGTCGAAAACGAAACCGATTGAAATGAAACAAACGAATTGATACATGAAAATATATTACATCATCCAATTCCGCATTTAGACGTAAAATCTCGAACCTTTATCACAATCGCTTTTTATCTATGTAAGTGTAAAATTATTTTAATTTTATTATGATACTTGGCACAGAAATGTGCTCACAAATACAAATAATATTATTTAAAAATTATTTTGTGTTGTATTTCTAATTAATTATTTTGTAAAATTTTAAGTTGTACCACAGTGCAGATTGTTGTTGTTGTTTTATGCTTGGTTACGTGACGAACACTGTCCTACATTTTTATTCATTTTCATTAAATCATATTGTTACAGTGCTGCCAATATACAATATTGTCATTTCTATAATTATAGTGTTACCATAACATGCTCTTATTTTCTTAAAAATTATAAAGTTAATTCACTACCAAAAGTTTTGAATAATATAAGTATATACAGATTATAAGTAATTCAAATACCTTAAGGGATAATTTTATAAAACAAAACTAAAATAAAAATAAGATATTCATGTTAGATCTACATAGTATAGTTATGGATTTTCATCATAATTTTGTTCGTAGTCTTTCAGATATTCCGGTTGTTTTTTATATCGTTGAGAACGTCTCATCTTTGGAGTTGTATCATTCACCTCGGCTGGTTGATGTTGTTGTTGACATTGACTTTGTAACTGTCCATGATGTTTATCATTGTGTCTCGATGACGTACTGACTTCATCCATCACTTCATGACCATGCTCATTATGACCTGCTGCAATGTTGACCTCATGTCCTCTCACTTTACGATTCTCATCAAGACTAATTGTATTGTTATGACAAGCCTCTGTTAATATGTTGTCATCTCTTGATTGATTTGGGTATACGTCTCGGTCTCGTTGATTCTCCTGACTCTCAATGTTGGAGACCAATGGCGGATATACTTCAATATGAGTATTTGATGTTGGTAGTTTACTATTTCGAGGTATATCATCTGATATAGATTGTTGTTGATGACCGTTATTTGGTACGTGGTTGAATTCATTCAATTGCTGACGATTACGAATGTATATCTTACCATTTGCATCAATTTCATACGCACGGCTTGATAGTTGATCTTTGACTATTGCAAATGTTTTAAGTTTGTCTTCAGGACGAAGTTTCACCATCACACCTGTACCAATTTTTAGATCGTTTAATGGCTTTGACGATTTATCATAATATTTTTTTGATTTTGTTCTTCTTCGTTTGATTTTATTGCTGACATCTTTGACACTTCGTGGCTTTAGGTTTTTGTCAAGTCTTGGTAGTACTGATCTAATATTTCTTGACATTAGTCGTTGTGCTGGCGAGTATCCAATTTCATTTGGGGTATTACGATGTTCAAGTAATGCTTTCCAAAAGCACTGCTTCGACGATTCACATTTTTTTATAATCCGTTTTATTATTTTAACGGCAGATTCTGCTTTCCCATTTCCCCGAGGATAATATGGAGAAGAGTTGACATATGTGAAGTTCCAGTCATCACTGAATTCTATGAACTTCTTATTTTTAAAGTTATGTGCGCCATCAGTAATAACTTTTTGCGGAATGCCAAATCTTGAAAAGCATGTTTTGCAGGTTTGTATCACATCTTCTGCAGTTGTCCCTTTCATGAATATTGTTTCGATATAATCTGAATAATGATCCACAATTATCATGATATTTCGCTTTTGGTTTTTATATTCAGCTTCACAGAAATCCATGGAAACAACTTGAAATGGATATGTAGGGATTTTGTGTGTTAGCATTGGCAATTTCTGTTGACTATCGGAATGTATAGCACAAACATAGCATGATTTTATTTTTATTTGTATATCCTTTGTAATGTTTGGCCAAAAAATAGTTTGTCTACATCTTTGTAGACATGCTTGGATGCCTTCATGTCCATAATGCAGATTATTGAGATATTTGTCTCTTAACTTTGTTGGTATGACGAATCTGTCATCTTTAAGCACGATGCCATTTTGAATTTTAAGATGATCTTTTATAGATGTATATATTTTTACTTCTTCGTTGGTTGATTTATTTTTCCAATTCGTGTTGATCTCTTGAATTACTTGTTGTAGAATATCATCAGTTTGTGTTTCTTGACGAATTTCCTCAATTTGCTGATTTCCAATTTCTTCTATATCATCTGGTTTGATGTTTTCTGTGATTTTTAGAACCTTGACTATTTCATCATTTTCCAGGATTGACTGATCTTCACTCACAGGAAGTCTCGATAATAGATCTGGAATAAGCAGTTGTTTACCAGGAATATATCTGATCAGCAAATCATATTTTTGTACACACAACCTTAATCGTTGAATTCGCTTTGTACATTTGTGAATTGGTTTATTGAATATGTTTTTTAGTGAAATGTGATCAGTTTCTATTATCACTTTACTCCTTCCACTAATATACTGATTGAAACGCAAGCAGGCAAAGGTAATTGCTAATAGTTCGATTTCACATTGTGAATAATTTTGCTCCGTTTTTGTTAGCGATTTACTTGCAAATATTACCGGATGTTGGTTTTGCAAAAGAACAGCTCCTAATCCTTTTCTAGACCCATCGGTTTGTATGATTACGTCTTCTTCCAGACTATAATACTTTAGGATCGGAATTTGTATGATTAATGATTTCAAGTTTTCGAATTCATCATTTTCTTGTTTATTCCAATAATAATTCCTAGATTTGATCATATTACGTAGATGTATTGATGTTTTTGATAAATTTGGAATAAATTTGGTTAGATAATTGATCATTCCTAAAAATTTTTGAGTTTCAGGAATATCAGTCGGTTTGCTCATCTTTGTTATTGTTGATATCTTTGATTGATCCGGTTTGATTCCATTTTCTGTTAACAAGTGACCATAAAACTTTACTTCAGTTACAGCCAGTTTCATTTTTTCACGATTAATTTTGACATTTGCTTTTCGTAGTTTTAAAAATAATTGTTTTAAATTTTGATTGTGATCTTTCAATGCTTCTTCTTTAGTGTTGCCTTTTCCGAATACCAGTATATCATCAGCAATCAATTCGATTCCAGTGAGACCTCTAACGATTTCAAACAATTTTTGTTGAAATATTTCAGCAGATGCATTAATTACAAATGGTAGAACTTTGAATTTATAACGACCAAATGGTGTCCAGAAAGTTGTCAAATCCATACTGTCCTTAGTTAAAGGTATTTGCCAATAACCATTTTTAGCGTCAACCAGACTGAATATCTTCGCATTTGTTAATTCAGGCAGCATTTCTTCTATAGTTGGCATTTGATACTTCGGACGTTTGATAGCTTGATTTGGATATTGAGGATCTAGACAAATCCTTATTTTATCTTTGTCTTTCTTCTTTACAATTACTATGTTGGATATCCAATCAGTATGATGTTCAACTTTTTCTATTATGTCTATTTCTTCAAGTCGATTCAACTCTTTCTGTAAGATTTTCATTACTGGTAATGGTATTCGACGAGGAGATTCTTGAACAGGTAATATATTTTGATCAACATTTAGTTTGGCTTCGGATGAAACTCTTCCATCGCCTTCGAATATGTCATTGAACTCACACACAATACGTTTGGCTTCGCACCTTTCATTTTCGTTGATTTCGACATTTTGTTTTATTACATTTCCCGGATTCTTAATATTGTTTTGATTTTCTACACTGTTTATTACATTTACTTCAGTACTCAGACTATTCACTTGTATCAAATTTAATTTTTGACATGCATTCGCAGATAAAATTGGTTCTACATTACCATCAACAATTTGAAATATTACTTTATACACTTTTTTATTTGCAAGACATTCTATAACTGTTTCTGCAATCGTTGTAACGGTTTCACCGTAAAATGGTTTCAATTTGGTTAAACTTTTCCGATACTTCGGATGTTTTGTAATACTTAACAAATTTTCTTCACCTATAACACAGCATGAAGCTCCAGTATCCCAACATGCCATCACATTTTTGAATACATTATCGTCATGTTTCATTAATATATTGCCTCTCAATATTTTTTTGTTTGTTTTACAGCTTCTTATTATCTCGAACTTATAAACTTCATCTTCCCCGTCGCTGTTTGTTTCACTATCTCTATTTTCCACTTTCTTTATATACTTTGTCCCTTGTTTCTTCTTCTTATTCTCCTGATCATTATTATTCCTTAAGTTGGTACAACACGTTGCGAAATGGTTTTCCTGTTTACAGTTATTGCATGTTTTACCAAATGCTGGACAATTTTTTTTCCGAATATGTGCTTTTTACCACAAAACTTGCATGTTAATAAATTCACATTCAAATTACTAGTCTTATCTCGACGATAGTTAACTTTGTTGATATTTTCTTCACTTATTTCATTTAGGTCATTTGATACCGTATTCTTTTTCATCATTTCCAGATTTTTTATATGCATTTCTCTTATTTTTGCTATATCAGTAGCTGATGTTAAGGTTAAGTCTTCATCCACGTGTTGCATCAGTTGATTTCGAGTTTTTTCGTCACGTAAACCGAAAATAAATTGATTACATACCATTTTATTTTCCATATTGGCAAAATTACAGCCTTTCACCATAGATAATATACGATTCACATATGTTTCGATACTTTCATTTTCATTTTGGATGATGTGTTGAAATAAATAACAACTGTATCTAGATGTTATTTTTGGTAGAAACCGTTTCTCAAAAGTTTCCAGTAGTTTCGTTGGATTTTCTTTTTCAGTATTTGTAAACTTTTCAGTCATTAAGTTGTACACCCATAATCCATCTCCATCAAGACAATTTTCCAGATATGCAAATTGTACTTGCGTTGTTTGAGTCGCCAAATTTTTTACAATGCAATAATTTTTCCATTGCTGCTTAAAAATTTTTAGATTTTCCAGATTCTTCACATCACCATATTTCTCGTTCAAATTCCATTTTGGTTGATTTTCACCCATTTTAAATTCTTATTTTCCTTTTATTTTAATTAAAATATTTTTTTATTTCTTTTCTTTTTTCTTTTTACCTCACCTCTGACACCATGTTGTTTTATGCTTGGTTACGTGACGAACACTGTCCTACATTTTTATTCATTTTCATTAAATCATATTGTTACAGTGTTGCCAATATACAATATTGTCATTTCTATAATTATAGTGTTACCATAACACAATGTGATTAGCCAAAACCCTCTTTACTACAAGCCGTCTTGTAACTTTTGTTGACACACATCATCATGTATTTTTAAAATGTATTAGTGAAAATATATACTTTAGATGTATTAGTAACTATCAAAACTCCATATAAAATTAATAAAAAAAATTGTAAACGCATGCGCATTATTTGATTTTATTGTTTATTTCTTTTACACAATATTCGCTATCATATCCCGACACGATTTTTCACTTACAATACAACCAAACTATATATTTTTGTATAGCATGAGTATGCAAACAATACGGCTTGTAGTAAAGAGGGTTTTGGATTAGCTCACGATTTGTTTAATATTTTTTTTTTTTTTTTTTAAATATGTCAATGTATTAGCCAATGTTAAAAATATATTTCTTCCTCTCTTTTATAAATACTGATCTTTTTTGAAAACCGCTTACTGAGTGATCAATACCACCGTTGGGATTCAATGAAAAAAAAAAAAACATAGTTTATTACGTATACACCGTACTAATTTTTCTTAAAACTACTCGGATCACTTTTTTGACGTTTAAAATTGATTGTTTTTGATTAAATACGCACATTTTAAAACACATTGTAAACGCACTTAATTAATATATTTAAAAGTGGTTCGTTAAATATTTTTAAATAAAAATGTTTTAATGTTTTTCATTTTCTCCGATAGAGGTGGTTTTCTTACTTTTACAATTGTCAATTCACAACGATTTATTTTATTAAAAAGTTTGCTTGCTGATGAAGTAGCGACTGTACTAAAAATAACATAAAACTGCCAAAACAGATCAATAATTCGCCTATGTAAATGAATGCCCCTTTCGTTTCGTTTTTATTTCAATCCACTTTAGTTTTCGTCTATATAACTTAGTTATAACTTACTATATAACCAGTAAGTACTCGATTGATTTAAAAATGTCTGGATTATTATTAGTAATTATTTTATCTTATTTATTTTTGTTATATATTACCGAAATAGTACGAATAATGTAAACAATAATGACAAATTATAAATTGGTTTATTATATGGTGATGTAAATTTATTTAATCGAGATAAAATTAAATTTTTTTAATTAATTAAAATATAATTTTGATTTTAAAATGTTTAGCATTTATAGCTTATAAAAGTAACTCAATAAATTATTTCCTACGTTGGTACTCAATCTTTGTTCATCAGAATTAAAAACGATTACTAATATGATGATGGTATGGTAAGTATTTACTTATATTATTTTACGAATAAGACTCCGTGAAGCCATCCATGCTGAATGAAGGCTTGGATTAGGATAAACACAAATAAGACGAAAACAGATTGGTCACGACTAAGCAGTAGAAGGTTGATGCTGGCGTGCAAAAGGCATTGACAGAAGACACAGTCGCTCCAATAAATTTCGATTTGACACGCTTAATGGAGCAGCAGCTGCAGAGCAAGAACGAAATGATGTGGCAAATAGGTATACACGAGGTATTTATTTTAGAGAATAAATACAAGAAGGAAATAGAACGCCACAAGCAGCTAGCATTAAAAACAAAATAAAATAAAGGCTCTCTCACACTTAATAACTGAACACCTCCACTAGAGCCTTATTTTCCAGCACTCAACTCTTTACAAGATTTACTCCCATTGAACAGAACCTGTGTTTTTCTGCTGTGACCGGTTTGGTAAGGCTGTATACTAACGTATTGTTTGTGTTGACGTAAACAAATTTAACCACCTTGTCATTTTAACCACCTTGTCATTAAACTTCTCGCGCAGAAAATGATGACGTATATCTATATGCTTTGTTCTGGGTGAAAAAGCAGTCTTCTCCGTTAGTTGGATCGCTCCTTTGTTGTCGCAGTGTATGATGGTTGAACATTTATTTTCACCTAACTACTCTTGACAGATACCCCACCACCAAATAGCCTCTTGGGTTGCCAAAGACATAGCCATGTATTCGAACTCTGTTGTAGACAAAGCAACTGTTGGTTGCTTCTTTCACGCTCATGAAATTGCTCCACCTTGCAGTTTGAGTACATAGCCTGTAGTCGAACGTCGATCTACTGAATCACTTGTCCAATCTGAATCGCAATAACCTTGCACTAAACTTGACAATTAAACCTTTGCCTACTAACTGACTAACTGACAATAAGTTCGTGCAAAGTTCTGGCACGTATAGAACATTATGAACTCTAGTATTTACTATACGATTATTCACCCTTAGCTGGAGTAAAACATTGCCAATCAATTCGGCCTTCAATTTTTATTGATCTGCAATCGTGACCGCCCCTGATTCTGGCACTGGTTTGAGATTTTTCATCCAAAGTTGATCACATGTCATGTATGCAGAGGCACCAGAGTCTATATACCACTCATTCGATTTAATATTGCATGCCGTCAAACACGAAAAAACTGACTAATGATTAGCCATCTTCGTATTCGGACATTTGTTTTTGAAGTGACCAACTACGCCACATCCAAAACATTTCCCGTGCTTTACTTGTTTTTTCTTCTTCTTATAACTGTTTGACTTTGCTGGCTTCACGTATATGGCTGATGCAGAGACAGAGCCCTCAACTCTATCATCCCAACGAATTTCTTAAAGTAGTTTGGTTTTTATTAAGTCTGCCGAAATTTTTGTGCCAGAATTTTCTATCGTCATAATCATGGGCTTGTACTTGTCGCTTAATCCGGCCAACAACAATGTGCCAATCTACTCATCGTCTATTTCCTTTCCGGCACCTTTTAACTTGTGGGCGGTCATAATAATTTTGTTGACGAAAAATTCCATCGTAGCGCAATCCACTAGTCTTGTTGAAACTAATTTACGCAATAATGGTACACGACGAAGTAGACCGGAATCTTCAAACGCCACTTTCAGACTGTCCCAAACATCCTTCGCCATATTTGCTTTTTGAATATGTGAAAAATTCACACTGTCCACTAATAAAACAATCGACGCCTTGGATTTTGAATCTTCAATTTTTTTTTCTGGATCACTTTCCTTGCATGTGCCTTCAACATGACTTCAAAGGTCATTCATTTGAAGATATGCTTGTGCAGCAAATTTCCATATCTCATAGTTATCTCTTTCACGCAATTTCTCTATGGACGCAAACGTTGCCGCCATTTTAATTTTTTATTTTACACAAAAAAAAATAATTACGCAAAACTCGTAAACCACGAAATTTAACAAATTGAACTTCTTTTTTTTATTATTTAAGTGGATCTGGGTCCATAACCTGATGTGATTATGTACTTAATGCTTATGTACTTAAATAAAAAGAAATATAATCCGAATAAAACGACAAGCGTTCATACACGAGGTATTTATTTTAGAGAATAAGTACAAGAAGGAAATAGAACGCCACAAGCGGCTATTATTAAAAACAAAACAAAATAAACGCTTAATAACTCGCACACTTAATAACTCAACAGTTTGAAACGATTGAAAACTGCCAAAACAAAATGATTAACTGTCTACTACTCCTCAAAGCGAAGTAGAGAAATTTAAAACGGAGTTTCTAGAAGTTAAAACGTTGACCGTCAACAGGTTAAAGTGAAGGTTCCATAAGTTGATCAAAAGTTAGAAAATAAAATCGAACTTGTCTAACAAAAATTTCAGCAGACAGTAGTTCAATGTCTTGGAAATGAGTTTTATTTACATACAAATTTCAAATAGGTTAGAATATAATACACTAGGGATCTGGGGCGTGTAATCCGTCGTGTTGGATACGTTCTCTATGGATGCCTAATATCGTTGTTTTTCTGTCGATAGCGATACATCAGAATTTGTAGGATGGCTAAAATAATCTTGAATTTCAATAATATGTTGTGAGGGCACGCGGAATTAAATTTTCCAAAACAACAAAAAAACACGTTCTTCTTCCTCGACGCTCAAATACACACTTCTTTTCCTTTTTTATTTTTTATTTTTTATAAAATTTAGTACACAATGAAATTATACACAATTCAAACAAATTAGTTATTGGTTTAGCCGCTTGTTGCGTTTCTTTTCTACATTATATAAAATAAAATTCAAATACATATTACGGTTTGAAAATCTATGCTTACAGATTCGACCATCCTGATAAAAGATCGACCTCGATCAAGTATAGGTATTAAATCAAGTTACTTAAATTTACATATATATCTATAAATAATTTCGAATTTATTTTTCATTCATTTGAGTATAATTGTTGATATAAGTTTCTTAATAAATCAGCATTAAGTTCCAACAAATTTATGTTTATCCCAAGGAAATGACCTCCACCAACCGCATTACTAATTGGACCAATATATAGCACAGTATATTCAATAAAATATTTACGATTATGATAGATAACTATGAGAATACCTTTACACCCAACTTTTAAGCTCATAATTTTTTTTTTAAACCTTAAAATATCTAATCGGCCCCAATAATCCGCACTTACTAAAAATGGCATCAATTCATTTGATAAAATAGTAACATAGTCTCTGTTACATGTATATAAAGTTTGATTACATTTCAGCGGCTCGGTTCCATCTATCAATTTTAATGTAATTTGCGTTGGGCTGCTATACACAATTTTCACTAAATTAGTTAGTAGTAATTCTTTTATTTTATTTGTTTCATAGGTTATACGGCCACTTTTCGTACAAATACCGTATTGATTCATTTTATGTAAAATTATTATCAGACTTTTGCTGTGTAAAACAACAGATTAACTAGTTATCACACAAACAGTACACAACTTTCGTATGCAACGATTAACGAATAATTAACTACATTTCTTCACGCTATGATGATTCGATTTTACCAAGTACAATAAGTCGACTTTGATTGATTCCAGCATATTCGCAATCAGCATGCACTTTATATTTATATTCAATATTTTTTGGAAGGCAATTAGATTTAATAATACTGATAGGACTGCCAGTATCAACCAGAGCAGACACATTAATACATTTACTACATTGCATAAATAACTTAAATTCTAAAAAAATACCTGGCGATGAAATAGACTTGATGACTGAATTACCATTTTTGGTTTTCGACCCTTTAACAAAATCACCAGATATTTCTGTAACCTCATTGGATTGCACTGACGACACATTTTCACATAAGTTTTCGTTATTGTTGTTGTTCTTGTTAATTACTGATATGTTCTGGTCTGAACAATAATTCACACTGGAGTGCTGCTTATTTTGACTATTAGATAAAGAGCGTACACTCGATTGCATAGTCGTATTATTTTTCGTCGGACATTCATTCATACGGTGGCCAACAAGCCCACATGACATGCAAGATCCATAAGGTCGTTTCGGTTTATTACATTGACTGGATACATGACCGGCCTTACCACAATTATAACAATTAACTTGTCGGCTACGATTTTGAACATTTGGTTGTTCCATTGCTTTCGACTCTGTCACACCACTTTTTGATTTATTTTGCTGATTTATTCCCCTTTCTTCAGCAGTTATATTCCTCATCGCTTCCAGTAAATCTTCTTTTGTCCCAAATCTTTGCATTCTTGCCTGTGATTGTAATTGGATGTTATTCATCCCCTCAATGATATAATCGATAATTTCACGATCGGATATTTCCAAATAATTTGCTAATGTCACTTTATCTTGATAATATATTACAAAATCTTCATGTGTCTTCCATTTACGTTGCTCAAATTTACGTCGCTGTTCTATGTTGCTCGGTCTGATATCGTACAATTGACGCATGGCTTCCAATAAATTGGTTAAACTATAGGTTATGTGCTCCGCTTTCGAATGAAACCAATCAGCCGCTTTACCTATAAGTTTATCGATCACTTCAATCTTAAACTCGTCCTCATTTGGTTCATAAGACCTCATTATTAAATGGACTTTGTTCATGAATGTTTGGAACTTATCACATTCACCATTGAACGTTGGTAGCATTTTACCTAATCGCTGTACCCCAACAGGTTTAATTTCTACTTCAGATGCATGTGCACTATTCATACCACTTTGTTGTTGTGTTTGAGTTATAGTGGTTGTTCCAACCAACTTTATACTATTTTCAGGAGGTGACAACATTTGTTGCGGCAGTGAAATTAAATTTACTTTATCTTCCATTTGTTGCATTTGTTTTTGCAAACCCGTTAATAAAATCAGCATGTTATCATCATTTTTTGATTTTTCGCGTTGCATGATATTAATCATTCGTTCTTGTAACTCTTTCTTGTTTCCAATGGAATCTTCATTTATATTTTTCAATTGCTGTTGCAATTGATCAGCATTCATTTGCAAAATATCACCCACACTAAAACTCATTATTACTTCAGATAGTTCGAATACACGTGGGAATCCACAATATTATATTTTTATATATCTATATTTTTTTTTTTTTTTTTTTTTTTTAGGTTATATTTCCTAATTAATAATCACTGCAAAAATTTAGATTTTACACACACTAAATTTTTGTTACCACACAATTTTTCAAACTATCCCACTTCTGAATTGTAGGATGGCTAAAATAATCTTGAATTTCAATAATATGTTGTGAGGGCACGCGGAATTAAATTTTCCAAAACAACAAAAAAACACGTTCTTCTTCCTCGACGCTCAAATACACACTTCTTTTCCTTTTTTATTTTTTATTTTTTATAAAATTTAGTACACAATGAAATTATACACAATTCAAACAAATTAGTTATTGGTTTAGCCGCTTGTTGCGTTTCTTTTTTACATTATATAAAATAAAATTCAAATACATATTACGGTTTGAAAATCTATGCTTACAAATTATGATTTTTGCAACTGCCATTAGGGTGTATATTAGAACGTAATGATGAATATAGTGTCTGAAACTAGATGAGTCCAATAATTCTGGTAAGTCAGTTTCCTTGCGTTATTTCTGAGATTTCGCTCCCTCTAGATTGATGATGTCATTTTTTTTAGATGTAATAAAATATGAATTAAAGTTATGAGAATTTTCTTCTATGGTTGTGAGGGGTTTGGAATCGACAATTTTCGGTGTTGTAACAGTAAATATTCATTGGTTAATAAATCCAATAGTTCGGTTGGTTCAATGTGTATAGCTTTAGTTATCATGTAAACAAAGATTGCTAAATAACCCGTGTGTGCCATGTGGCCTCTTGCTTTTATTATCTGGATAATAAGTGGTCCAGCATACTCCAGTCTCTACAAATGGCCTTCCATTTGAGGAGTGTTACGTATGCTGGTAAATTTCCCATGAGCTGCGTTCTAGTCTGATCATTGAACCGATGACACCTTACACATTTAGCTATTTATGTCGTGTTAGACTGCGACTGTGTATAAAATCCTGTGATTAGTAATTTAGCTCATTAGATGGTCCTTTGGGATGATAGCTGGTTATATGCTTTTAATGATAGCCCGCTGCGTTTTGAACTCGTCCGCCGACTCGTAAGTTTCCATCGGGTCGGAATGGGTATAACGATGTAATTTTACTTGATTTTGCTAAATCTTTCTGGTTTATAAGATGCCGAATTTCAGTGTTAAAATGGTGTTTCTGTGCCACTTTTACAGCGCTAGCTGGATTGCAGTAACAAAAATAATCTGAGAACCGTTCCACCATAAACTACGTAGTTAATTCGTTTGCTTCGATAGCCCTAGATACACTATTAGCAGGGGTTGACATAAAACCACTGAGATGGAGAACTTATTTTAGAGATTCGATTTGCAAGAAATGTTTTAATTTTATAAGCTTTATTCTTCCCACAATCTATATCGAATCTGTCCAGAAGTATCTTGGAGTCCGCTCTAACTTCACATCTTGTTGCACTTTGTCCATTAAGTTCGCAAGTAAACATTTCTTTTCGATGTCTTTAGGCAGTTCCTGATCCTAAGTTACGCCGGAGATCCATAGAGATTGCATAGGGGTTTTAGCTTAGATTAATGTTGTAAACATCCATTCTAGTGGATCAACAAATTTGGATGACTCAGAAAACATTTTTGTTTTGTCATTTCCCCTTTTTTGTTGTTAAGATTCACCTTGAATCCAAATGTTGGATTCCAAATTAACCTAGTGTTTTAATTGATTCGTTGATAATATTAAAGGCTCGCATGATTTCAATTTGAGTTCCATTTTCTTAATCTTTGATATGTAAATAATTTTGTGGCAGTTGTGATTTCGCTTCCATTTACTCTCCCAATTTCAACATAAGTTTTTTTCGTTGGTTGTTGTCTGATTTATCTCGATGCCTCCTCGGTAATAAACAAAAATTTGTGAACCCGGGTCAATTTATTAACATTCGTAGTAGTTTCGATTGTTGGTTTCTAATTTGGACTTGAACCATTGCTGTGGCCAATAAGTTCCCGTTTAACTGATCGTACTGGTTCACTAGTCTTTTAAACCATGTCCCTGTATATACCGTACGCTCTTAATAGTTAAGTGTCCCAAGGTTTGAGACCTATTGGTTTTGGTTTTGTTGCTTCTAAGGCTTGGAATTGTCGTTCTAGAACCCCGAGACAGTTTTGTAAATTTGACATTCTTTTAGGGCTCCCAATTGACATTTCGTGTATCTTGGATGTTTCATTATCCAGTTTTTCATCATAATTAGAATTATGATGTAACACCATGATCCTTTGAGAGTGCCTAAGTTTTTAATGGCATATTGGCCTTCAATTAGTACATCGTGCAGTGATCTTATCGATGCTGCTAACTCTGATTGTATTACTGGAAAGTAATCGTATTTATATGGTTCGTTGCTAGGAGCCTTTCATTTTGGTATCGGTTTAAAAAAATTGCCATACGTCTTTATAATTCTTCCATTATGATTCTTCCGAATAAATCACGAAACGAGGCTCATTTCAAAAGAGTGACATCGCCATAAAATTGTGGGATTTCAATCCGTTTTACTTAAACAGCCTGCATAAAATAACACCGTATGGCATATTTAAACTACAATTTGAAACAGTAGTCATCAATAATTGGTGAAGTGAAGAAGATTGCGCCGCATCGCTGATTGTAGCACTAAAACAAACTGCACCTGAAACTATACAGATTGTTCCAGAAAATAGGCACAGTGATTACAGTTGAGTAATACAAATGTTGGAGCGCAAATATGGAGGTGATCATAAATGAGAGCTTTACAGAATGGAGCTAAAAGTTTGATATCAAAAGAGTGGGGAATCATAATACATTGGCCAGATTACAAGGAGAGACTTAAAATCGATGCATTCATTGACAGTGCCAATGAATAATTGATCACAAAGCAGACCATTTTCCGATCGATTGAGTCATAGGCTTGTTGGAAGTCCAAGAACATCTGATGTACTTCACGAGAGGTTTCGTAATATTTAGAAAGAATCATCCTCAGCAAAGAAACTTGATCAGTGACTGATCGATTTGGATGAAATCGTCCTTGGTAGTTATCTACAATTTCCTTCGCCAGGGGGGTGATTCTCTCATATATTATGTAAGTCAGTAATTTGTATGCTGTGCACATTGAGCAAATCAGAAAAATGCTCCTTTCAAGTGTCGAACACTGCATCGATGTTCACGGATATTTCTGTCTTGGTTCCGAATGGCGATAGACCTATAGGTCTGAAGGAATGGTGCAGTTGTCACATAAGTCAGTCTGTTTTTGCTAGCTCTAGCATTAAAGTCACCAATCACTATTCTGACGTCGTGCTCCGGTATGGATCTCATTAGATCATCTAAATTGTTTTAAAATGAGTCTTTATCTGTGGGTTGACTTATATCAGTAAGCGCATGACTACAATTGATTGTCAGGTTGGCTAGTAGCATGCGTAAACGTATAGCTTACACATACGAATATCAACTGCTTTCAAATCTTCTGAAATCTCCTACAACAAGCCAAGGATGCTGTGGTGGAATTCTAAGAATAACATGCTTGTTTAGAATTCTTTTACCAAGCACGAAGGAATGTCCCTTAACTTACAGGGACCATTGCAAATATTACTCAATTTAAAATTATGTGAAGGACTTATATAATCATAGCAGGGAGAGAGTTTTTTGACATATTGATGAACTCACGTACAAGATCACCACTTATCCGATTTCAAAAGGTTCGTAAACTTCGAAGGATTCACTCTAATTTTGAATAACAAGATTGCCAATACTCGAATTTTGGGGTACTAGAAAATGGTAAACAATTTCCGCCTTCGCAATGTTCAGTTTGGATATTAAAAACACTTGTATGTCTTGTTTAAATGTTGAACACACAAACCTAGAAGCTTTAACTTATTCTAATACGGGAACAGTTTAATTAGCACTACTTTAATTACCGCAGCTCAAAAATTGTATACTGCCATTCACAAGTAGATGTCTCTAAAAACTGTTTAGAGTTACTGAATTGATTATTGGTTTGAGTCTCGAACACTTATAATTTAGGAAAACTTTTATTGTAGATGTCACTACAAACAACTAAAGAATAAAATAAATTACTTACATTAAAAGGTAAAAAATAAGATGAATAGAAAGCGATTAGCGACGTTTGAAGAAGGTGGTGGGTTATCAATTGATTTGTACCGGAGAATTATACAATTTTTGTTTTAAGAAATAATTAATTTCTCGTGGTTTTGTTTTCCTTCCGACATTTAGAATGAAGTTAAAAAAGTTTTTCAATTTATCAGTAATGGGATCGAGTGATAAATAAGCCCAATAACTAAGATAAAGCCGGAATAATTATTTTGTTGAGTAATTTTTTTGGTACTGAATAATTTTGGAGAGATTATACAGCAGATTGGTTTTAACCTAAAAACAATTAAAGTTGTAACAAATTATTTTAAAATGTTTAACGTAAATGGTGATTATCAAAATCAAGATAATAATAAAACCAGTGAAAAAGTGAACACTTGGAAAGAAATCACCGCTTCCGAAAAAAATAAATCGGTTAAGTTGAACGATGAGGATCTTAAAGTTAGACTACCTAGCTATCGTTTTATCACGCAATGCGAGTGGTTTGAAAAATTCGTGATAATGTGTTTAGTTATAGTGTGTTAGGTATGCAATGAAACCAAAATGGAAAACGCGGAAATAATTCAATAAACGATTTAAGTAATAACTTCCTGGGCCTGTTACGCAAGTATGAAACTTCAGGGCAGCTATTTTTGGATTTGCGATGTCATACAAAAATCCGTGTCCTGCACAAAATAGCATGGAAAATCAGTTCGAGTGCAGAGTAATACTTGGTAAGGTGAACGAAAACAAAGCAAATGTGAAAGACAAAATACGTCATTCCAATCAGAAGATATTTCAATCAATATAAATATACACTACTTAGTACTTACAGTAAAACGATTTACCAATTCACTCAATACACAGAATTCTATAATGTATATTATATTACAGATTATCAGAGGACGTCTCGTGATGAATTAGAATTGATGTTAAACGGTGAAAATTTAGTACAAATTTTTTTAAGGTAAAGTTCACAGAACACCTATCTAAAAATTAAAATTTATACATACGATTTTTATTTAAAAACCTAGTAAAATTATATTTATTTTACTTCAACATTAATTTATACAGAAATAATATTTCAGGAGTACATAGTTATATTTATTGTTAGTAAATTAAATTTATTCTCCTGTCTTAAGTTGTTAACTCCTTTATTACATATTCTAAAAATGAGTCCTTATATGAAATTTGGGATAATAGTTCAGTTTTATGCTCATAAACATTAAAATTTTAAGCCGGTCATTCCAATCACGCTTTTAAGGTAAATGTTATTTGATGGCAAGCTAGAAAATGATGTTTCTGCTGAAGCTGTTGCGGAAAATGTGTGTATGAGTTTAACTATGAGAACTATGTATGAGTTAGCGTGTACTAACATGGTTTTTTGCCAGGTAATCTACAATTACTAACCTTATGAGTTTTTCTGGCCATGTTTTTAACGCCGTGAGCAGATTGACGTCATTTACACACATTTTTCGAAAGCGTTCGACAAGTTAAATCATAATATTCTTTTACAAAAATTGATTGTCTTCGGTTCCAATTTCATTCCGGTGGCTTGGATTGCTTCTTATCTAAGCTTACGAAAGCAATACGTAAAAATGTTGGGCGATGTTGCATTTGTATATACCGTACCATCGGGTATCCTACAAGGGAGTCACCTAGGTCCAATGCTTTTTATAATCTTTATTGATGACGTGGTTCAGTGTTTTAATTATTGTAGATGCCTTTTATATGCAGATGATCAGAAAATGTATGCCAACATTAATTATTTTATTGACACTGAGCATCTGCAGCAAGAACTTAACATATTTTGTAATTGGTGTGTGCTGAATAAGTTGTCTCTTAAGGCGCTTTTATGGTTGCGTTCGTTCGTTCGTTCATTCGTTCTGTATTTTTTTTTCAACCAATCATGTTACCCGAAAATGACGTATATTTTTTCTGTATTTTTTTCGCAAGAGTTCTAACTTTTTTTACTGAACGAATATAGAGGGAAAGAGAATAGAATATAAAATGAAAGACAATATGAAAAAATGACAACTGGTAAAATTTTGTTGGTTTTCGTGAAGTATCGACATTGTTTAAACATTTTTTTTTGAACCCTGCGATCTTTTCTGGGCCTGAAGTTCTCTAACTCTTTCGCGGTTAATTTTTTTTAACGTCCTACCTTACGCCGTCACCAACTAAATCGGGGACGCACGAATACAGGTTCGATTTTAAATCCATCATACGCAGCCAGTTATGAAGGCATACAGTTGCTTTAATCATATTAAGCACAGATTCTCTACTGGCAATAATCGGCTATCGAAAAATTCGCCATTTAGAACTCAATATCCCAAACGAATTTTTTACAACTCTTCTGGCCCTTGATAAACGATAATTAAATATCTCCTATTCATGGCTTAATATTACTGCTCTCCTTCCCGGATATGGGCGCATTATATTTTCCAATAAGGGAAATGGCTCATCTCCCACTAAACAATATGGCAAAGCAACTGAGCTGCCAGGGAGGACCGTCTGATTTGTTATTTTTAAGGATGGACATATTGCTACAATACGCTTTCCGACTTCACTTCTGCGGAAAATACCACTAGCATTATTTTTTCCGGATGCACCAATGTCGACCAAAATAAATATAATCGGCGTTACATACGGCCACAATGCTATGTGAGTTTTTGTAATTTTTAGCACGAGCTATTGGAATTTGCAAATGCTTGGAACACAAAATATTATACTTAGTTAAACGTAATATATAAGAATTATTTTAAGAAACTATAATCTTTTACCTGTATAATAACGTGTTTGCCGTCAATGGCACCTAAACAGTTAGGGAAATTCCATTTTATAAAAAAATCAGATGCAATATTTTGCCATGTCAATGTTGATAGCTTTGGAAACACTAGGGATTTTAAATTATCCCAGACCGCTTTAATAATAAATAATAAACTTAACATTAGAATAAATATTTTGGTTAGTCTTTAATATCGCTTGACAAATCAATATTATAGTGGCCGCACATTAAAATAAAATTGTACCTAAATCCCCGACTATTGCTGGTCCCGGGTTCTATGTAAATTACTAACAAAAAATTTGATAAGCGATACTAAAGCTGTTCAATATTTCTTATATAGTCTAGTAACCGTAATGTTGATGGCAACCGCTCTCCTGCAATTATAGGATTACCAGTAAATCCCTCGTGTTTTTGTATTGCTAGACCAATTATATATAGTAGGTCATCAAACACTTTGGCGTCATTCGATGGCAATTTGTAAATGCCCCAATATTACTTAATCGCATGTCCGATATTATATGGTTATAAAACCCCTGACCAGCTCGTGGTTTCAATATTTCACTGGCATCATATAATCTCCTTTTTCTGTTCCTTTTATTTAATGTATAATACCACGTGATTATACCACTAGCAATAACATTGTCTGATAAGAGGATGCTTTCATCAAAATCATCCATTTTAGTAAAATCAAGTTAAATAAACAACGATATATTTTGACAATTCAAATTCGTAACGTATATACAATGAATACTAATTAAAACAAAATATTAAATACTAAAACAAAACATGGCAACCAAATCGTTCTGCGATTTGGTCGTCAACCATAAAATCATCAAAATAATTAACCTGAGGCCACTTTCATAGAAAAATTCTGCAGAATTCTTCAGTAATATTTCTTCGGCAAAACATGACGGAATTAAATATTGTTTATCTTTTTTAGTAATTATTTAGTAATAAATAAAAAATTTCAATTTTAAGTTGGTATACACTTTCGGAATTTACTAAAAAAGATAAACAATATTTAATTCCGTCATGTTTTGCCGAAGAAATATTACTGAAAAAATTCTGCAGAATTTTTTTATGAAAGCGGCATGAATGAACGAATGAATGAACGAACGAACGAACGAACGCAACCATAAAAGCGCCTTCAATCCTAATAAATGTAAAGTTGTATCTTTCTCAAAAACTCGGACATCTTGTATTGTGGCGCCATATGTCTTGATGGATGAACAAATAAGTCGAGTGTACGAAATTTTAGACCTTGGAATAATTTTTTCATGTAATCTAGGGCGTTTTTAATGTTGTGATTAATTAAGAGATATAGTGGAGAGTTTCACGATCCCTACATGTTGACATATCTTTATGTTACCTATGTTAGGCCCCATTTGGAGTATGCTTGGGTCTTATGGCATCCTTTCTATCGGGTTCATGCTGTCAGAATTGAATGAATTCAAAAACAATTCTTGATTTATGCATTACGCATAAATCAAGAATTGTTTAGTCGGGATATTCTGTGTTCAAGGATTAATTGGCCGGGGTTACTTGGGAAGTTTAGCATTTATGTTCCACAGAAAAATTAAGGATTGCGGCCGAGTTCTCTTCGTTTTCAGTTTTGTTCCAATCACTTTAGCAACACATAACCGTTGTTAAAAGTTCAAATCGAGTTTAACAAGAGTTTTAATTTATATGATTTTCATATTTCGAGAGAGTTGTTCAAAAAACGTTTATTATAATTCTATTGGTTTTATTTTTATATATAATTTACATATAGCTATTTATATTTAGTGTTACTTTTTGTTTTTTACCATGGCGGTGTGCATAGTATAAATACACATAGTACTACCATCAAAAGAAAAAAGAACATTTTACCTATTGATGTTCCATGTCGAGTCGATAGAATATTGTCAAAATTTAGTATAAATATATGACATTTAGGCGATTATACATATACAAATATTTTGATTATTTTAAAACGATACCAGTAGCGACATCTAGCACGTCAATGGGCTAACATACCATGGTAGTACTATGTGTATTTATATTATGTGGTGTGTGAATAGTGAAACTATTGTATTTTACAATCATTGACGAAATAATAAATAAATAAATAAACTAATTTATAAGTTTCAGTAAAAACCCAATTTAAATTTTTGCTTTTCAATTGGAAAGACAAACTTATTATTAAGCTCTTTTTATCGACAAACAGAACTTGCATGTACATTTGGTTTTAATAAGTTTACAAGATACTTTTTGTTAATCGGCGAAATATTATGTAGAACTCCTCACAAATGATCTTGTAGAAATTCAGCATTGATTGCTTCAGCATTGATTAAAAATTATACTTTATCTTAATTTTTGTTAAATCACCACCATAATCATTTTCTCTAATACGCTTTTTCGAATTTACCATTAAATTACAAAAAAATCAAGTTGAAACAATAAATCATGTTAGACTGTCAAGATTATACTACAAACGAAAATGCTGCATGTCTTGTGGAAAGTGGTATGTTTTACACGTATGTCCTAGTGCATTGATTATGCCGCTAGATGTCAGTCAAAGTATCTAAAATATAAACAATATATTTGTGATTATCCTGTGAAAATAATTCAAATTGTACTTAAATACACTAAACAACGAACATCATTCCTGTTGGAATTATCTCGAACAAAAACAAAAATAAGAAAAAAATCATGGCCGACTATCATTTTATTAAAACAATCTGTTGCTTTAAAATATTACATTTTTTTTGGTAGGTTTAGGGTTCTTTTTTCGTTCTTATTTTAAGCTATTTTGTAATTATTGTTGATTTATAATATTTTATGTTTTCCGTTTGAAATGTTTTTAAGGACAATATAAAAAAAATCTCTTGACAATGACTGGTACTATATACAAGGTGTCCGCCGGGAAGGTATACTACTTTGTTTGGCCGCCATTTTGGTAAACGTTAGTATTGACAGTTCATATTTGGCAGTCGTGAAATAGACACGTGGCAAATTTATTATGGAAAAATATTCGATAAACCAACGTGTTTTAATCGTTAAAACATTTTATCAAAATCAATCATCGATTACTGTGACGATGAGAAAGTTACGTGAAATTTTTGGGAGAAACACCGTGCCAACAAAACGCACTATTTATCGTGTAGTGAATGATTTCGAAGAAAGAGGGTCTGTAAGTGATAGGCCCAAGCATGGGCCACAACGTACTGCAAGATCATCTGAAAACATTAGTGCTGCTCCAGAAAGTGTTCAAAACAATCCATCAACCTCAATTCGACGCCGAGCTCAGGTCTTCAAAGAACAAGTTTGGCCACAATTTTGCACAAGGATTTGCATTTGTTTCCATTTAAGATTCAGTTGACACAAGAGCTTCTTCCACAAGACCATTTACGCCGCCGTACATATGCCAATAGGATGTTACAGCTCGCCCATGACAACCCCGATTTTCATGATGAAATCATAATGAGTGACGAGGCACATTTTCATTTAAATGGATCTGTGAATAAACAGAATAGTCGGTTCTGGGCAATGGAAAACCCTCAAATTATTCATCAGTCACCTTTAAATCCATTAAAAGTGACAATCTGGTATGCAATTTGGTCAGGAGAAATCATTGGACCTTACTTCTTTGAAAATCAAAACGGCGTAACGGTAACTGTGAATCGATATCGTGATATGATTGAGAACTTTTTAACGCCACAACTGCGTGATTTGGGCTTGGTTAACATGTGGTATCAACAAGACGGTGCCACATCGCATACAGCCAGGATTACAATGGAATTACTGCGGGACCTCTTTCCACAACAAGTTATTTCAAAAAATGGTGATGTTGATTGGCCTCCACGGTCGCCTGATTTGACTGCTCCGGACTTCTTTTTATGGGGATATCTAAAAAGCAAGGCTATGCAAACAAACCAGAAACGCTTGAGCAACTCAAACAAAATATTCGTGATGAAATTAATGAAATACGAATATTTGAAATATGCGTGAAATGTGTGAGAATGTAATGAAAAATGTGCTCAAAAGGACTCGCATTTGTGAGGCTAACAGATGCGGAGGTTTATCTGATATTGCATTCCATACATAATTGCCGACATTAAATAAAACATTTATCAATATAAGATCCATTCTCTTTCATTTAATCAAAAATTATAAACAAACAAAGTAGTATACCTTCCCGGCGGACACCCTGTACATTGATCGTGGCGCCCCTTTCAGAAAACATGATCTATAGATACTAACACGAATGTACGAAAAATAATTTGGTTTTCTGACACATTACCAATAAGAAATGTACGAAATTCAGTTTCTCTTCATGATATTATAGTAAACCAAAGAGGAAATATTTCCTATAATGATTATGGATCTGTTTCTTGTTGTTTTTTGAACTTATACTTAGGTCCAATTCTTGACTTATTTCAAATAAATCGACTTATTTGACTTATTCAAGATGTCGGTTAGTTTTTATTACAATATTGTATTATATATTATTATATTATTTTTTTGTTGGAATTGCGAGAAATTGCTTCATGAGAAATTGGCACAATGTAGTCATAACAATGAATGATATAGTCTCTAACGAAACCCCTTTAGAAGCAAAATAATGCCAATATGCCACAGTCAGAACTGAAATTCGGAGACATTATTTGATTATTTCTATATAAACAAAAACAAAAAAATATAATTGTATATATTAATAGCGGGACGACTACAGTTATTGCCACTCTTAATAAATTTTCATAGGAAAGTCGTCTTAGTTTTATTTTGAGAAAGCTGATCGTAATATGTTTATTGTATTCTTGGAGAATATTTAGTTACCTTTTATGCTGTATGCCTTAATCGACTAAACTAACTAAACTAAATTATAACGATTTAGTTCATGCTATATCTACATAGATGGAACTCTAGAACAGTCACTTACTATGCCTCAACTAGAAACTAAACTTAACCAAAAAGTATTATAGATTATTTATAGTTTAAAAATATTATAGTTATTTTATAATTTTTGTGAAAAGTCACTAAAAAATGTCACCTCGAAACATCACCAAATGTCACCTACTAAACAGCTACCACCTATGAGGCAATAGCGGAAGCTTGTACACTTTGAAAAGTTTAGTTTGAAATTCGATTAAGGCACACAACATTACAGACTATCACTTACAGACCCTCTTTCTTCGAAATCATTCATTACACGATAAATAGTGCGTTTTGTTGGCACGTTGTTTCTACCAAAAATTTCACGCAACTTTCTCATCGTCACAGTAATCGATGATTGATTTTGATAAAATGTTTAACGATTAAAACACGTTGGTTTATCGAATATTTTTCTATAATAAATTTGCCACGTGTCTACTTCACGACTGCCAAATATGAATTGTCAATACTAACGTTTACCAAAATGGCGGCAAAACAAAGTAGTATACCTTCCCGGCGGACACCCTGTATATAGTACCAATCATTGTCAAGAGATTTTTTTATATTGTCCTTAAAAACATTTCAAACGGAAAACATAAAATATTACAAATCAACAATAATTACAAAATAGCTCAAAATAAGAACGAAAAGAGAACCCTAAACCTACCAAAAAAAATGTTATATTTTATAAGCAACATATTGTTCGAATAAAATGATAGTCGGCCATGATTTTTTTTCTTATTTTTATTTTGTTTTTGTTCGAGATAATTCCAACAGGAATGATGTTCATTGTTTAGTGTATTTATGTACAATTTGAATTATTCGCACAGGATAATCACAAATATATTGTTTATATTTTAGACAATTTGACTGACATCTAGCGGCATAATCAATGCACTAGGGCATACTGTAAAACATACCACTTTCCAAAAGATGGCAGCATTTTTGTTTGTAGTATAATCTTGACAGTCCGACATGATCTATTGTTTCGACTTGATTGTTTTGTAATTTGATGGTAAATTAAAAAAAATGTATTAGTAAAAATTATTATGGAGGTGATTCAATAAAAAAATAAGATAAAAATAATATTTTTATTATTTTTATTGAATATTTTTATTGAAATCACTTTGTTTTGAAATAAAACATGAAAAACATACAAAATTTATCACAAGTCTTCCAAAATATAAAGTTATTAGCACTGTTCTCTAATAGTTGTTACTCTAAATAAATATAATTATGGTTATACTTATACAACAATTGACATATGGAGAATATATAATTATTAGCACGTTGCGGTAGGTTAATTTTGAAAAAGTTATTGAAATTCGAATTTAGTAAAGTATAAAAAACAGTTAAAAAGTATAAATTTAAATAATATAAATAGTCTTACTATTATCAAATAATAATAAATATATAGATTCAATTATTACGGTAAAATTTGACTTTGCCAATCCCTTGTCTACCTCATACACATTCTTGGACCCTTTTGCAGCGAGTACATTTATTTTCTTTGGGCATAAAAGAAAATTAATGTCGTCGCCATTAAAAATTCTATTTGGCTCATTCATTATTTCCCGATAATTGTTATCGATTAACCATCGTTCAATGCCATCAAACCACGAAAAAATATCGGACAATGTGGAACTTGCCGACGAAACTGGGTCCGTTGCTCTGAATGATAATGTTGTGCGACGTTTTAAAAATGGTTGAAACCACCCTTCACCAGCAATTACCATCCTTTACCAGGGATGAGGTCAATATTGGTGTCATTTAAAAACTGCTGCTCGGCATGTAAAACAGCTTCCTTTTGCTTGGGAAATCCTGTTCTTGTGATATTTTATCCACTCTACAAACAAATTTTCTTCAGCAGTTAATAATGTGGCTGGGCCAGGACGAACTTCAAAAAAATTTGAACATAATCTAAACAGGATTGTTGATCTCGGTATATTGTACAATTTCGTTGTAAGAATCTCTTTTCTTTGGTATTTTAAAATCCAAAATAATAAGATACAACTATTGACACTCCTAAAATGTATAATAATTGGCATGTGCCAATAATTGTATTTAATATATCCCAATTATTGGCACCCTAGTACAATACAAAGAAAATAACCAGTTTATACTACCACATTCTTAAAATAGAAATTAAATCAATAAATTTGAGAGAAATAACTGTAGTTTGCGATGGTGCCAATAACTATATCAAAATAATGGGGTGCCTATAGATGTAGTCATTGCTATATGATCTTTACAAAAACAAAAATATTAGAATTGTAAAGTATCATAACAAAATACAGAGAAACTTTCAAATCCTAGATATATGCTTATCATTCCAAAACGCCATCATCAAATTCTAAAACTAACTAAAAATTTCTAATTTTTGGAAAGTTATGTTTAAATCTTATTTGACTAGTTGATTTCTGCCATTTTCTTAATTTGTTAATTTGTACAAACAAAATTATAATTAATTTTTTCGAAATATTTATAATTATAGTCAATTTCGTGAAATGTGATTTCCCAAAAATCATGTTTGTGAAGTTCGAGTATCGTGTCTGTTCGATGTAAAAGCTTAATAGTACTTGTGTATTTTACACAGGTGGCTCATTTTATTTTATAATCAAAGAAACAAACCAATTTCGAAAATAATACCGATAATTTTAAAATTTTTATTTTTCATTAAATTTAAATACTACTAAAAGTAGGCGGAGTCGCTTTTTTTATATGGATTAAAAATGCATAATTGATTAAAATACTAACTTATGTATTATAAAATAATAATAAAATATTTTGTACGTTTTGATGATTGGGGAGCATTTTTGGGAGAATTCGATGACTGATTGTGTTTATGGGAATGGGATTATATTATTATTTAAAAGTGAAACTATTAATAGAATTTATCGTTCTGTATTGGTGTTGTAGTATTATATTTTTATTACTGTTTGTGTTATAAATTACCAAAAAATAGTTAAGAGGGTGGGGACAAAGTATGTTGTTAAAATATTTATTTAATGTTGGTAATTATTTCTTTATCCAGTTTATATTTTGTTATTATATATAATACAAGCACTTGATTAATTTAAAATTAGTGTATTTCTCTGAAGTTCGATGAGCACGCACAAATCTAATGTTTATTTTCCATTATGGATTAGGAAAGGTTTTTATGTATTTGGTTTTGTTGTTATCGTTTTGAGGGGTGTATGAGCAACTTTCATATACAGATGGACAGGGAAATACATGATATGTGTATTTATACGTTTCATATTCATTTGATCCATTCAATTAGTTTATTTTAAATAAATAATATTTTCGGTTTCAGGACTAAAATACCCTTTTTTATTTCGTTTTCTTTTTTACCAAAATATAGTATCGTGCATACTATAAACATGTACTTATCTTTATAGGGGATAATTTACTTGTATGTATGTGGTAGTAAATATAAATAACCGTATTGAATTTATCATATTGACAATATAATTTAAGCATAATTGAGTATTTAGATTTTTAGTTATTAAAATTTGATAGATCCTATCTACAGTGAGATGGCCATTAAAATATCTAATTTTAAAAGTGTATTCTTGTTACAATAGTTTTTTCTTTATGCAATTTTATAAAATTAAAAATCTAACCAATAGTCAAGAAATAGAATTATTTTTTCCTACCGAAAACCGATAACCCCAATTCTACTATAGAAAATAAAATTTACTTCATGCTTAGAGTACAGACGGAAGAGGTAGATAAGCAGACAAAACATACAAAACGGGAATTGAATTTTCTTTTTATCGTTTAAAATTATAATTTTTTCTTATGTCGGAATTCGATTTAAGAAAAAATATTGCACTACGAGTGTAAAAATGGTACTGGAAATGCTGTCAAAACGTTCGATTGTAAAAACTACTCTTGATAATGTTTTTCTCAACTCAATGCAATTTATTCTACTTCAGTTTTTTGGTGGAGTTGAAATATTTTTGAACACACATAAAGTACCATTTTATTGAATACCAACTATCTAAATCACATTTTAAACTTATAAATAATAAGTCATAAGCTTTTTTATTTTTATGTTTTGATCAATGCAATCATTTGTAGGGCCGAAGCTCTCCTAAATCTGTCGCGATTAAAATATTGTCCTATACTTTACGCTGTCGCCAGCTAAATCGAGGACATGATCGTTTTAAATATAGTAGCAGAGACAAATAGTGTTTCAGTGCTATGCACCTACAGAAGAAGCAGCAACTAAAAACGAATTCTACGAGCAGTTACAAGCTACAATATTCATAACACCCCGAAATGACAAAAATTGTTCAAAAATTGTTCAAGGTGCAAGGAGCAATACTTGGAATTGATAACCCCGGTATGACATCCATCATGGGTAAACACGCACTAAAAAATAAACAATAATGGGGAGATACTCGTCGATTACTGTGTCTCAAATCAGCTATTCATAGGAGGCAGCAAGTTCCTACACAAGAATATACACAAATACACTTGGACATCATCAGATGGAAGAACCAAAATTCAAAATGATCATGTTAACAAGACATTCCTATCCTCATTACAAGATGTCAGAGCAATATGAGGAGCAGACGTACACAGTAATTACCAACTGGTAATAGCAACATTTAAAATCAAACCAGCAGCATAAACGCATAAAGATTAGTCGGAGGAAATACAACATTTGTCATGTAAGTACGGCGGAAAATCATGCGAATGGGGCATTCCGTGGAAGATAATTGAACTCATTAGGAAGAATATATATGGATGCCGGAAATCGAGTTCAATACAAGGTGAAGCAAATATCACAACACACGAGGAGTCAGACAATGATGTATACATCATATTCTCTCCACTATTCTTCTTAATAGTATTAGATAATATCATGTGAAAATTGGACAACACATCCCCCAATGCCATTCAGTGGAATCTAAAAGAGCGCCTCAACGACCTATGCGGATGATATATGTCTACTAACGCATAAATACGCAGACATGCAGCAGAAAGCTCAGAAACTAGCTGATTTGGCACAGAAAGTCGGTCTCAAAATTAACATTAGAAAAACAAAGGGTGTGGGACGGAACTGAAAAGGACATCAATCAATGCATCAACAAAGCACGAAATACATAAGGTGCTTCACAAGATCTGGACTGCATCCGTCCCACCACGAACTACAAAGAGTCAAATGTCAATGCCTGTGTGAAAGCATTGCTGCTGTATGGCTGTGAAACGTAGAAATACACGCAGAAGATCACTACTAGACTACCGGTATTTGTGAATAAGTGCCAAGCACAAATGAGGCACTTCTGCGCCAAACCAGACAGATCGAAATTGAGTGTGAAATTAAGAAATGGAAATGGATTGGGCATACACTAAGGAAACTAACAATTATATAACACGAATGTCAATCGAATCCGCAAGGGAAGAGACGAGTAGGTCAACTAGCCATAACCTGGAACGAATAGTGTTAGCCGAAGGAAAACATCTCGGTAAAACATGGGGTGAATGAAAGCAATAACCCCGAATAGAGTAAAATGGTCCAGCCTAGTAAACGCCCTATGCTCTTAAATTGGAGATAAAGGAAAAAAAACAATGATATATGGAAATTTGATACATCTGATACATCTGAGACGTATAGAGTTTTGGGTACAAAGCAAAATATTGATAGAAATGGATGGTTTACTTATAAAGATAAGAATGATCTTCCAATTAAAGTTAAGGCTAGAGGCCTCCATCCAACTTGTTTAAAGGAGGATATAATAAAAGACCTAATAGGGAAGGGATTCAAAATTGAAGGTGCAGCAAATGTGCTCAAGAGAGAACAAACAGAATATGCAGGAGGTGTTCAAACCACTAAAAGGGTTTATTTATGCTGACTTTTAAAAACAAAGAAAATGTAGAACATTTATACGACATAAGGGCCATCCTCAACATATAAGAGTCAGAATAGAACCATTGAGAACATCAACTGACCAAATTCCTTAATGTAAAAAATGCTAAGGCCCCAATTCTTGAAAAGGTTCTAAACTGCATAGAAACCTTAAACATTCGGCTTGTGAATGAAGAATAAAGCATAGAAGCACTAACTAGGCGCTTAAATAATCAAGATAGTGAATGAAATCAGTTCCATGAATTACTTAAATATAGAAATAAATCAAACACTTAGAATTGTCTTCTGGAATGCAAATGGACTAATGCAAGATATTACAAATGGACTAATGCAGAACAAGAAATATTTGTAAATAGAGAAAAAATAGATATATGCCTAATATCTGAAAGTATGGCTCAGAGGACTAGAATATAAACTGCATCGAGATCTACCAAAGCAGTTTTATCATATTCTAAAATCCTACTTAGCTGACCGACAGTTTAGGGTAAAATATGAAGATCAAGACTATATTGATAAAAATAAAAGCAGGAGTACTACAACTTCAAGGTAATGTTTTAGAGCCAATTATTTATATCCTATATACAAGAGATTTGCAAGGTAAAACTCACATAGCAACATTTGCTGATGAGTGATGGCACTGCAATGTTATCAATTGGTAACAGAGGAAGCAAATTGCAAAAATAAACTAAATCAGGATTAACCATTGGGTTATATCCCACAATCCAGTTGTAATAAAACTGTAATAAAAAAAATTAAATTGAATTTCACGCGGATAGCCTCTAATTTAATAATTAACAGCCATTTTAATAATAAATGCGACCGTTAAAAAAAAGGTACTACCATTACAACAAAAATAATATGACGATCAATACCCATGTCGTACTTTCTTAATTATGATTAACTGATTTCATTCAATAAAAGGAAACTAAAAGGACTAACACATCGATTGAAATAAGTAATATTCACCATCGCTAATTAGTTTTTTTTACAGTAGACACAATGACGAATATAAAGCATCGGGAACAACAATATAATTTTATGGAGGGATGGTTAATTTTACTGCTGAAAAGTAAAACTGATGAATCAATGAAGTAATTACAATGCTAAAAGTAAAAGAACTTAAATCATAAAATTTTAAAAGTAATGTTAATTGGACGAACTAAATTTTTCAAGAGTAATACCAATATTAGAGCGGTCCAATTCGTAAAATTTAAATCAAATCCGAGACAAAGCTAACAGCTGTTTAAAAAAAAATGTTTTACACTTTAAAGAGCATTAAAAACTCTAGTAACAAAGATTACAACGCTAAATATATTGTCTGGTGGCAAGACTAACTTTGCCGAAAGGCAGGCAACTTTTTGAACCGATAAAGGAGCAGATTACTTATCAGCTGATCAACCCTGCTACTGACCAACATATACCAAAAAGATACATAATATAATTGACTTTTGCGCGCCGAAAGGTATTGCACTCATAAATTATAAAGCAACATATTACTGTCCTCTGATCGTTCACCCGTAATAGTAATGTTGAGTACCGAAGTTCTAAAAACAGAAAAGATCCAAAACATCTCCCAAACAAGCGTACTAAATGGTCGAGCAAGGTACTTCTCTAGATATTCCACTTAGAACACCAAATGATATTGATGAGACTGCACAGAATATGTTAAAAGAAGTTTTGGTGGAGACAGCAAAAAATTCTATACCCGACTTCAATATTACAAAGAAAGTTAATAAACTGTCCGAGACATCCAGAACCTTATTCAAGAAAAGCGTAGAATAAGGAGACAATGGCAACAATCCAAATCTCCTTAATTGAAGTGGAAACTTATTCGCGCTATTAAAGCTCTAGAATTGCATTGCAAGAAGAATAAAACCACAGCTTACAGAATTATTTAAGTGAACTCTCGATAATTGAAAGAACATATTACTCTTTGGAAAGCAACGAAAAATTTAAAAAGGTCAGTTAATTCAAATTCAACGATTATACTGACAAGTGGAAATTAGGCAAGAAGCGATTAAGAAAAAGTATTAGCTTTCAGTGCTCATCTAAAGGAAGTGTTAACACCTCATCAAGAAGCTACTAAATTTGTGTTACCTGAGCAAACAGATAATGATGCGCCCTTTAATGCTATTAAGTTTAAGTGGAAAAGTGTAAAAAATACAATCAACGATCACATAAGCCCGAAAAAGGCACCGGGTTGTGATCTTACTACGGGAAAAAATGCATAGTCTCCAAGAGACAGACTATCAATTTGAATTCCTAAGCCAATATAAACCCATAGAGCAAGTGCACAAGATTATAAATATAATCAATCACTACTTTGAGGAAAAGAAGTACGGAACCTGTTGTCTTTCTGGATATTTAAGCAAGCATTTGGCAAAGTGCATGAGAGATTAATTTATAAAATTAAAAAACTATTGCCAAACAATTTTCACTTATTTGAGAAATTATCTTTTTCAAAGGAAATTTATCGTAAAACAAAATGAATCAACCACTGACCTAAATAATATTAGGCATGTGTTCCACTAGGCAGCATCCTTGAACCACTGTTGTACTTGTCATACACTACCGATCTACATATTACAAAAAAAAGTAATAATTTCAACATTTGCTGATGATACGGCCATCTTGACGTCACACAAAAACTCACACTGCCTGAAAAAGAACTGGCGACTAAAAGTGAATGAAAATAAATCGACTCACATCACGTTCTCTCTTGTCCACCAGTAAAATTAAACGGTATAAATATCCCTCAACAAACAAAGATTAAATATTTATACTTTCATCTTGACCGAAGGCTTACGTGGAAAAAGAGCCAGTTGAGCCACAATCATATTATAACGACAATAGTGTGTGTGTGTCGTTTTAATTATCCAGCTTTGTGAGTGTATGTGGGAAGCAAAGATCAGCTTCGATCTGATGAGGAATCGTAATAATTTTGTTAAAAATTAATGATCATCTCATCAGGCTATGGCGACCTAGAGCGACGTAGGGTTTTGTGTAATTTCTACTTTACACTCTATATATTTATGTACAGTGCACATGTAGCGTTAGCGAATTATATGGATGTACACGAAATATCTGAATAATTGTTTGTTAAGCGATCGTCGATATTTGGTAGATGTTTACTGTTTTCTGTATTTGATTTTTGGAAATCAATTCAAAACATCATGCTCCCTTCTTTCCTGTTCACCCAACACCATGAGCGTGACTGCCTCTTCTTTATTGAAAATATTAATTTTCTTGATACTTTACAAATTCGCATTTCCGCCTTTAAATTTTGATTTATATCCTACCATTTTGGTTTTTTCATTGGTATCTAACGTAACGTTTATCTAACGAGCATTTTGATCCTATTCCTGATATGTTCGTCACCAGTATAAAAATTGGACCTTCATTTTAAATCTCCGACTCGATATTTGAATTTTGGTTAAATTAAAATTGACATGACTATCCATAAGCATAATTCGATAATTCGAATATGTATGTATAATTTCGACTATAATAACAAATACATACATATAAATATTTCATTGCATTATTAAGGGTGTCTAACAAATTAAAACTTGTTCATTATTTTAGGAAAATAGCAAAGGTACACGGCATTGATAAAAATGGTTTAGATGTTACACAATATCACCCCCAGCATTAACTATTTATATTATTGTATTTATTTGTACACCCATAAATACCGTATCTACGAGTACCACTGTCACATTTAATTTCAATTGATTGAATTTTTAGATTTGTTAAATATATTTGTACTGCATGGTTTAATGGTATATTAGCAAGAAATAATATGCCAGTATTATTAGCTAGTACTATAAGCTACGAAAATTTTCACTACATCCCTAATTTTTTGGTTTGGGAATACAAACAGAAAAACTAATTGTCTTTGCCATAGACAACATGAAAAATAATTATTACAATTATATGCCGTAACAAACTAAATTTTAATCAAATCAAAATAACCCCAACAAACCTTAATCACTGCCACAAATATAACTTTTATTTACATGCACTTTAACATAATCCTATGCTGTGTGCCTCAGAAGACTTGCCAAACTAAACTTTTTGATATAATATTAGTTCAAGCAATATGTCAATAGATGTCATCTGTTGTGCATATACCTTATATCTGAAAAGGCCATTCCCACCAAAGGACAATTTCGTTTGCGTGACATCGGTTAAAACTGTTTTTATGGCACTTGCCATTATAACACCTTTTATTAGAAGGGGTAATTTATCTGTATTAGAGAAAAAGTCTGCCCAAGTTACCAAGACCAAAGTATATTCCAGTGTTGTCAGACATGATGAAATTAAGTTTTGATTTTGAATTTTTGATTGCAGTATTCAAAGAGTACTCAGAGAACGGGAGTCAACAATTCAAAAATTTTAATATTTTTAAACAAACATGAAACTTGGACCATTCTTCAAGAGAGCATCCCACCAATGAACCCGTTAAAACAGAAATGTGGTCATATTTTCGCAGATTTGAAAAATTTGGGTTAGGAGTATTCTTTTAAACGCCTTGGACAAAGGTGGAAGTAAACTAATATGCCTGAAATCAGACAACTCTGTCGTGTTTTCTTTTTGAATGTTTCCATGCAGATGGGTAATAATGAGCAATAATTTATCGCATTAAGAGAAAAACCATCAGATTTACGATTTTTCCAAAAAAATATCAGATGGCAAAGATGGTTTTAATATAGATGAAAAATAACTTTGCTCACTTTTGAAATATTTCCATTTACGAAAAATTAGATTTCTTATATTTATCATGTACATAACATATTTCATTACTAAACCATGGTGGATGGCCTAGTCCAATTCTTACAGTCTTCAAATGAAAATATTTTTCGGACAAGTCCCAAGCTGGTTGTAGCCAAAGATGGTTTATTAAATGTTTATTGAAACATTTTTCCAATAAATAAATTTTCGAATTTTATTTTGGCTTGAATACATTTTTCGGCTCATCCGTCAGGGTGCAACTAGCACGCTCCATACATGACAACGGGTCTGTCACATATCTTTATCTACCGGTACAACTTTATCTTGTCAGCAGTTGTAATGATTTTATAACAGGATGTTCACAGTGAAACACCTGTCGGTGGCGTCCTCGGGTGGCTAAAAGAGGAATGCTCGCCAGGTACACCTGGAAAGTAGGAGGGAAACAAAATACCTTTTGAGAACCAATAAGATTCAGTCAATTGGCTGGAAACTTTATCCTCTTTGAAAGGATGGTCCTATGGATTAGGGAAGGGTCCCTGGGGAGGGCCGAACATTGCATGATAAAAGTGAAGCCAACACCAATTTTATATTGATAGTAGCTGAATCTAGTGAAAAACTGTACACCAAGAAAAAAAAATATGGATTTTTGAGCAAGGTTACAGCAAATGGAGCAATTATTTGCCAAGCTGAGCAAAGAAATTGAGTATACCGGGTGTTTTTTTAAAGCTGAAACTTTCAAATATCTCGGAAAATAAGCACTCTACGAAAAAAATGTACAATATCAAAATTTAATCATTACGAGGGGGACCTACATTAGTGCTAAAATTAGTACCCCCTTCCCCTCCTTGTAGGTGGGGTGGTAGGTAACTTTGAAATTAAAATAGGAACCCTTATTTTTTATTGCAGATTTGGATTCTCCGACTAAAAATAAGTATGTAGGTTAGTTAACTTTCACGAAAATCGGCTAACCGGAGGTGGCAGAATTTTTCTTTATTTTTTATTTTTTTAATACATTTTTGTACTTAATAGTTTTTCTCATGAGTGCTGGATTTTTTGAAATATTTACAAAACTCGAAAAACCCCTATATGGAAGCAGCTACTTCCGGTTAGTCGATTTCCACCAAAATTACCTAATTTACGTACTAATTTTTAACCGGAGAATACGAATCTGCAATAAAACATAAGGGTTTCTATTTAAATTTCAAAATTACCCCCTGTCCCACCTACAAGAAGGGGAAGAAAGGGGAACTTTTAAAGGGGTAATTATAGCACTAATTTGTGTCCCACTCGGAATGATTAAATTTTGATCTTGTACATTTTTTTCGTAGAGTGCTTATTTTCCGAGATATTTGAAAGTTTCAGCTTAAAAAAAAACACCCGGTATATAAAGCGAAAAAAATAAAATAATCAAAATGAATTAAGGTACAAAAAAATCAGTGAAATAGAGGTTCTGAAGAGCTTTGAGAACAGAGATTTGTTCATCATGAATGAACAAACAACAATGACTCATTGACGCGACACACAGCCGAAATTTTAGGCAATAATATACTGAAATTCGAGTTTATTTAAAAGCCCTGCAATTTGGATATATTTACAAATGGTAACACGCTACACTGGACGCTTTCAAAATTTACTTTAGCGTGCTAAGATCATTGCGCTATAATTAGATGTACCATTTACTTTTTCCTTTGCTTTAACACTTTGTACACGTTGGATATAATAAAATTAGATGAATGTATAATCAACCAAGAAAGTTATTCTGATAATGGCAAGTCTGACATAAGTGGAAACAATTATTTGATGAACTACATTTCTTAATTTTAGATTTTCCGAAGTTGTCACTAATTATACATTAAGACTGTGTCCGAAACCATGATAAATATTTGTGTATACAAATTTTTGACATTTATTTGAAAAATATTCCCCTTCATTCCCTATTTGTTTTACGCTGTCCGAAAAGTATAATAATTGATTGAAATATTTTCCCGCCTCATATGTTTTTAAATTCACTTTTTATAAGGTATAAAAACTATAAAGAAAAACTACATTTAATTTTGTGCTTTGTTTAATTTTGTGCATTGACATAGCAACGCAAAAGTTCAAATTTTTTTATATCGTTTTTAAATAGTACTATTACTATAAAACTAAGTAGTGAATTTTATATGCTTTTTTGTATATATCCGAGTGTGCTACGCGATGAGTTTGGATTTTATTATATAGAAAGTTTTGGTATTTGTCAGAAATTATCATAGCAATTGACCGAAATAATTTAGGATTCAGAAATATTTATCATGGGTTTCAGACACAGCCTAATAAATATCATATTTGATAAAAAATAGAATCGATATTTTCCAAAAGAACAATAGATTTAAAAAATTTACTGACGATACTCTCGGATTATTTTGGAATTAAAAATAATCTTAGAACTATGTCAAAAGAAAGATTAATAGAACTAGGAACACTATCAATATAGAAACGAAACTTTCTGGTGCTTTTATCGTAAATTTCCATCAATGAAAATTAGTCTAGCACCGGCTCTGGACTCTGGAAACAACAGAAATATAAAAAACATTATAAACACCATCGAATGATAATAATACTCTCATATTTGGCTTAACAATATTCTCATTGTTCTGATTCAGTAGGGGCCAGTAATGATCTTTTTTGCAGACCCGAACATTATTGTTATTGAAGTAGTCCGTTTGTGCTGTTTCGTTAAAATTAAGTTGAAAATCTTATTACCCTTCCAAAATGCTCTTTGGCTTTTATCTGATTGAAATCTCAAAGACCACCCATCAATACAATTACAACATCTTTCATTCAGCCTTAAACACCAAAGATTTATTTATTAAAATTTTATTATTTCTTTAAACCTTTTACAAATTACAAATATTTAAAATTACAAATATGTTCTTAAATAATATTGGTCTATCGATTTTACCTGAGCATAACCACTCCTGTCATAAAAACTTGCAATACTTTGTAAACATATATCTATAGCGCAAAGGAATGATTTGAGCTTTTTAAACAATGGAAATGTTGTAACTGTAGATTTTTTTTAAATAATTGATTCCTATGGCATGTTTTTAGATTGTTATGAGAGGTTTTAGATTTTCATGATAAATCCCTCCTCAAGCTGCCAGCTCATAATAATGTTTAAATACATAAATAACCTTAAGAATATTCTGGAGACAAACAGTTCGCAAATGATAAAGTTGCCTCAGGGAAAAACGAAGACTTTTCGAAATATTATTGATATGCACTGAAAATTTTAATTTTGTGTCCAATGTAATACCTAAGTATTTGAATCTAGATCCCTTCCTATTTGAGAACAATTATCATTACACACGTTTCGTGGACAAGCTATCAATAAAATTAGGAAAATCTTTAATATTTCTGAGATAAAATAACATGAATCGTATTCATTATCATTATAAAAAACCATCAACTTTATAACATCGCTCACATATACATGGATTGACGCACATTTAATATAAAAATTAAAATAAGATTTGATTTTAATATAGGAGGCTTTGATTTAATATTAAAAATTTCAATGTACGTGTGAGCGATATAGATGACACTATAGTAAGGGAAATACAACTCAAGCAACAACTTTATGTCAACAATGACGTATAACGTCAAAAATAATCGAATTATTATTTTTCTACATTTTTATTTTAATATTGTACTGTTGTAGATTCATCCAGAAGGACTACCGTTATATTTGAAAGTTTATTTCATTGTTTTTTTACTTTTTCTTGATTTTGCGAGAATAAATCACAATATAATTTTAGTTTTCTACCGTTTTACAGTCGAAATATACGTAGTTGTTGTAGTTTTAGATTGGTGAAGTGCAGTTTTTGATAGTGCGTTTGTTTGGATAATTTTCTTTAAAAAAATCTAAATATAGTTTTGTAAATATATCTGGTCGAAAAAAAATCAAATATTTAGTGGATTGGGATTTAATTTAAGAAAAGCGGGTGTTGTTTCAGATAATACAAAAAATATGACAAAAATGAGAAGGCTGTCAGTATGACTGTTGCAACTTGAATGCCAAATTCAAGTTGTAACAATCATACTGCGAATCTTTTATCAACATACTTTTTAATGAACGACAAATTGCAACTGTGTATGAAAAAATATAAAGAGATAAGATAATAAAGGAATTTAAGCATCCAGACTTGGAGAGGGCTATTCTTAACAACGGAGGTAACCGCATAAAATCTCCTGTTGATACAAGATAGTCATCACATAGAGATAGTCTTGAACGCTTGTTGAAAAATTTTCCTGTGATGAGCAATTTAGCTGCTAACCCAGAAAAATACAATATCTCCAAATTGAAGCGCAACGTAAAGGCATTAATCTTCGATGACGAGTTCTTAGATGACTTCAAAAACTCTCTTAAAATTTTGGATCCGGTAATCAAGCTATTAATCTGTGCTTTGATTGTTTGGTTTCAGGGAACCTTTGCAGATAACAGATGAATGGTAGCACACTGGAGTTGCTGATAAGAGATAAAATTGTGATTGTCTTATGCTAACAGTAGTTTGAATATTAGCTACCGGGAAACCAGACCAATTCTGTCAATTCTGACATACCTTTCCCTTCCTTACCCAACACAAATTTACTAACTATTGGCCGCCAAGGTATCTGTAACCGGGTCGATCTTAATAATTTAACTAATATCCTGCCTTATCCTTCCAAGTACTTTATGTAAAAATGGGTGGGCCCGGAATATCCTGTTAATACTTGGCCGTACATTCTAAATCAATCAATCAATCATACGATTTTGAAAAAAGAAACTGATTTCTATTAAAATTGTTTAAATCATCCGATTCAATGTACTTAGCGCGTATCTCTTTAAAAAATTTAATAAAACTCAAAGCGACTTTGGCAGGTTCATTAAGAACAATGCCTTCGGCATCTTTAGTTTGCACCTAACATTGACTCTTCACTTTTTTACCGATTGCCTCATTAATTATTCGCCATTGTCTTTTTATATTGTTTATATTTCTTTTAAATTGGTAGGGATAGTATTGGGCCAGGTTTCTTAACCAGTTTCTCAGCATAAACTTTTTATAAATTATAGGCTTTTTCTAATTGTTTGGATGAGCTTTAAGTTTCTTATCCAATTTAATTTTCTTGTTATTTTTTATTAGAGAGTGTTTTGAGATCCATGGTTTCAAATTATTGGATACATTGATTTGATTGATAAGAGTGTACGGCCAAGGACGAACCAGGAACTCCCGGAATGCTACGTACCACCGTACACCCGTGTTACATATATCAAAACTGAAGGAGTGGATGGAATGTTAGTTATAATAGACTCAACCCGATTGCAGACACCTAAGCGATCGATAGTTAGTATTTTTTTTGTGGCGAAGGGAAAGGAAGGGTAAGTCAGTAATAACAGAATTGGTCCAGTTTCCCGATACCAATATTCAAACTTCTGTTAGTTAGCACAAGTCAATCACAATTATAATGAACTGCTCTGCATTTTGTCATATCTTATCAGGAGCTCCAATCTGCAACTTGCAGATTGGATCTGTAATCTTGCAGTGTTTCTCTGAAAAAAATCTATTAATGGGCTAATTTCTGCAAGTTGTAGGCTGTAATAAATTGAATCAGTTTCCGCTTGAAATTTACAATTAAATTATAAAAATATGAAAAATATAACACATATAACAAATAAAAAATATTAAAATAAAAATATAACAAAATATAATAAATTTAAAAATATAAATATATAAAAAATATAAAACATAAAAACATGAAATATATAAAAAATATAAAAATACCAACAAATCATCCCTAGTGCGTCCAGTTCTAGATAAATAAGCCTGCCTCCACGTCCAGAAAAAATTCGAATGGACCACACTCAACAAAAGAAATAATCAGCATTTTCGTAATGTAGAAAAAATATGCCAAAACTCCAAAACGTTTCCAATAACCACGGCATCCAAACGACTCAAATTGAAAAACCCATCCTAATTCCAGACAAACAACGCTAACAAATCACACCATTTAAAATCGAACCACTCTTCAACCGATTACGAATATCTACAAACATTTACAACCAATTTCAAATTATTGGATACATTTGTAACAGGAAAAAATATTGTAAGCATGATCAGCACAAACTCAGTCATAAACCTTTTGGAAATTTTCACGTGAAAGAAATTTCACAAGTCGAGTAAAGTAATCACATAATTTTGATTTATTATTCATGAAAAGCATACCTGCCGTCTAGTTACACTAAGATCTATAACTACGGAATATATCTTCTGCTGGCTATTCAGGTTCTGCCTAATATGACATAGATGACATTACTAACAGTAAAATTTAATTTTCTAATATACATGTTTTCATATATTTCACTTATGCTAACCGATTTTGGTCAAGTCATTTGAACAAAAACAAATAACAATAAAATCAACACACAGAAATTTTAAATCAATTTAATTCATTTTGTATCCTGTTAACATTCGTTATTTATGAAATAAATGCTTTCTCCAGTAACCACTCCATTATTTCTAACAGCCATCCTCACTACACATTGAAAATATGTACATATTTCTATTTATTCAGCATCATTTTCTCATTTATTTTATAATGTAATAAAAATATTAACCCTCATCATCAAAAAAATAAAAATAAAAAAATCGAAGACACATAAATATAACTCTATACAGGAACGAATACCCCAAAGAGGAAAGAAATAAGCTCTAAATAAGAATATCAAAAAGTTGAAAAGAAAAGTAAGGCAAAAACGTAAAGAAGAAACATTTAATGTTTTACACTGTGCGACTACTGAAATTCTTTAATACCACCATCAACCTAATCATCGTCATTAAAATGTATAATACTTATAAAAAATAAAAAAACAAAAAATAAAACTGATGATCATCATTTTTCGATATCATTACTCTAGCAGCATCATCATCATCATTTGCTGCCTTTTTTCTTTATGTCGTTTTATATACGAATATGATACCAAAAAAATGAAGAAGAAAATTAAAACGAAGAATATAAGAAATTAAATAAAAATTACTTTATTGCTCCTACTTTGAATCATTTATTATGTTGCTTGTTAAACAGTCGTTAAAAAAATTACCGCATACCGGCATATTGCCCAGACAGAGACCAATATACATAAAACAAATTTTATCAAATTATTAAATATGATTTATAAATTGATTGCTAAATTTAGATGACTGAATATTTACGAGCTAAAATGATTTTGTCAAAATGGTGCACACAATTTTGTATCCAGTGTATGTCAATTTGTTGTACTCTACTACTTGTCATCTATTAAATTACCATTTTGATGTTTTGTTTTGTACTTTTTCTTAAATGATTGAATACTACCATTTCTGTTGCACAAACAGATTTGTATTATACATATACATACATACTTACATACATCGAAACGACTATATAAATAAAAAGCACATGCCATCGACAACCAACGCAATATTCATAATGCCATCAAAATATAAGTTGAGCATAAATCGAATTTATAGTGATGTATGAGATGGTCCGATACAACACACGTTAGAATTATTCCAAATCTGTGTACAAACGTTTGTGATGTGAATATATCACATCGTCTGTGCGGTTTTTACATGACAAATTTTCAGAAACATTTGCAATCGTCAATGTGCGGTAAAATAAAATTATAAAATAAAAAAACAAAAATCATTCATAAACATTTGACACATCCGTGCGAAATAGAAAATGATGGCCCAATCATTTGCAATTGTTCACACCATCACAAACGTTTGTTCACGGTACCAACATCACACATAGTCTGTTCCCGGTTTGTACTACTATTGTACACTAGGCCACTGGAAGCTAGTGTAGGCCACTGGAAGCATTGTGCCAATGAATATTGAATTTCAAAAAAAAGAAAAGAAACCATATTTATTCCCAACGAATATGTAAATATTTATAAAATCAATTTTTTTATTAGCTGACATTATATTTATTGCGTTAAGTGTTTTGTACCAATACATAAAAACTGAAAACTTTTTAGGTATTCATTTAATACGTGTGTGTATTACATAAATATAAAGAGATAGAACTTTTTATTTAACGAGGATATAAAAATCATGATAATGCTATCTTGCTTATTCAAATGGATTTTAGTTTTATTGAATAAAATTATTCTTATTTTCAGAAGTAGATTTTTATTTAATAATGATGTGAAAAAAGTGCTAGAAAGAGAACATAAAAAAAAAATAAAATTATATAAAAAAATTAAAAAAGGGCATGGGTTCGTTTAAATATGGAAATATTCTTCATTTAAACACTAAATTGTTACATTTAGGTGAAATTGGAGATGAATATATAAAAATATTCAAGCTAATTTATTAATGTACGAAATGTTGGTTTTGTTGACACATTGTAGTGGGAGTTCGGGTAATCAGGTATGTTTTGGTCAAATTTGAAGAAGCATTGAACATTTTTTGTTTCGACACTGTGCGTATTTTATCGATTTTTGACGTAAATTATTGACTAAACTAAATTGGAGGTTTGCTGACAGCAGTCGTAGAAATTTTGTTTTTTATTTAGGTAAAATGTAAAACAAAAAACTTAATAATCGCCAAATCAATTACGATTGATTTACACAAGTGTTCGAACTAATTAAATTTTTTATATTCTTGCCATTGATTGTCGCCTTTATCAAAGTTAAATATAAGAACACCAATAATAGCAAAACTTATGAATTGGCGAAATTTTTTAAAATGTACCCAAACCACCCTTAATGAGCAATAAAAACATATTATGTAATAATAAAATAACAAAAACAAAAATATTTAAACATTTCAATATCCCTATAGCTATATTTTTATAATTTTTAACTTAAGGCAAAAAATATAAGCATTGAATTTCAAAAAGACATGTCGAGTCAATGTTTGGTTTATGTTTTTTTAACTATCATTGTTAAACATAATATGTAGATTTTTTTTTTCTAAGAACATAAATAAAATAAGGACATGTCTTTGACAATCATTGTCAAATATTGGCGAGGCATCCAAGTGAACTAAATGTAAGTATTACATAATATATAGACGTTTTTAGATAAACATTTATTATATATATATATATATATATATATATATATATATATATATATATATATATATATATATATATATATATATATATATATAATCTATTGGTAAAATTTTTTTTTGTTCCAGATTCTAGATCCTAGTGGATACCACGATTTGTCATAAACAAGTTTGAAGTAATTGGATTGTTTTATATTGCTCTGCTTTATACAACCACACAGCTGTATGTAGTAAATTCAAACATGCTTCAATATTTGCTTTTAAACAGATGTTTATTGTTTGTTGAGAGATGTGAATATCTCACAAAAAGCCAAAACATTTTTTTAATTAAACTATATATATATTTCTGTTTTACTTATTCAATGGACTAAACGACAAAACCGAACTACCTATGAAGCTCAGATATGGAGCTAACTAGCTATGAAGGGTGATAGGGGAGCTCATATTTATGCTCATCTGTAAATTATATTCTTCTATTCTGGCCTTCCATCATTGCATGGCTTCATTTATGGCTTGCTATTATGGTTTTTATTGCTGAGTGCAAACGTCAGTGGTTGGTGATCTGTTTTTATTTATTTATTATAGATGTTGTTCCTTCGTGGTGCCGCCAAAAAATATAATACCGTCGATATATTATATTTTCCCTAAGAATGATTTTAGAACGTCGTCAATTATTCTTTAGAAAACTGACGGTGCGTTTTTCAAGCCAAATGGTCTAGTGAACTCAAACTTTCGATTCATTGAAGAGAATGCTGTTTTCGGGATATCGCTCTACTTTATTCTAATGTTGTGGAATCTCGAAGTTAAATCTATAGAAGGAAAATATATAAAGTTGCCAAGACTTGCATTTGTATTATCCGGGATCAGATACGTAACTTTTCTTGTGGTTAATCCAGACAAAACCAATTAATCGGTTGTTCATTACTGAATTTCTTTAAAATAAGTGATTTTTTGTTGGAAAAATATATCACCTACCGATGATTTTATAAAATATAGCTTTTTTAATTTTTTATGATTTTATAAAAAATAGGTTGTGCGTCTTTAGCTATAGTTCTTTTCTAATACAATTTTTTGTTAGCACCTGTGTCGATGAGGAATTTTAGGATCATTTTGTTTTGACAAATGTATGTTAAGTATGGTATGCTTGAGAGGCTTCTTTCGTAAAATGTATCTCGAATACTTCATCAGTGTAGGCTGCTGCATATTTACTGTCATGATTTGGTGCAACGGAATGGTGATTACGTTACCAAAACTTCGGTTGTGAATATAAACATATTTCTGAAATTTAAATTTTCAGGTATCGGCGTAATGCATATAGATAAGCATGATTTTAAAGCATTCCCGTTTTTATCAAATACGTTATAAGAAATCAGTGCTGAGTCTGCTTTGCTTCGAATTTTTTGTCAAGGTAAAGCAGACTCAGCACTGATCTTTTAATGTGGGAAGGGAGATTCTTTAAAATTGGGCCCGAAACTCATGATAAATATTCGTGAATACAAATTTTTGACATTTATTTGATAAAATCAAAGACACTCAAATTATTACGGTTAGTTGCTATGATAATTTTTGACAAAACGTTTTTTTTATAACAAAAGCCAAACTCATCGCGTAGCACACTCGGATATATATACAATAAAACATATCAAACTCAATACTTGGTTTTGTCATAGTATTCAAAAACTATATAAGAAAAATTTGAACATTTCCGTTGCTATGACAATTTCAATAAACAATGCACATAATTAAATGTAATTTTACTTTATATTTTTTATACCTCACTCATTTCAGGTGGGGTACTATTTCAATTATTATATTTTTCGGATAGCGTATCATTTTGGGAATGTAGAGCAAAAATTTTCAAATAAATGTCAAAAATTTTATTCACAAATAATTCATCGGTTTCGGACACAGTCTAAGTGTAAAATGATTCTACACTCGGAATGTGCAATATCCATTAAGATATACATTCGAGTTATACATTTTTCACAACATTTTTGAGCATTCTGTCTGGTATCTGGCTAATGACACGTTTAATGTTGTTTGTCAATTCTAAACTTGTTGATTTCTTGGCATAGACTTTAGAGACTTCACGAAGAAAATAGTCAAGAGCCGTAAATCGCACGATCAAGGCGGTCAATTCACCGGACCGAAATGTGAGATATATTGCTCACCGACCTCATGTTATCTCAACAAGTCCATGGTTTCGCGTGTGGCATGTGGCGCCATCTTGCTGAAACCTTTAATCTATCAGATTCATTTCATGCATTTTGAGAAAAGAAGCCGGAACACATCGAACTACAGGGAATGCCACTAACGGTAACTTTTAATCGTCGTTATCTTTGATTTTTAAATGAGGATCGATCACATATACCATCGGCCATTAACCGCACCAATCAGTGTTTTTTCCTGAGTGCATTGGCAAATGAAAAAAATGAGTTTTGTCTCTAACAAAATTTTAAATAATTATTTTAAATAATTATTGATAGTAAAATTCAATCACGCGTGATGTACCAAAAACATATACACGAAAACCTTAAAAGCAAAGAAATCACCCGTTATTTTCGAAGAGACCCGTAGCTAGGGTACCTTTGGAAAATGCTAAAGGAGGATAGTTAAACTTTTGTTTTAAGCACTGCTAGCGACAAAAACATTTTATCATTTTGTAAGTCCAAAACATCGACACATCCATTTTTGCAAATCTTCACTAATGAAATATCTTGGTAAAGCTGGCCAAATAATTATAGTTCTATCTATAGCAGGCAATAAAGACATCTATTTCGTCGATATATGCCGAAGAATTTCTTTAATTTCAATTTTCGAGTAGTTACAAATTTCAAGTTATTTTGGTCGACGTTAAAATGTCGTAGCGGAGTTAAAAACGTTTGATTAAAAATCTACTCGTGGCCCCTCGTGATAGTTCCCCTCGTGGTAGTTTCCGGTGTTTACTAACGACTGTCTCTTTATTGTTAACCGCAGCTCGATTAATTTCCTTAACAGCCATTTATTTCGTTTTGGTTACATCACAATAGATTTGGAACAACTTACACGTATATAAGCATATTAGGAAATTGTTCAAGCAGGTCGATATGCACGGTATTGAAGAACATTGGTATCTTATCAATCGGATGTAATTCCCCTTCCTTTTATCCTGATATAGTGCTTTTGTATATCCCCACTCGAAAGCTGCTATACATTTTCATTTTTGGAAACAAAAAATTTCTCTGGAGCATATTTAATGCCTTCTAAACTCAACATATCCTATATAGTCGTGATTTAGTTAGGCGAATCTCCACTTGATCATTCTAGGAACGAATAATTTATGCGTCCTGCGTCAATATTACGAACAAGTGAACGGGCCGGATGCGTCAGTTCTTCCGCACCGTTTGTATTCTAACTCAGCACCACCACATGCTTCATTTGAACTCCTGGTCGATATTCCACGATAAAATCGTAATCTGCTAATTTTAGCTACCATATATTGAAGTTCTTGGTATTACATTTATTTTGTTGAACAAGTTTGTAATGACGAACAATCCGGTATCATCGCGACGAAGGCTAAAATTGGAACCATAGATGAATTAAGGTCTTATATTGCTTATAGGTATTGTTTTACAATTCCTTAATTTACAATATAAACGCGATACTGCTTCCAAAGTTTTGCAACAATAGTAAAGTTTTTCATGAACTTTAGAAAGAATCCCGCCAGTCCCATAAACTGTAGTCGTATTTGAGTTCTGATCTTCAGCCGTGGAAAACTTACATCAGTATCTATTTTGGATTTTCCGGGTGTAACACGCGATCCTGACAGTTCATGTTATAAAAATTCCTCCTTGCGGTTGAAGAAATGGCTATTTTCAGGTTAAGAAAGAGACTATAACACTTTATTACATCTAATAACTGCTTTATTTTCCCATATCATCTAGATATACCACTATTTTCCCATTAGTCTCGTCAACTACTTAATCCATAATTTTCTGGAAAATAGCTGAGAATTGGCCTACCCAAATGACATCCTTAGAAACTTATAATGTCCATCAGCAGTAACAAAAGCGGTTATGGGTATTGAATCTGGAGTATTCTAGACTCATCGCTGCCTGGTGATATCCTGATGATAAATCCAAAACGGCGAAATAATTAGCTCCGAATAAACGTTGAATAATCTTCCATAATCGCTAAAGGAGATCGGTCTTTCACCATTATAGCGTTTACTTGTCGATAATCTACTCACATACGTTTCCCTTCTTATTTTTATTATTATTAATTTTTTTTTAACATAACCATTCGATCATCTTTACATATTCAACACCGTACATATTCAACACCGTACTGTCATTCTTTTCCAATCCTTCTCTATGTTATTTACATTCCAGGGTCGCACTCTACAAAATATGGTATTTATTTTTCTGGTGGAGGACATTTTTGTGTTCGTGGAGGATGGAGGACAGGTGGCAAGCCTACCCATAGCCGTCTTAAACCCGGCTCCTACGTCCTCTGGAGTGTAAATCTAATGCCATCCGAAGGGTTTAGTGGGGGAGAGTCAAGCCTCAAAAGTTTATTATTTTTATTTATTATTTTTATTTATTATTTTTATGCACAAAGTATTTTTTTCTTAACAGAAAACTATTTTATTTGTGCTCGTTTAATCATTATTTTGTGCAAAAATAGGAATTTTTTAATGTATGGTTAAATACTAGCCATTATAAATCGATGAATATCACGATTTTACATACATTACTTCTCAATTTTGGCCTTACTATCAACTTTTGAATCTCACTTCTTTAATTGGTAATTTTGAATGAAAGGGTGACAAAGGGAGGAAGATATAGTTAGAAGAAAATAAGAAGAATTCTTTGAAAAAATGCAATTACAATTAAAACCAGGATATACATAGTATAAAGCGATGAATCATTAATTGAAACATAACCTACTATAATGTTCCCTCATTTTAATTAAAAAACATACTACACTTAAATTATTTTTAAACACTATTAAATTATAATTATCAAGAACAATATTACAATTACAAATTAAATAAAAAATCTAACCCTCATAAAAGTTTCGAGACATGTATAATATGCACATGGAAGAAATCCATTAAACCCATCATTCCCCTAAATATATATGTATATACATATTATAATATAGTATTCTCATATAATAAATATATAAAAGTGTATAAAAATTGTTGTATTTATATTTTATTTTATTTTCTTCGTTTTTTTTTTTTTTTTTGCTCTTCGAGCACACATATGCAACACAAAATGTATAATACAACAATGTTGTTGCGGGAGTCGATTAACTTTTAGTATATATGTTTACTTTCCTCGATTGAGGCAGTTGTAAATTGACGTTTGAGTTATTAGGTTAAAAGTTTGTTTCTTAGTATATAATATTTAAAATTGAATTATTAAATATAAGAAGAATACAAAATTTTATTTAATATATTATATATTTTGTTGTTGGATTATCGTTTTTTTTGTTTTTTTTTTTATAATTTGGTCTCGTGTGGTGGTTGGTTGGTTCGCTTTTTGATTATTATTAGTATACTATACACTCGGATTACCACTATTATCGTTTCGTTCTTTGCTATTATTACTATCATCATTATATTATGTATTATTATTATTATGTATACATTTAAGCACGCGCGAGTTTTTATTTATTTGTTTTTTTCTTTATTTTTAATATTATTATTATTTCGTTATGATTGTTGCTTTATAATTAATGGTTATTTTAATTTACGTAAACATTTTTTGGACATTTATTAAAGAAATTATTATTTAATTAATTAAATAAAGATATATATATATATATATATATATATATATATATATATATATATATATATATATATATATATATATATATATATATATATATATATATATATATATAATATCTACCTATTTAGTTTTTATTGAATAATGGATATAATTAAAATATCTAATTAATTAATTTTTTACAAAGTGTATACATAATTATAAATAATTTAATAAAATTATAACCGACGGTAATTAATAATAAAAAAAAAAAATTATTTAAATTGTTAAGTGATATTAGGTATTCAAAAATAAATGAGAAAAATCATGACGAGTGAATAAAAGTAATAATATTTTATTGTGCGCATTTAATTGTGATTTTAATTAATTTGCAAAATATTTTCCAAGTTTCCATTAAAACAAGTGGTTTAAACAAGTGCTATAATTATAATTAGTATACTATAAAAATAAAAATGTTATTAAATGAGATAAAATTGTGATAAAAAAAAAAAAAAAAAATTTGGGTTTTTATTGAAAATTATTTAAAATATATTTTATATGTGTTTGTGCTATACATTATTGTTATTCGTATTTGGTTCATAAACAGATTTAAATGGATAATTTAAAAGGTGATGAAAATATATTTTATTATTTTAATATTTATATAAGTATTTTAGTAAATTATTGATTTTAGGAACTTCTTTTAGAATTTAAAAATTATAATTGATTTTTTATATATTTATAATTTCAACTAAGTCGCTCAAATGTCAAAAACCAAATAAATCAGAAATGAAAATATTATATTGTTTACATTCAAAAATGTATAACTGTAAACTAAAATTTTAATGATTCTTAATCGATTAATTAATACTACATATATATATTTTGCATTTTACTCTAAAATTTGCCAAAAAAGTCAATTTACATTTAACTATTTTTATATCCTTCGTAAGTAAAAAATATATTCGTCTTCTCAAAATGTTAACATTTTCATTATTGACTGCAATTATGATGATAGCATATATTATATTAATTATATATATATATATATATATATATATATATATATATATATATATATATATATATATATATATATATATATAATGATATTATAAATACATATATGAATATAAATAATTTTGGAAGAGTATAATAATATTTTATATTTCTTTATCCTTAGATAAGGTTAGGGTAGGTTTAATATTCAAATAGGATGAGACGGGTTAAAAATTGTTACATATTTACGTAGTTACATTTTATGTTGGAAATAATAAACGTACACATAAAGTACTTATACCTTAAAAATATAATATAATATATATATATATATATATATATATATATATATATATATATATATATATATATATATATATATATATATATATATAATGTTTCTGCACAGAAATGAATCGGCAGAAAAAATTTAGTTTTAACAGTCGGTAAGAAAGAACATTTAATTTAATTTAAATCTTGTTAGCCATATAAATTTTAATTATCTTATTAATGATATTTACGTCTATTTAAATACTAATTCGATTGTTGCTTATAATCTATACAATGAAGCATTTGAATAATTTTAGTACGGAATTTATGATATACCCTGCTTTGAAATATTCCAAAACATATTAAATACCGGAAAATTAAAATGTAAAAATCTAAACATTTTAATGTTGTGTTAATATTGTTTTTGTCTTCATTTTTCTCTCTAAAATAGCAGCAGTACGTCGATAACACCAACAACAATAATAATAAATATAATAATGGGATATATTTTATTTGTATTTTATTCAGTTGTGAAACACACATAAAATAAACCAAATGAAAAAGAGAAGTTTTGTAAGTGGGTGGTTGGTCGTTTTATTTTCATCGCCATAGATTTTCTATGCTCCTTTTTTCTTAACTTTTCTCATATTTCAAACTGTTTTATATTTAAGGGTTTATCATCATCGCATATCAAAACAACAACAATTCAAAAAAAAAAACTCTTTAGCAAGCAATATACATAGTATTTAATATAGTTTTATAGTTTTATGAAATTTGTTCGATGATACATGTATGAATGTCCTATTTCTTAGTATGTGTATATTCGTTTTAGAGCAGGATTACTATTTATGCAAGAGTCAAAAAGAAATTTGTCCTTGTCTTTCTCTTATATATATATATATATATATATATATATATATATATATATATATATATATATATATATATATATATATATATATATATATATATATATATATACTGAGAGGAATATATCGTTGCGGCAACTGGCCGAATTGCCCTCTCAAATTTTTCGGTTCTTACAAAGATTTCTCTAAACTTTACCACAACCTCTTTAATTTTTTTTTTCCTTTATCTCCAACTTAGGAGCATAGGGCGTCCACTATCCTGAACCATCTTACTCTATTTGGGGCTATTGCTTTTATTTCTGCCCATGATTTTCCCAGGTGTTTTGCCTCTGCTAGCATCGTTCTCTTCCATGTCATTGCTGGTCTTCCAACCTTTCTTTTTCCTTGTGGATTCCAGTCTAATGACATCCTCGTTATATCACTTGATGCCTTCCTCAGTGTGTGGCCAATCCATCTCCATTTTCGTCGCTTGATTTCGGTCTCAATGTCTGACTGACATGTTGTTATATGCAGATTGATGTTACTGATCGTGTTAGGCCAGAAGCACTTAAGTATTCGTCGAAGGCATTTGTTTACGAATACCTGTAGCTTCTGTATGATTTTTCCTGTATGCTTCCATGTCTCACACCCATACAGAAGTACCGATTTCACACATGAGTTGAACATTCGTATCTTGGTCTTGCGCGACAGGACAGAAGTATTCCAGACTTTGTGTAACATGTTGAATGTATATCTGGCTTTATTTATACGTTTGTGTATGTCTTCTTCTGTTCCACCTGTTTTCGTTACTGTGCAACCAAGGTATACGAATTCATTTACATCTTCAATTTGTACATTGTTGATGTGTATCGGTGTGGTTATGTTTGTGTTGAGTCTCATCGCCTTCGTTTTCTTGATATTAATTTTAAGACCAACTTCATTAGCTAGATCTGATAGCTGTTGCACTTTCTGCTGCATGTCGGAGTGTTTGTGTGAGAGCAAGCATATGTCGTCTGCATAGTCCAAATCATTGAGTTTACCAGTTAACCCCCATTGAATGCCATTAGGGGACTTGTTATCTAGTTTCCGCATTACACTGTCTAATACGATTAGGAACAGCATTGGTGAGAGTACGCAACCTTGCCTTACTCCTCGAGTGTTGTAGTATGTTTCACTTTGTTTGCCTTTGTATTGGATTCGGTTTCCAGCATCCCGATACATTTCTTGTATGAGTTCAATTAATTTCTTTGGGATGCCCATTTCACAAAGTGTCTGCCATATTGCGTTCCTGTTTATCGTATCGAATGCGCGTTCGAAATCGACGAAGAGCATATACAATGGTGAATTCCATTCATTGGATTGCTCAGTGATGATACGGATTGTGTTGATGTGATCAGTGCAACTTCTTCCTGGTCTAAATCCAGCTTGTTCGTTTCTTAATTTTGCATTGATCGCAGGTGAGATTCTGTCAAGGATGATCATTGCGAGTATTTTTATTGTTGTGTTGAGGAGGGAGATACCTCGCCAGTTCCTACATTCTCTTAGGTCACCTTTCTTGGGTATCGTAATGATCAAGCCTTCTTTCCATTTCAGTGGGATTCTCCCAGAATTCCAGATTTCTTGGATTATTGGTGTTAATATGCTTGCAGTTGTAGATGAATCTCCTTTGAATATTTCGGCGGTTATATTGTCTGTTCCAGCGGCCTTATTGTTCTTCAGTCTATTAATGACATCTTTAACTTCCCGTTCCGTTGGTGGATGGGTGTTGCTAGTTTCGTTATTGATGTCAATTAATGACTGGAGATTTTCGGGGTCGGCGACGACGTCTTCTTCGAAATATTCCTTCCATCTCTTTAACTGTGCTTCATCTGTTGTTAGTACTTGACCATTTGCGTCCCTTATAGGTGGTATATTTGTAATTTTACCAGTGACCTTTCTTACACACTGGTGTAGTGCTCGCATATTTTGGATTGCTGCTGCCTCTTCAGCAGCTTTGAGAATGCTTTCTGTATATTTTCTTCGATCATTCCTTGCCATTTTCTTTACTTGACGCGCTGTTTCTTCGTATCTACGTTTCACCTCTTCCGTGTTATGTTGGCACATTTGCAACTTAAATTGACGGCGTTCCTCAACTTTCTGCCATGTATCATCACTGATCCAAGGTTTCCTTTTGTATTCTCTGTAGCCGAGTACGTCCGTGGCAGTCTTGATGTAGGCTTATTCTGCTTGGTTCCATCTTTCTTCTATACGGGCTTCAGACTGGAGATTGAGTTGGAGCGTTTCATTGAAACCTCTTTAATTGGATTACTGCAATTCAGAAAGAGGTTATTGATTGATTGATTTAGAATGTATAACCAAACATTAAGCAGGATCTCCCAGAAAGCGCCGGACCGCTATAAGGTAGCATATTAGTTAATTATTGAAATCGTCCCGGTTACAGACATCGTGACAGCCAATGGTTAGTAAATTTTTGTGAGGTAGGGAAAGGAAAGGTATATGTCAGTAATGACAAATTTGGTCTGGTTTTCCGGTAGCCAATATTTGAACTACTGTTAGCATAAGACATCCACAATTTTACTGAACTTCTCTGCATTCTGGCATCTCTTGTCAAGAAGGTTACAAAGGACCAAACCATTGGAACTAACGTGACCTAGATGACAGTATGACAGCAGCGCAAGAAACCTGCTGAGGAATCATTGTAAACTGGGATTATCCTATAAGGCTTAATTCCAATAAATGTATAATAGTATGCAATGTAAATTACTAAATGAGTAAACTACTCAGTCATAATAAAATTATAATAAAAATAAAAAATTAAGTAAAATTTCTGAGTGGCCACTGCCCACCTTGCCCACTATGACGGACCGCGCCTGCTAATAAGAATATTATTTTAAAATAAACTACATATTATTACATAAAATTTTAATTGAATTTCTTATTAAAACATAAAACTAACAAGTTAACGAGATAATTTTAAAATATTAGAAAAAATTTCAATTTGAAACTAAAAATAATTTTTATTTTATTTTACATTTATCCGTAAATTAAAATTGGTTTTAGCAAAATATAAATTATTTATAATTAATTTAATTGCATTTTTAAATTTTAATGTTATTTTTAAATTAATTTTAATTTGTGAATTTGTGGAGTTTAAAATTTGATTATAATATTATAGATTATTTTGTGATGCATTGCCAATATTATTGGTTATGTTGCGTGGGGCTGCGTTCGTTATTAGTATTCCAAATAAACAAATGATGTTTGCATTGCATAAATTATCGAGATTTTACATAAATGTTTATGAATTTTGGAACCATTATACTTTTAATTTCAAAATAATAATTTTTTAATAACCACATAATCGTTTGATAAGCACGTGAAGCGACATTTTATTTTTGACGCAGTTTCTTTATTACATAAAATGTCTTATTTGACAATAACTATGAATTGTTTATACGAGTATTATATTATTGAACAATAAAAATTCAATTAAATTTTATTATAACACTTTAAAAAATAAAATTTCGATATTTAAACACTATACAAAACATTGGTCGGAACTAACAGATATAATTTTATCATTTAGCGGTACCTTTTACGTCATAAGCTTAAAACTAATTTGATTATTTTTAAATATGTTTCTAGCACTCATTCAATTAAATATGAAATTATTTAGAAATAATAAAAGAACAATTAATTTATTTATGATGCTTACAGTTTCCTCCGTACTTGGTTTTTCTTTTGGCTTAATCGAAAACTATAAAGGAAGTGTATATATATATATATATATATATATATATATATATATATATATATATATATATATATATTTTTATATAGATATATATATATATATATATATATATATATATATATATATATATATATATATATATATATATACAGGGTGTCCCTAAAGTGGCTGACACGAATAGTACTGTTGGATTATTTGATCAAAGCAAATAAACAAAACTTTTAGAATTGAAATTTTTTTAAGAAATTTTTTTATTTCTTTACCATTTATTTTTTAATAATTACTCTACGACAATAAATATTTTTTGATTAAAACATAGTTCAGACTCTTAGCTTTCAGAAAAACTAACTATTTGTCATATTTGCAATAATATGTTATCTAAAAAAATTAAAAGATTACATTAAAAATTTAGCATTTTCTTTATTAGACGCAAGTATTAAGGTAGAAATAAGTACTGGTATGAGGTAATAATATTTCGCAATATTTCGAACAAATTCTCAAAATGACCACCATTAGCCGTTACGCATTCCAAACACCTATTCATAAATGAATTGCGAACTTTTATGAAAACGTTTCTTTCCCGTTTGATTTCGTTACAAGCTTCGTATATTCTAGCAATTAACGTTGCTTTACCTGGGATAGATGAAGAATAAACTTTAGTTTTTAAATGGCCCCAGAGGTATAAATCTAACGGATTTAGATCCGGTGAACAAAGTGTTTAAGTGGGATCGTACATTTGTTGCAAAATGTGGTGGAGCACCATCATGCATAAACCGATCCGTATATCGATTATCGATATACTTTTAGTACTAATATTATTAAGTGCTGCCACAGTACATATTTTGCTTTTAGTACTCTTTTCGTGTCAAAATGTCAAAATAAATATACATTTTGTTTTTGTTTTGAAGTTCGAATCAATGAAAAGTAGTTATAATTATTAAAATTTAATATTAATATTAAAAACCAAGGAATTATTATAAGTTATAATGGATTCAATTGTTCCCTATTTGCTTAATGATAGTAGTGATGATGATTTTAATGTTAATTTAAAAAGAAGTCAAATTAGAAAAGAATCTAATATTTTATTATTAAATGAAACGGAGTAAGTTATAATATTGTACGAATTTGTTTTATGAAATTATTAATCTATTCATATAATTTTAGAATTAAAAACTTGTTTAGGCTAACAAAAGATGCATTCAAGTACGTACTGAGTAAAATCGAGCAAGATTTAAAAAAAACTACAACAGCTGGCATCACTCCAACAATAAAACTCGCTGCAACTTTGCGTTTTTTAGCCCAAAGCAGTTATCAAAAAAGTGCGGGGCATGACTTTTATATAGGCTTTTCTCAGCAAGCCACAAGCAATGTTATTTCAGAAACTCTGAACATTTTGCAAAGAAATTTATGTTCAGAATGGATCTCTTTAGTAATGTCTGATGAAGAAAAATCGAAGAATAAAAGGGAATTTTACAGAAAGAGTGGTTTTCCTGGAGTGATTGGATGCGTTGATGGTTCGTAAATTAAAATTGTAAAACCTAAAGAAAATGAACATATATTTTTCTACCAGAAAGGGTATCATTCAATGAACGCGATGTTTGTAAGTCTGCGATTGAAATTTTAATTATATATTTGTAATTTTATTAATTTATATTAAAACATTAATTGTTGCTTAGATTTGCGATCATAAACTGCAGATAAGAGCAGCGCATGCTCGATATGGAGGTTCATGTCATGATTCAATGGTATGGAATCTAAGTGCGGAAAGAGCCTATTTAAATGCAAATTTTGTAAATGATAAGACATCTTGGTTACTTGGTAATTATATTAGATTCTAATAAAACAATTTCTACCTATTTGAAGTAACGTTTATAATAACATGGATATTTTATAGGAGATAGCGGTTATCCACTAGAACCATGGATCTTGACTCCATATGACTCCATTCAACAGAGTCAATGTACAACACCCATCTTTTCAAGACCAGAAATACAATAGAAAGGTGTATTGGACTATTAAAAGGAAGATTCCGGTGTCTTTTAGCTGCAAGGGAATTATATTATAGTCCCGAAAAAGTATGTCTTATTGTCAACGTTTGCAGCATGCTTCATAACATTTTCATCTATTTTAATATTAACTGCAACGAGCCTCTAGAATACGAAGGGGCAGAAGATAATATAGAAACCATGGGAGAAAATATTAATATGGATGCAAATATAAATGAAGCTAGTAGAACTCGAAATCGAATAAGAGACATTTTCTAAGTTAAATATTTTATTGTATTTTGTCATTTAAACAATAATATTATATACTAAATTTATTAAAACTAAAACGAAATAAAAATAAAACTTCAAAAAAATAATGTTTAAATTATATAGGTCACAGATATTTTATCACAAAATCGGAAGTCCATCATCTCTTTATTCGTCGCATAATGTTATCACAGTTATATTGATTCACAACCCCATCTTCTCCTTCTCTAACTCAAAGTACTGGCGCTTTAATTCCTGCTTCGCTTCTGTCAATTTTAAATCTGTAAGATATTTTTGATGGTTTCTTAAATCTTTTTCTTTTAAAAATTTAAATTTAGCATCTTCCAGCTCAAATAATTTTTTCTGATATCTTAAATTGTCCTTAGTAATAATGTACATTTTATCAAATTTTTTTTCCATGTTTTTATAAAAATGTTCCTGTATATTAATTTGCCTTTCAATTAAAGATCTTTTCGTCATGTTTCATCTTGGTCGTATTGGCTAAACTTGAGGATTATTTAAATGCGTTTAAACGGTTGGTTCATCAATATCATCCGTTGTAGGTAAAATATTATCCATATTTATTTCTACTTCATGGCTCTACTTCAAATGATGGCAGCTGAACTCCGTCCACACATTTATCAATATTCAAAAGGTCAATTACTCTTTCTTCTAATTCATTAAAGTAATAGACATTACTTTGTCCACCACCTGTACCTGTTTTAACAGCTTTATTTTTAGTTGATTTTGTCCTAATTTTATATTTCCAGTCATTCCACACCTTGTTAACAAATAAAAATATTAAAAATAAATTAACATAATTGATATATATATATATATATATATATATATATATATATATATATATATATATATATATATATATATATATATATATATATATATATATATATATATATATATATATATATATATATATATATATATATATATATATAAATAGAATATACATTACTTACTTTTCTCCAGCCCTTTGAATCATTAGTAGATGGATCGGCCGAATTTAAATTTATTGTAACACCTTCCCATAAATCATTTGATTCTTTTCTTCCATCCGCTGTGTCTTTTTTTCCTGTCGCAATTGATGGATTATTTTCCAAAAAATCCAATAAAATAGCAAATTACTGAGATTTCGTATGTTGCCGTCTCGCTGTGGCCCTAAATATTAAATTATCAATCTTTGAAGATATTATTTATATTAATTATTTTATTTATCATATTGAATGATAATCGTTTTTAAACGATGTAAAAAAGAAGCCGATAGAATAACGATGTCAATCGATAACAAGCGATCACGTTTCCAATGGTACAATTTATTTTATTCAAACGTCAAATTTATATATATATATATATCAAATTTATATATATATATATATATATATATATATATATATATATATATATATATATATATATATATATATGTATATATATATATATATATATATATATATATATATATATATATATATATGTGGTCAAAAGGTAAAGTGTCTTATTTTGATTTTAAGCATTTTTCAATACAGGGAAAAAATGTTTAAAAATTGATCTGGAAAAATGTGGAGGATAATAAGTCCGTTTTAGTAGTTTTTATAATAACTGTTTATTATTCAATAATATCTTTAATTAATTGGAAAATTAATAAAAATAGAAATAAGTTGTTTTACATTTTTATTTTCTTATTAAATTGGATTAAATAAGCGTTTTTCCAATTTATTTGTTGTAAGACAAAGAAGCTTAACTTCATTTAAGATATTTTAAAAATTAATAATTAATAAAAATATATAACATTTAACTTTAAATTCAATGACAGTTTAGAAAATAATTAATAATTAAATAATATTAATTAATCAAATTCATTCTGAAATAAATCAATCTTTATATTCAGACTCCTCTAACAGATAGTAAAAGCATTTGCAGTAGATCTTGTTTCTTTTTCTCGCTGATTTTTACCGGATATTCATAACATAATTTTAAATTCTTGCGTGTGATCAAGTTTATGCCTCGACGATGTATACATAATATTTTAAAATTTGTGTCTCGATTTTAGGTAGTTTTATATTCGATTTCTCCCAATTTGCGTGTGTATCGTAACCATTTTACTTCTTTCAACAGAAACCGTTCACCTAGAACATAAGGAAATAAAATATATTATTGAAAAATATACTGAACTGAAAACTTACCTGTCGTATTTTTCCTCCACATGAACTTTCTTTTATCAGGCCAGAAAAATTATAAAATGTGTCTCTTTTAATTTATGTTACGTAATAATTGGCTTTGACTGATACGCACTGTTTTGTTCTCCATCATGGATGGTTAAGTTGAAGGTTGAAGTGTTGCCGCTTATAAAAACTGATGGAAGTGCGAAATAATGGTGTGGGTAGAATTGTTGAAGGTTAAATGTGTACGTTTTAATTGTTTGACATATCTTTGCATTTTGTTGTAATCTATATACACAATTGAGTGTATTGGTGCTATGAAAATCCATACCAAAAAATATTTAATTCTCTCATTCCTATTACCACTATTTACCATTTTTATCTCTAAGTTACGCACACTATTTAATGTGCATGGATAATTGAGAATTGTTTCGTCTCTTTTTCTATTATTTGTGTTTTGTATAGGAAAGAGATAACATCAATTTTGTCTTTTAAATTTTTTTTTGACACTTTTTACTCTTTTGTTTTATAGTATGGGAATGTTTATTTTATTTTACACTATATTCTAAATCATATATCGACACGTTTTTTACTTACAATACATTCCCATGTGTATATGACTAAATAGCATGAGTATATGCAATTAATACGACTTGTAGTAAAGAGAGTTTTGGTTTTGATTGTAAGTAAAAAACGTGTCGAGATATGGTTTCGAAAAAGGAATAAAAAAATACCGTTCGCATAATATAAAACAAGAGAATGGTTGAAAATAGAAAAAAAATTTACAATAAAAACAAATAATTTCACAATACAATATAATTTGGCTCTTATTAAAAAATTAAGAGACAAAAAAATACTCAATTATCTATACACTTTAAATAGTGTGCGTAATTTTGAGATAAAAATGTTTAATATTGGTAGTTAGAATGAGAAAATTAAACATTTTTTGTATATGGATTTTGATAGCACCAATACACTCAATTGTGTACATAGGTTTTGTATATCTTTGTCAACGAAAGTTAGAAGACGGGTTGTATATAGAAAGGGTTTTGGTATTTTCTTTGTGTGTGTTACGTATTATTATACGATTTTGTGTAATCAAGATGGGCAAGAAAAAACTTTGCTCCGTAAAGTGGTGAGAGAATTGTTTTTATTGTTGAGAAAAACAATTATTTATATTTGTAGGTAGAATGTATCACGACTATATTATACGCATTCTTTGTTCTATCTCTATCAACTCTATCCTAAGAGCGTCATATTTTTGTTGTGATAGTTGTGTTATAGAATATGATAACTTGGTGAAACAGTTTGTAAAATTAAAGGCTTGAAATGTGCAATTTATTTAATTTCATGGCACTAGTTATTATATTTTATAAATTAATCAATGATTTTATTTATTTTTGGGAGATTTCAACTTATCGAAACTAAGATAGATCAGATGTCTGTCGATATTTAATCTTCTATCATTTATTAGGGATAACATTTCAGATTCCGTATTCTACTCAATCTATATTCACTCGGATTGATTTACAAACATCGAAGCAACAACATTCTTGACTAGGTTTTTATCCAATGAAGTTGCATTAAACAAACTATCTCAGTGAATATCTTGGAGGTTCACTGAGTGTCATACATCGCAAAACATTCAATTATTTTGTTAATTTAGGAAAGAAGGTCTTCCTCTTTGGGCCCATAAATTAATTTTTTTGGCAGTAAAAATTGAGACACATATATAGCGGATAATTTAACCGCTTGTCTTGATCAGCTTTATGAAATATTGAATATTAACATTACACAATTTATGCCTCGTTTGTCTGTTCATTTGTTGATAGCCGAACCATGGTTCAATCTGTTGTCTTACAAATATCGATTAAATCCGTCTACCGAAAATCATTAGTTACTTAGCGCTCTCATAGGTCAATTTAAATGTTTAAATCTAAATGTTTTTTGAGGTATGTTAAATCAAAATAGAACTGCAAAGGTATGTCTAGTAAAATCTCTTTTAATTCAGAGTCCACAAATGATCCACAAAAAGTCGTTGATAAGTTTTGTTGAAGTTCGTTTAATTTTTTTTTCAGGTTCATTTGAATTTAATGACATTGTACTTCCTAAAAAAAATGAAGAATTTTTAACAATATTTTAAAAATCAAATATTCGTATTACTTACGGATAACTTTGAAGATTAATAAAACAATTAATCCCCAAATTATGACCTGATCTCTTATAAAACACAACACAATACCAAGAATTTACGAATTTACTTTTAAAATTAAATAAAATAAAATTGTTGCCTACTGCAAAACAAGATGAATTCATTATAATCCGTTAGTAAAACAATCACTACCAATAGAAAAATTAATGTCAAATTTAAAGTCGTCAGTAAACGAAGATAACTAATCCGCAAATTTTTATTTACAAAAAAAAAAAAATAAAAAATTTGTAATCCCAAATATACAAATAAACATGGATAAAAATGGACAAAGTTAAATATATTAAAATTATATTACAACTAGAGATGAGAAATTTATGTCTAAAAATCATTTTGTTCTAGCGTTTGTGTGATTCGATTAACTGAGCTGCATATTTTCATCTGCCTGCGTGAAGGGAAGGCAATATTTAAAAAAAATTTGAAACAAAAAATACTGCAATGTTTGTGTTCTACAAAAACATGAATCTTTTGTTTTTTTTTGGTTGGTAATTGGTATTATTGTTTATTAGTTTTTTTTTTGTTTTATTGGTTTTGTTAGTTTTACCTTTCCTTTAATTAAAAAAAAAGAAAGGGAAACTACATAATTTGTTAATTTTTTCATCCCAACTAGCAATATTGACGGAATTTGACTATTATAGACTTTTTAAATGAATAATTTATTGGTCATTTTGGTTTTTATATTCAACGAGAAAACGATTAATTTTTGTGTATTACATTATACCTACTAAAAGAACAATTAACTGTTTAATACGAATAATTTATACAGTACTATTACTTGTAAATATAAATGTAAAATTGTACATTGCTCCGGAATTGTAAAACTACTACATTTGGATGATTTGGATGATTACATTTGGATGATACTACATGATTTTAACTTTTTAGTAGATTATTATGTTAAATAACTAAAACCTTTTCTCTCACGTTAGTTTTTTGTTGAAATAAACATTTTTTGAAATGAAAAATAAAATCACATGTGTATAATAGTATGTATTAGAACGATGTTATGTGAGACATAATTGTGTTAACTTAATTACTTAATTTTATTTCTTAGAATTTAGTTTAATTTCATTATTTGATAATAATAATATTACATGTTTTTAATAATTCACTTAATAAAGTAAAATTATTATGGGAATAGATAATTTGTTGGGTAAATTTTGAAAGTAGTGCTCGAATTTTTAAAAGTTGTGCTGGTAATTTTTTTTTGTTTAATCTACTTAACTTTGTTTGATTGTAATTTGACAACTAAAAAAATAAAGTTGCATTTAAACATTTATATTACAGTATGTACGAGTTAATTGATATCGATAATAAACAGATAAAATATGATCTGTTCGACTAAATATGAATCAATTAAATCAAACACTTTACAAAAAAAAAAAAAAAAAAAAACATGATTTCTGTCATATACATGCTGTTATATTGCAGAATTAATCGTTATGTTCTTTTTTTCGTGCCGAATCGTATTTGGATCGTGCCTGCTCACATCCATACATGACAACGGATCTAAATAACACCTTACACAGCTTGAGCTTGTCGGTATTTGCAAAGTATTTAGACTTTAGAAGTGGACATAAGGCATACGCCACATGGTTGCCGATGTCAAGACTCGATTTTATATCCCTCCTACACAATTATCATGTGACAAGGGACCTGAGGAATCAAAAACTTGGCACTCCTCTAAATATGTGTTTGTCACTACTAAAGCTCATTGAGTCTTGGTCTCTAAAACGGAAGTCTTATAACTGGATTCAGTAGTTCTTTAACACTATTGCCCTTCAGTCCAATTACACAGATATTATCTGCATATGCCAGAACCTGGTTAAATTGACGGTACAAAATGTTATTTTGAGGTGTTTCGCTTTTACGAAAGATAAGTTCTTACATGAGATTAATGAGTTTCGGGGACAGAACATCTCCTTGTCGTACATCAGAGCTAATTGCAAAAATTCCTGATAGCTTGTTTTCAACTTTGACACAACTATGTGACTACATTAGTGATACTTTACATAAACGCACATAATTGTCAGGTATCCCGAAGGTTTGAATCATATATAGGCTTTGCTAGAAATCCAAGAATACCTTATGTACGACAATAGCTGTTTCGTAATATTTAGAAACAATCATCCTCAGAAAAAAAAACTTGATCAGTGACTGAACGATTCGGACGAAATCCTCCTTGGTAGTCATCTATAATTTACTCCGCCAGAGGCGGGATTCTTTCTAACATGATAGCTACACTGCGGTAGTATTCGCATTAGTAGATAAGGACCTATGATTTCACATAATACAGTCTGATTTTTGGCAGGTCTAGCATTAAAGTCACTATTTACCTTTCAGACGTCGTGCTCCGGTATGGAATTAAAATTGTTGTAAAATAAGTTTTTTCTTTGGATTGGATTTCTTCAGTAGGCGCATAAACAAAAATGATTGGCAGGTTGACTAGTCTAGTCGCATGAGTAAATGTAGCTTGCACATACATCTATCAACTGCTTTAAAATTTAAAACTTTAAAACAGTCAATATAGAGTGTATTTTTTAATATGTATCTGCGAATGGCGGGAACATGCAGGCTTCTTAAAAGAGATTCGGGCGGCTTTGGTGATAGCACTAAAATTTCTAATCGAAAATAGTTTACCAGTTAAAAAAAGTGCAGTGATTTAACTCACAAGTTATTATGTGAGACTAGGTGGAAAATAGAAAAATATTACGTTTGGTTAAACTTGAAAAGTTAACTTAACGGAAATGTTGCAAAAAAAAAGATAAGCATTACTAAAATATCAATAATTTTTTAATAAAGTGTTTAATCGACATTGATAATTTTCGTTAATTTAGTTTCGTTAAGTTCAACTTTAGTTCATTCTTGTCTGAATAGCACAAATAGAAAACATATTACAATCTAAACTTAAACCGTGGAAACTTAAGCTTAAAAGAAATAAAAATAACTGATATTTTCAAGGTTTTCGAATAATTCAGCAAATTTTGTACGACCTTGCTAAACTTATATCCTCTACTACTTACAGCTTTTACAGCTTTATAATTGTTAATTATTCTTACAATATGCAACCTTTGAAGTCTAAGATGAGAACCTATCAAATGAATAAACCATTACAGTTTAAATTTCATAAAGTATTCGTTAAGTTACTTTAAGCATTGAATTTAATATAAAAATGTCTCGTTAAGTTTTTTAATGTTTATTTAAAATTATTGAGTACAACGATATTTCGAATTGCCATTTAAAACCACCACTAGCTTCATAAACACGTATAAATTAGTAATTCAAACTTATTTTTAACACATGTTAAAACTAATCAGCTTTAGTTTGTACTTTTCATATCAACAGCTATTATATTTTAAGTTGAAGAAATTTTACCAGCCCCAATAATGTTTGGCTTCTAAATGGTAAAATGTAAAAAGTGATTCGGATTCTTAATTCGTTAATTTACTTTCATAAACTTGTAAGATGAATTTGGAATAGGTTTCGTTAAATATTCGTTCAGTTATTTAAGTATAATTTAATTATTTTTTATTGGTTAGTTTTTGAATAATGTTATAATTAAAATAAAAAAATTATTCGTTGGTTCGTTAAACTTGAAGGGCTTCGTTAAGTAAAGTTAATGAAAATAAATTGAATGGTTTAAATAAATTACAAATGGTATAAATAACCTTTGATTTAACTATGGTTTAAATTGCTACTTTTCTTTAAGTCGATTTCGTTAAGTTTCACAGTTTTTTAGGTCCAAACAGAAAAAAAGTTTAACGATATTAATATTAAGCGTCCTGAGAAATAGAAATTAGAGGTGGAAATCCCATTGTTCGATTTTAAATTGTATCGCCTTTCTACTGTTCTAGAGAGTCTTACTTTTTTTTAACAAACATCGAGAATTATCTCTCCCAATAATAATAAAAGAAGAAACAAAAAAAATGCATATCCCGACAAATCCGCAAACAAATTTTTTTACTTCTCTGTTTTTAAGACAAGTTTTAACATTGAACAAAATAAGAGTATCGGGAAACATTTCTTAAAATAGCTTAGAGATCGCCTTCCGAACCACCCATTACAGCAATTTCATTATAAGCTTAGACTATTAATTATTATACGGGAGTGAGAGTACCTAAGATATACAAGAGGTTGTAATACCATATATTTAGGATTGACATCATCAGGTTAGCTGGATTAACGAAATACATGGGAACAGACGGGACTGCACCTACTGAATTCACCTAATAAACTCAAAGTATAATAAAATAAATATGACCTTTTTTAATTTTGAACGGTGAATATTTAATGGTGAATGTTTAATAATCTGGGATATATAAAAAAAATTGAACTGGATGCAACTAATAATTGTAAAGAAAGCAATCGCCGTTTCAAGCACTCAGCCATTTATTTCTCCTTAGTTTTAGGGATTCCACTGTCCAAAACACAAAACTTAAAGAACCATGTTCAGCTTGCGCCATAATTTTTTTGGTTTAGACACAGACAATTATACTAGAAACACATCCTGTGTGGCTCAAATTTACACAAGTAAATTCATGCTACCCAAATTATTACAATTGAAATCTAACTAAACGAAAAATAGATGGACATATAAAATCGCATATTTCCATCCTTTTCTTTTTTTTACGCACCACTATTTGATTGTATACAAAAATAAAACCAAAAACAAAATCAAAATAAACAAAAAAATAAAAATTTTGGTTTTATTTTTTATAAAATAAAATAAACTTGTGCAAAAAAAGGAAAAAGATGGAAATTTGCATTTTTATATGTACATCTATATTTCGTGCGGTTAGATTTCTGTTGCATTAATTAACGTAGTATGAATTTACTTGTGTAACTTTTAGTCATACAAGATGTACATCTGGCATATTTATCTGTGGTTTAGATATAAACTTTTACATTTTATTTTTGTGACTGTTCCTTTTATTAAATTTAATAAGCTGTAAACTATAGTTTTTTTTTTACAAAATTTAAAAAATAAAAATTGGACAATAACACTCTAATTGACACGAACAACAGTAGACTGAATTAATTTAAACAAAACGTCTGAGTTTATGTGGGTTGTCGGTAATCAAGCCAATTCGTCTGCTCGTGTCGTCTTTTTGTGTTCCCTTTTTTTGTCATTAAGCATAGCGCACAAAATTGGTGAGATATTATCTACGTCACGCCTTTGATTGTATGTGTTTAGATATGTAGTGCTTATCATCAAACGTTTTCCATAATGTCTCTGTGTACCCAATATTTTAATATTACCAAAATCAGGGTAATGTCCTAAATGGTTTAGATGCTGAATAACAGAAGTCTTTGGAATAGATAAAATGCAAGGTTGTTTTATATCATACTTATGGTTATTAATTTTTTTTTCCAAAAACTGTCCAGTTTGTCCAACATAGGTGAGTCCACATTTGTCATGTATTGATATTGAGTTACAATATCAGCAATAACACTAGATAGGGGATTCCCCATTTGCATACCATATACTTGCTTGAAGAAAACTAAGTTGTAGACTAAATAATTAGAATTGATTAAACAGAATTTTAACATGTTAAAGAACATTTTTCTGGGGATAGTGGTATGACAGTTTAGGAATTCCCATTTATCTATAATATATAATATTCATATATAATATAAAATCTACAGGAATATTTGTATAAAATGACACTGTGTCGAAACTGACCATTCTATCCACGTTATCTAATGTTACTTCTGTACCCCGATTTTGTTCGGTTTTTCATTCATTCTAACGCAATAAATTTCGTATACGTAGTGTATTTATTATTGTGTGATTCAATTTTATTTTAATGTGTCAGTTTAATTCTCATGTAAATGTTGTTTCAATAAAGCCTAAATGTCGAAGCGGTTGAAATCGGTTATCGCAATAGTATTGTTTTCCCAACCTTTCGATGTGACGATAGATGGCTTATACATACCAAATCAAAAATCAAATGTCGTTTTGTATTTTCATTTAAGGAAAAATGATCGAAAGAGAATACAATTTATGTTTCAAAATGGTAAGTGTTCACAATTTTAAGTTTCAAAATCAAATATCAAGTCACAAAATTAAGTTTCAACAAAACAAAAGTAAACAGCATGAGTAATACGCCGCGCATGCACACTCACACAAACACAAGCAACATTATTATTAGTAAATATTACGTTTAACAATTCTAACAATAAAATCGTTTTGTATTCTCATCGAAACAAATGAACCAAATTTATTTCATAAAATGGTAAATGACAAATTAATTAAAATTTTACAAAATTTAAAGCGATTAAAATTTATAATATAAATAGTTATTTGTGTATTTAAAAACACAACTAAAACTTTAGATGCGCACGAATATTTCAAAAATGATGTACCGAAAAAAACTAACAAAAAAATGTAAATAACATGCGCAAATACAGTGCGCATGTATAATACCCCGAACACAAACACCAATATTAATACGCTCCGGTTTAACAATTCGTACGCATGAGAATTACAAAAAAACGAACAAAATCGGGGTACTGATATTCTATTTTTGAACTCATATGAGTTGGTTATGTTGTATTCGTCACCAATTAACATCTTTTTAAGGATTTTAGCCAGAAATTTGGAGACACGAGAGGAAGGTGTGTTGAGAGAAGCAATGACTGGGCTCATAGGCATATTTTCTTTATGCGTTTTGGATAGCGCGTAAATTTTGAGAGCAGTGGTATTATAATTGATAAAAGAGCTCTTTAACGCCCAATCAACAATCTTATTCTTGAATAACTCAATAATATGGTTATTAATAATTCATTGTAGTTTGCTTGTAGGGTCACCTTGTACAATGACCTCATAAGTATTCGTATCGTTAAGCAGTTCTTTAACTTTATCACGATATATCGCGAATATATTTACTCGCGTACATAAGTATAGTGCAATTCGTTTTATCCGATTGCACTACAATTACATTTCTATTTTTTCTACAGAAATTAATACATTTTTTATATATGTACGTGATTACGGTTTCTGAACAGTTAGACTGTTTGTTTGTGTATTTTTTGTGACATTTGTTATTGTTTTAATAATCTCCTCAGAATCCGCTATGTTTGTCATCAGGTACACTATAGGGTTGGTTAAATTGAAAATCGCTTTTGGATTTGTGAGTAAGTTTAACGATTGAAATTGTTTAGTGTAGATTGTGTCAAACTTCTGTGTTTGTGTTAATGTCTGTTGTGCGTGTTTTTTAGTGTAAAATTGTTTTTGTTTTGTAAGATATTCATGTGAGACATGCTGTGGAAAAGTGTTAATAATGAAATTCAAAAAAATAAAATATTATTATTAGTAATAAATAAATTAGCTCAAATTTTGTATGGAAAATGTTGAGTATATTTCACTTTCAACTTATCTTTCCAGATCCCTGACCTTTGATAAAACTGAAAAACAAACTTTTTCGCTAAACATATACAAATGTTAACCCTGTAAACTATGCTGGTTCTAATTAAAGTTATAAACCAGTCATATTTACTTTTCAATAAATTAAACACATCAAATTTTTTTAACTGCCTCTAGACTAATTCTATGAATTTAAATTATTGTATTGTCATTTTTATCTATTTTTTTTTATATACAATGATAAATGATATAATAACTTCTAAGAGTTTCTTCCAAATTTCTATCATCAAATGTATATTATAAAATTTGTTTATATTTTTATCTTAACGCAAGAAAATCAAGAAAAATTTTCTTTGATTTTTTTTTTAACATAACATATTTACTCTCTTAATTAAATAGATTTACTTAAATCAAAAAAAGTTATTACTAATGTCTAAATCTCAACAATAAAAACATAATTTTCCTAGAAATATTAAATTATATTCAGATGATATTTAATGTGAGAAGTTTCGCAATTTATGTTTAACATATAGAACACACCTAAACATTGAAGAATAAATTTAATTAGTTTGGTGATTAATTTAATTTTTTTATATTAATTTTGTAAATAATTTTTATATTAAAATATTCAATTAAAAATGGCGGGAAAAACCTAAATTTCAGTATATATATATATATATATATATATATATATATATATATATATATATATATATATATATATATATATATATATAAATATATATACATTATCTAGACTCTATAATTAAAACAGTGTAAGTCATCTTATGCCCGTTTTTACTTAACTCGATATTTATTTAAAACAAAAAATATCACACATATGTATCCAACAATTTTTTTTATCATCAACCGTTAAAGGGAAACATACATAAATAAAAAGGCTTAACTGATTTTATAATATTGATGCAAGAATTAAAAGGGCATAACTGAAAAATATTTTTTAATTACAATAAAAATTAGTTTTGGAAATTTTAATGGAATAATTCGAATTATTTTTAGTTTATTCGTTGCGACGAAAAAAGGTGTAAGTTATATTAAGTTTTTCTAATCCGTCTCGATCGTCTAATTCGTTTTAAGCACTTCTCTCCTTTAATTTTACGAGGCGATACAAAATTATTTTTTGTATGATTTATCTTTAAAAAATGTGTAACACTGTTTTCACAATTACTAAGAACGTTTGCTAAAAGTAAAAGCATTTTTTCCCCGCTCGAAACTTTAAAAAATAACATAACCAAAATATACGTACGTAATTATACCGCATACCTAATATGAAGAGATTAAGATCAATTCTCCATGGGAAGCAATATAATTTTTGATTATTTCTCTACTAAATATTACACTGCATGAAATAATTTTTATATATATAATGTTTGTAATTTTGGTTTTTGGCTTTCACTGTACGCCGTGAATATTACCCAAGAATTTTTAAATCAAACTTTTTTTTCAATATTTCGTAATATAACCGTACCTCAGTTGTGGGTTTACGTTTGTGTGTTATGTATTATTATTGCGAACTCACAGAATTCAAATATTCAAATTATATACATGTATTTGTGTAAAAATAATTTTGACGGGAATATATTTAATGTGTGTGTGTGTGTGTAAATATTAAGCTCGATATTTGGCGGGTATATCAAATAATTCATTAATGCAACAAAATTGACATTTTTAATTTATGGATTTAATTCTTAAATTAAATTAAATATATCTTAATTTAAATATAATTCTTAAAGTAAATATTTGTATTTTATGTTATTCATAAATTCCTATAATTTCTTAACATTATTTAGGAATCCAACATTTTAATTAAATGTATTAAAAATAAATATTTTAAATATGACAAGAAATCGTGATTGCCATTTAATTCTTAAATCTATGTAGTTTAATATAAAAAAAATCTAAATATAATTAAAATTATCCTTCGTTCTTTGTTTTTTTTTGTCATCATATATTTGTTAAATACCTAAAAGAACATGTAAACAACCACAAAATTAAAATTAAATTAAACCAATATAAAATTAAATATTATACTACAAATAAATTACAACTAAATATTAAATTAACACAGCATAAAATGCAAAGTGGCGTGAACGTCCATAAAAATTTTTTTTATCACAAAACGTTTTGTATGAAAAACCAAATAACTTATATTACTATAAGGGAAATCGCGTCGAATTCATGTGCCAACATGATATAGTTTGTAGAAAAATCATAGATGGCATTAGTAGTAGTTGAACGAAATGTTTACATTCTTTTATATTCAACGAATTATTAACGAAACAAAAATTTAAAATCTAAAAAAAAAAATTAAATTGTATAATCGGAATTGGAAATTATTAAAGTAAATGGGCTTTTATTTATATATAATAATAAATAAATAAAACAACATTTTGAGGCAATATAAAATGTAGAAATATAATAGTAAACCTTTAACCGAAAATATCTGTATAACTTAGCTAAAATTCGCTACTAATTTGAATAGTCCAATTGCTTGGTGGTATAAAAACACTTTAGTTATAGGTTAAATCTTTACGTTTTAATAAATTTAAAACAGACAACATATTTATATTGTGATATTTTGCATCTAAAGTTATGAACAATTATGTCTTAGCTATATTTAGCATCAATTTACTTACGAATGCAAACCAGAATTCACTTAACAATTGAAACACCTCTGCGGCATTTTGATAAAACACAAACACTTATAGTTTATATTTATGTTATTTTCAAATAACTTATTTATTTATGTTATTTTCTAATTTATGAAACACGTTTTTATAAAACACTTAACATATACAACACTTTTAATTCACAAAAAAAAAATTTTATTATTCACGTAATGACGCTACGCTTTGAAATAACAACAAAAGTACCACTAATGACAGCTATAATGTTATGAAATTTTGTGAAAAAAAAAATAAGAAAAATTGTTTGACGCGCCATCTATTGTTCTCGTTAAAAACGTTTGCTATGCCATCTAGGATTTTCCTACGAATCAAAATTTAACGAAATCATGCTATCGTTCACATTTACTATGGAAATGTTCACGATTTCCCTTATAGTAATATTTGATGAAAAACGTATGTGTACACATACAACTCCTCAAAACACAAAACATTTTATCACAAAAACAAAAATATTTATATTTCTGACGTATTCGAATTCTGTAAGTTTTGAATATTTTACCAAATTACAAAGGAAAATACAGAAGCTCAACTTTGAGGTTTGTCTTGTTATACTTGGGATAGAGATGAGTCCCTCTCAAGATTTTATGCATGACAACAAAACGCAACTTTGTATGTATAATTGTGTATTATAGAATTATAGATGATATAAAGAGAATGAGAATGGCACAAAGTAGAATGAGATATTTTTCCCCTTTACCAAAAAATTTAATTTTTTATGATATGGAAAAGAAGTATGAAATTATATAATAATAAAAAAAAAATGAGGAGAATTTAATTCTCAATTACTCAAATCGTGTATCATGAATATTATGATTATCTCAGGAAGCAATTTTAGATTTGCTTTTCGTATTTTGTTATAGTTTTTGGTGTACGTTATATAATTAGATTAGTAAATATCAAAATCTATAGTAAAAAGCTATAGGAAAACCCAGTATGTTCCTGTGTAATTAAAAGTTTATTTCGAAAATCGTTTAGTTCGACGTCAAAATTATATAAAATTATACAAAACCATACTTAATGTTTTACCATGCGGTTGCCCAGCTACTTCCAAACTTTTTTGCTGGCCTTGATTAGTATTTTACAAAGAAAACGTTGAATAGTGTATGATTTTCGAATTTAAAACTCGATTATCCGCACACGAAATAGAAAAATATAAAGTTGCAATTATTTTTTAAGTTTTTTCTATAAAATTTTAAAATTTTTGTGAACAGCATTTTTGCATTTGAAGCTTACAGAAGATAAATTATAAACAAAAATTTCACATAATCATCTTAAAAATACTCTTCGTATTACTGCGACCTCCAGCAATGTTGATATAGATGCAATTGTATCTAAAATCCAAGCTCAATGATTGAATTAAAATAATTATGTCTGCAGTCAAAACGGTTATATAGAGTATATAGAGTTAGACATTTCATTGAATAAGGAAAACTTTATAAAACTAGATTATTTATTGAATGAGAACAGATCTTTAAGAGCACATAATTATTTAAAAAATGTTACACTTAAAGGAACATCACCTACTTAAAGAAATACTTAAAAAGGAACGTCATTAAGACTAGTAATTACAAATGAAATTAATTAAATTGTTTCCCTAGTTCCAAAAACAAGGCTACGCCACTGATATATATATATATATATATATATATATATATATATATATATATATATAAATATATATATATATATATATATATATATATATAAATATATATATATATATATATATATATATATATATATATATATATATATATATATATTATATATATATATATATATATATATATATATATATATATATATATATATATATATATATATATATATATCACTGACGAGGCGTAAAAATTTGTTTGGGGAAGCACCTTCAAACCGTACAGACAAACAATTTAGGAAAATTTCTTATGCGATAACAATTTTGGGTTTCGATATAATTAACGAATTAGTTCCAAGAATTTCTTTATTGATTTATTATTGCTAATTTTTAATCAAAAGCTGTGCTTCAATAAGATATATAATTATTTAAAATAATTATAGTTTAAAACTCAACTTGTAATCATTAAATAAACGTTTTGTTGTTTTCTCGTATAAATATAAAAGAACAAGCTACTTAAAAATTTACTAGTTGACTTTGTCTATTCAACAGAATGATAATAAAAACAATAAACAAAACAAAAGAACTTTTAGAAAAATACCGTCGATGAAGAATTATTTTTGTCTAAGTACCATTTATGGTCAAATTGAGTTATATTTACCAATCCACTAATTTGACAATGAGGAATTCAAATTTGTTGGTTAAAATCATCTATATCTGCAGGTTTTGGAGATATTGACTGATGATTTTGTCTAAGTCCGCATATTTTCTGATTGTTTTGACTTGACTTCGTCTGAAAAAAGCCCATTTTCATCCTACATATCAAATTTCATCATAATCGGTTAAGAACTCGCCGAGTTCCTTCCTAACTGGCCATATTCCAGAACTTTCCCAAAAAATCATTTTAAAATCCCATTTACTTCCTACGTATCAAATTTCATCAAAAACGGTTAAGAACTCGCTAAGTTCCTCCCTAATTGGCCATATTCCAGAACTTTCCTAAAAAATCATTTTAAGTTTAAATCACATGTCGAAATATCCTGTTTTGAAATAACCAGTTTTGTACCATATCTTGTTTTGTACCTTATCTCGTTTTGAACTATCCAATTTTGAAATATCCAGTTTTGTACCATATCTCATTTTGTACCTTATCTCGTTTTAAAATATCCAGTTTCGACCGGTACCCAGATAATATATATGTGCTATCAGAGAGGTTCTATGTAAAGGAAATGGTATAGAAATATTATGCACATTTCATATTAAGCATTTCGAAAGCTGGACACGGCAACATACAGGACATAGATACAGCTCACAACATTACTGAACGGTATTTTAAACATAAATATTTAGTAAATGTATATCCCTTTTGGCCTTGTGTAGTAATTTATAGAACTGCCAGTAACCAAACAATAATTCGATGTATTACAAATGCGGAAGTCCTATTCCTACGACTATTAAACAAAATGATTCTCCGAAAAAATTACTTTCTATTAAACTATCACCAAACTTGAGAAATACCAGTATTTGGCCATTATTGGCTCCTCTGGCAGCGAATAGAAGCTTATCAGCCGATTAAAAGCAAGGATAACTTTTATAAAGGCATGTATGTTTATATGCCTTAAGCCGAACAACAATTTTATCGGTGTGTAAAAAGTGTAAAGCAAAACTTTACAAAAGCAAATCCTAAAATCACAGATAGAGCCAAAACCAAATAAATATTGAGTCGACTATGACTAACGAATTAAAAAATATAATTTGTTAAGCCGCGGCTAGACTAATGGAATGGCGATTTGTCCAAATAACTAATCGTTATAAGGTTACACTGGCCCAAAAATTTTTTTTTTGTAAAACCACAAAATGTTGGGCCAACGTTGTTAAATTTTCCATTCGTCTGACCGCGGCTTAAATCATTATTATTATATTTTGTATTTTAATAAATCAAGTGGTCAAGTGGATATAGACATAAATAATTCTACAACGACGATATGTTGGATAAATATTGTTTTATATCAATATATTATTAAACACCCTTTAAAAAAGAGAAAATCAGTCATCAGTGTTTTGTTTTGTTTCTTATGTTTTGCTTCGTATGTTAAACTTCACCAAAACAATCAATGCTTCTTTTTAAGGGGAAAACGCATGAAATAAAACCAACGCAACAATTTGTTAGGGGAAACAATTGAAATATTCTATATGAGACATTTATGCAGAAAAAAAAAATATTTGATTTCTGCTTTTTCCAAGAATTCTTCGAAAAATATAAATTATACCCGTTTAAGTTTTAGAATTTAATACACAAATTGAATAAGTGAGATTTACTCTTTTACATTTTTAATTATAATTAAATAAAAACAATAATTAATTTAAATACTTTCTAAAAATTTGATTATTACAAACTTTAAATATTTAATTGATCCACCAACAAAATAATTAAAATTATAAGTTCCTTACAGATCTCCAACTAAATCAGGTTGAATATCTAATATACTTCTCGTAATTCACTTTCTGAAGAAGATATGGAATTTCGTCGAGACTATACAGTGGCATTAATTCCAATAAATCCAATTTTTTGCAAGAGTTAAAGGGGTTTGGTCCATTAAAACATGGTTAATCGGTATTAATATTACTAAAGCATTTGGTTCGTATTAACCATTTTACTGAATGCCACAAATCGGTTCCATAATTTGCTTTTGCGATTTCAGACAGAATACTTTATAGTTCGTAAAAACAAACATTGGGAAAAACTGTAGGTTCTTTATCCATTTGGTAATATTGTGGGACAATATTACCATGAAATGAGAACTATTCTAATATTTGAGTCCAGACATACGAAGCAAATTGATTTTATAAACAATTAATTCAATTTGTCTCTTTATTTGATATTGATATGGAAATTCAGTTGTAAATGTAGTTGAATAAAGAAAAAAAAAATTAAATTATTTAAAATTATTACTATAATCTATAAATACCTCACTCTCGATATTTATATCACATTGTGTGTTATATATAGAACTAATAAATATAGATTCCTATTTTTATTCATTCATTTGTCATAATCAGATAATATTCAAATATATATTCTATAATTAGCTTGGATTTATACTGCAAATAGAATGTAAATATTATATAAACACGATTGATTATATATAAATACATCTCCCAGAAAAAAAATCACGATTTTGTTTCTGCATTTGAGAGAAAACCTACATCTTTATAATCATTAAAAAATTAAATATATGCATAATGAATTTACGTTTTTCCATTAATCTACTATTTTGCCAAAAAATCTACAAAAACCAAAACATAATGTTTTTCCATGGTTTAAGTAAGTACCTTTCTTAAAATATAATGATTTTTAATAGTTTGGCAGTAATAAAATGTATTTACTTTATCGCTTAAAAAAAACTTCCAATTCTTTACCACAGTTACGCAAGAAAAATCGGCTAGAAAAATTCATTTCTAGTAACTGTATGGTTAATTTTATTTTACTATCGTGACACTGTCGCGAACCATATATAGAACAAATAATGAGTTAATATGATTCATTATTTTCTGTTTTACTTTGTGTTTTCTCAATCTTTGTTAAGGTCCGGTACGCAGATTGAGCTAAGAGATATTTTCCATACTAATTTGCCAGAAAATTTAGTTAGCTAGGAGCGAGATAAAAAACTTTCGCAGACAATTTCGCGCACCGGTTCTATTATTTTTTCACGCAGCTTGAAGTGAAAAAATAATAGAAAAAATACTTTGTCGGATTGTATAATAGATGGCACTACTATGAAGTCTCCAATATTTTCGCGTTGATTTATATGCACGGTACATTAAATGAATGCGAAATTTTGATACTCCGTCCAACAGGCCACCTTGTAGGAGGAATATTATATTTGATCAGCACGACATCATCTATGTGTTTATTTTTTTTTATATTTCCGCTACGTAAGACTGTCCTCTTTTGAAAATTGAATTTTTATTTTTTATTGTTTTTTGCCTAAAAATAAAAGGATCATCAAATTCCCATACCCCGCCGTGTCTCGGTCGCCAAAGCCTCGGTTAGGGAGCACCACATGCAGATGAGGTTGACATTTGAACCTAGTGTTTGACATATTTTTCCCCTTACCCTCCTTTTTAACGTGATAACGTTTTTAAACTCAGAACTAAGGCTAGCATGTTCAGAAAATCGAATGAAATTTGTCCTTGTTTGCATGGGGACTACTCATTAAGTCTAAGGTATTACTTCATTCTAAATATATCATTGCATAGGTTCATTTTTAATCTCGATGCATCATTCTTTGTATTTGCACATTGTGATATTTGCACAAAAAACAGTGCGATTTAATTAAATTAAAATTAAAATAATTAATATCCACATTAATTATAATTAAGAAAAAAACATAAATTTCAAATTATACAGTCTGAATGTCTCTCTAATTGCCTAATTATTGCAATTATTTATTTTCAAATGGAAGTTGGTATTACAATAATGCATACATTGAGGCGAATTACATAAAAATATGTGTGAAATGAAACAATATAAAGTAGTAGATGTTAATAGTAATAGATGTCACTTTACATCTTCAGTGTAGTTTCACTGAAATACAAGAATCGTTCTCTATGCCGCTCTTTATGACAGAACAGTAGCCAATTTCAAAATTACAAAATTAAAAAAAAAAAAAAAAAACAAAAAAGGAACATCACCGCAGAGATCTTGCCCTTCATATCGTATTTATCGTACCATCACCAACACTTAATCGTTTGTACACCGCCGATGGCGCGGTTGCTAGTAATAAATAAATTGATTTTAATAAATCCATACAGTCTATCATTTCTCACACTAAATATTTACGCTATCACGTATCACTACGGCCGTGCAGACGACACAGCCACCTTGTTTTTTATTTGTAAAGTGCAAATTGTAAGTCGAATAAGAGTATTTTCTAATCGTATACTTATTTCAAACTTATTTGAGGAGACATACTTAGTCAAATAAGTATACGATTGGAAAAGAACTTGTTAGTTTTGGATTAATATGTTTAAAAGCGGTATGAAAATAATTTAGCGCGCAATCCATGTAATGATTAATCACTTATTCATTTTCACTTGCCAAATATATGATATACTACTGTAGCTGAATGCGGAGATATTATGATTTAATTATATATTTAACAAGAAAACATCACGAATTTAATTGATTGTAAAAGTAAAACAAAATTTTGTAAATATGTAATCAAATAATATATCAAAACTCTATATATTATGTCATTGAATTGTATTCATGAAGTTCTAGCGAATTATATAAATTTTCACGAAATATTTGGTTCGAAATAGAAAGAAAAATGTGTACATAGTTCGTACGAATTATAAAATTAAAGAAAACGAAATAGTCAAACCAATAAAATTAAACATCACGAATTTGGCTGAAAAAAGTGTGTAAAATCGAAAAAAAAATTTAAATCATAGTTGCATAACATTTTTTTTCTTCTATAGCCTAATTACATCCGCATTCGTCTGCCTCTACAATAGTAATGAGAAAGAGAAAACAAAACTGAAAATAAAAATCACTGATGGAAAATAATGTACAACAAGAATAGATATATGCTTCAAAATATGTTATTGTTTCCCTTTGTACTGGCATGCAATAACATAAATAATAGTATACATTATTTATTTTTTATTGGTTTGAATTCCATATTAACATGCAAGATTTATCATTCTTATGTTCTTTTTCTATGGTTGTATGTTAAATTTTATTTTACTATCGTGACACTATCGCGAACTTATAACAAATAATGAGTTCATATGATTCATTATTTTTAATTTTTTTTGTGGTATCTTTCTAATTTGCTTAATTGTTAAATTCTCAATTTTATTTCCAATTAGAATTTTTGATATGCAAGACATCCTATACCTGTTATTCGAAATAAGTACACCAAAGCCCCGATGTGCGTCGTAGTTTGGTTGTTAATAAATTGTACGAAACACGAAAAAACGCAAATCGAAGTGGAAATTTACTTTTCCGCATAAATTTGCTTATTAATTCTATAATTGAGATTTTGTGGTTGCTAAATGCTATCCGTTGCGTTAATTAATCGTTCACTGCAGATAGTACGATTAAAAATTTAAGATAACCCCTTGTACAAGGAATGAAACAAGGATGTTGTGTGTGGCTGAATCTAGGATGTTGTGTGTGGTGGAAAAAATAAAAATTAGACATGTTCACAAATATCATCCAAATAAAGAGGGTGAGATGGTGTATTATCTAGCAGTATTAAATTTTTAAAATTTTAAAAGCCAAATTTTCTCTTGTACAATACGGCTTTCGTTCCAAAAACCGATGTCATCCAACCTTTCTTATTAGATCTCCAGTATACCTGTATACTCAACTATAAGTTAAAAAAAAAATAATTAAAAAAAAAAAATTAAAAATCCGACGCAAAACGAGGTAAAAAACGCAAATCAAAATTTCTTGGTAAGTTAAAACAAACGACGCAGCTGCGAAAAAACGCAAAACGGATCGACGCAAATCGAGCCTTTGGTGCAAACCAAATAGAAATAGGAATAGGATATAGTATGTATATAATTCTAGTGTCAATTATTAAAGTGAAATTAAATTGTTAAGTACATTATAAAAATAATCGAGTGTAAGTGTGATTAAATCATTCTGGAAAATGTTTACCTAGAAAGGATGACAAAAAAATCATTTATAAATTATGGAAGACCAACACAAATCAAAAAGTTACGAGTACCGTGCAACGTACAAAACATTTTTCTAATCAGTTTTCCTTTGGTTAACGGGATGCAGTAAATCAAATAAGTTATATTGCTGGATGTGTTTATAATTTGCAACAGAAAATACAGTTTAGAATATATCAGGTTTAAACGATATCAACAATTTACCCAAAGCTTGAAATAGACATGGTACAAATAGTAGCTCTCATTTAACTAATTTGATTGATTGATTGATTGATAAGAGTGTACGGCCAAGGACGAACCAGGAACTCCCGGAATGCCGGGCACAGTGATACATATAACAAAACCGAAGGACTGGATGGAATGTTAGTTATAACAGACTCGACCCGGTTGCAGACACCTAAGCGATCGATAGTTAGTATTTTTTGTGGCGAAGGGAAAGGAAGGGTAAGTCTGTAATGGCAATTGGTTCGCTTTCCCGGTAGCCAATATCCAATCTACTCTTAGTTAGCACAAGACAATCACAATTATAATGAACTGTTCTACATTTTCTCATATCTTATCAGGAACTCCAATCTGCAACTATTTTTCTGTAATCTTGCAGTGTTTCTCTGAAAAAAAAAATCTATTGATGGGCTAATTTCTGCAAGCCGTAGGCTGCAATAAATTGAATTAGTTTTCGATTGAAATTTACAATTAAATTATAAAAATATAAAAAATATAACAAATAAAAAATATTAAAATAAAAATATAACAAAATATAATAAATTCAAAAATATAAAAAATATAAAAATATAAAAATATAAAAAATATAAAATATATAAAATATATAAAAAATATAGAAAATATAAAAAAATACAAAAAATATAAAAAGTATAAAAATATAACAAATATAAAAAAATAAAAAATAAAAAATATATAAAAAATACAAATTATTAAAAATATAAAAAATATTATAATATAAAAATATAAAAAATATTATAATATAAAACATATAAAAACCTAAAAATAACGCATCGATTCGAAAGGAGCACTTCCAAACAATTGATCAAATCAAACAGGAACATTCAAATAGGAAACTAGTATGTAAAAATCATTATTCTGCACCAGTCTGAAAATGCAACTATGAAATGTTTTAAGAACAAATTGGTGAATAATGGTTTTGATCTCCGCGCAACATACATTTTCCCTATTTACCATGTTAATCGACGTTTCTATTTTACATACGAGAATCCCACTAATACACAATAAGATCAAACTGTTCGAAAATATAACAACTAGTTCCACTATATCGCTAAGAAAACGAAAACAAAGAAAATTTTTGGTCGAAAATTATTAGACAGAGATACTTACTTATTAATATCATAAACTTGCTCCTCAATAACTATTTCACTAAAACTATACCACAATTGCGAAAATAATTTAAACACGCTTTAACGTGAAACCAACAATAACAACCTTAAACATATTATACATCTTATACATTTATATTAAGTTACTCAAAATAAAATTTACATAAATGTATAGAACAAAAATAAAAGATGCTCAATTAATAAAAGGACAGAGTCCGTGATCCATTTCACTGTTTCACACGCACTCACACACACAAATAAACACAACTCAACGGAAATAAAAAAATAAAAATAAAATAAAATTAATTTTTAAAAAAATGAAGAGATAGAAAAAAAACACGTCCGATCTCTTCAATGATCGATCGACCAGTAGCTCTCATTTAACTAATGTCTATGTCAATAAAAATGTTTGTGCGAGTGAGAATTTAAATTATGATGAATTCTTTACGTTCATTATAAATCAGAAATTTTAATGATAGATGATGTAATTGGTCCTCTTGCATGTCAAGAACTGGCTTTTCAAGGTAATGACCAACCTTTTTTAATTCATTCAATCGTTAAATTTTTTAAAACAACATAATGAACTGCTGAAAAGCCGCGTATCCACTACAACATAAAGCCGCGTATCCACTATAGAGTTTTATACGAAAAGGTAGAGAAAACTCTCGCATAGAGTAGTGTATACACCCTATAGAGCTCTACAGTAGAGCTCTACACGCACTCTACGTGAGAGTTCTATTGCGTAAAAAACTCTACAGTGTACACGCTATTGTTTTAGGTTTTGTAGAACTCGACATTAGCTCTACACTCTACCTAGCATGTTTGATAAAGTTATTTGCTCTATAGTAGAGAAAGTAAATGTATAGGTCCACGTAATTTGAAATTGAGTTGGTCATATCTTTCGAGCGCATGTGTGCATTGACAATTATATTTAATGACATTTCTATTTGCATTTCGATGGTCATTCGCTTTTAATATTGTTGAAATGTTTAAAATACTGTGGTTTTTTTTCAAATAAATTCAATATTGTGAAATTTTTCAAAACATATCTATACCTTATACCTATATACGTACCTATTCTTGTACCTATTCTTCTCCGGCTGGAATAGATTTTAACGGAAGATTTTAAAAAGGGATTCACTAAAAGTTTTAATCTTGAAATTATGGTAAATTACGAGTGAAATTTGGGCTATATTTTTTTTATCAAAAAAGACTAACATCACGAAATCCTAGTCTGATTAGGATACACGGTATCTTAGTTGGATTTCAGACTTTAATAGCTGGGCCCCGCCCAAAACTATTACTTACAAGTGTGAATTTCTGTCTTAGGGACCCTTATAACTACTGATAAAAGGCACATCCTGTTGTCTTTACATGTTGTCAAACAATGGTTCCTTTTTTAGCAGTTCTCTTTAAATTTGGTTGTCGCTGGACATCTCTAATATGGTTAGAAGGAGTCGCCCACGAATCGAAATTTCTAATTGCAAGTCAGGGTACTGTTCGTAATTTCATTCAACATTCCTGAATATTCTTGCATCACTAATTTCACTTAAGCACTTAATATTCGAAGGGGTTACTTCGTAGAATTTTCTTTTCGACCTCATTCGATTAGTTTGACAAAGAAATACACTGCGCCAAAAAAAAAACGCAACACCAAAATTTTTTGAAAAAGTACCTGATTTTTAACCAGTTATTTTTTAATGAAATATTGGATATAAAAAAAAATTTTGGTGTTAACATGAAGAAAATTTTGTCTTCTTTCTGATGGTGTTGTTCAGTTTAATTTGTTTTGTTTTTTTATTGTTTTTTTTTGAATAAAATAAAAATAGTCTAATCAAGAAAAAAAAACTGTTAAGTTTGAGACCGGCAACGATCTTTCCTACTGATTCGTTTGAAAAGCCGAGTTAACCAAGATGCAGGGAATTAAAAACTAAATTATGAAAAACTAAACTTAAATTATGCACTTGAAAATTTTTTGTACGTTAACTCCTTGTTAAGTTATTCCAGTTTTATCAAAAACGATACAAACAAATTGACACTTTGGGGAAATGTTAATGGTATAAAAACAAGAAAAAAATAAGTTTTAAATGAAAAGTGCAAATGGTTTCAAATTGTATTTCGCAATTTAATTCTTTTTAAATTTTTGTCAAAAGTCACTTAAACAACTTAAATTTTTAATAACGGGTGTTACCACCCCTAGCTCGCATTACTTCATAGATTCGCTGTGGCATAGTTAGAACATTTCGTATTTTAACCAACGTGATTTGATGCCATTCCTCTTGAAGTGCATTTCTAAGTTCTTGCATACTTGCTGGTTGTCTTGGCCGCTTTCTTAAACGCCGTTCTAGCATATCCCAGACGTGCTGTATTGGATTTAGATCTGGGCTTCGCGGAGGATGGTTTATTAACCTAATGTTATGCTGTTGCAGAAATTGTCTTGTATGTAAGGCTGTATGTGGCCGAGCATTATCTTGTATAAAAATAAATCTGCGACCAATTTCTTCTTTTAAGGGAAGAACATGAAGCCTTAAAATTTAGCACAGGCTATGGTGTTATCACCAAATTATTTTTAAAATCCCAAGAGATTCCCGCCCAAACCATCACTGAGCCTCCATTAAATGCTACGACCGGCATTAAGCAATCCAAATTTAACCGTTCTCCCGGTGCGCGCCAAACTCTACAACGGTGGTATGATGAGTATAAATTGAAACGTGACTCATCTGAAAACAAAACGTTGCGCCATTGCCTTTGAGTCCAATTCCTAAACATCAATGTATAGTTTCTTCGTAGTCTTCTATGAGTTTCGGTAAGGTATGGTACCCGAATAGGTCGACGTGATTTTAAACGAGTTCTTAGTTTACACAATAAAAAAATTATATAATTTCACTTTGTTATCAGGTTTTTGCTAAAACTACAATAACTTAACAAGGAGTTAACGTACAAAAAATTTTCAAGTGCATAATTTAAATTGTTTTAAATTCCCTGCATTTTGGTTAACTCGACTTTTCAAATCAGTAGGAAAGATCGTTGCCGGTCTCAAACTTAACAGTTTTTTTTTCTTGATTAGACTATTTTTATTTTATTCAAAAAAACAATAAAAAAAAACAAAACAAATTAAACTGAACAACACCATCAGAAAGAAGACAAAATTTTCTTCATGTTAACACCAAAATTTTTTTTATATCCAATATTTCATTAAAAAATAACTGGTTAAAAATCAGGTGCTTTTTCAAAAAATTTTGGTGTTGCGTTTTTTTTTGGGGCGGTGTATTTTGTCTGAAGGTTTTCGGAAGTGCGTATTTTTCTTTTGAATGATCGGAATAACCAGTTGCAGTAACATATTGAAATTACTATATGACATACGTAGAAAATTTTCATAGGCGTTTGTAACACTTTTCAATTTCATTCATTGGTCCACGATAAAATCAGGCGTTTTGATTCCTTTTCGTGATCCACTCGCGATCCCAGCACTTTCTTTTTTTCATGTTTTCTTCTTAAAGTAAAAAAATAACGGCACTTGTTTTTGGCTAAAATTCATTTTATTTTGATTTTTTTTTATGTAACTTGTGTAGTGTGTACTGAAAATAAAATGTCTGAAAATAAAATATTATTAATCGAAAATAAAATATAGTAGTAGCCGAGCGCTCTACAGTAGAGAAAAATGGGTCTACAGTGTATACAGTCTGTAAAGCGCATGGTAGAGCTCTACTTAAAATTTCTCTACGGTAGAGACGTGGAGACGCTCTATAATGTACACACTGCTTGTAGAGACTCTGCACTCTACACTCTACGCTCTACCGAAAAAATTCTATAGTGGACACTTGGCTTAAGAAATCATAAATTTCTATAACATTACGTTATATATTAAATCAAATATTTTATAGTCGAACAACTTTCTGGCTTTCAAGAGATTTCGGTTGGAAGCTAAATTTTGATTTCATAATTCTCATGGTAAAAACATAAAAAATAATTTATTTTGACAAAACTAAATGCTTATTTTACATGCGTGTGCATGTAGTGTAGTGCAGTTAAAAGCTGCCACCTATAGGGTAAGATTCGAATTTAAAATTAGTTGTGCTTCCGTTCTTCAAAATGTTACGCTTCGTCCCTGATATATTTATATATATATATATATATATATATATATATATATATATATATATATATATATATATATATATATATATATATATATATATTTTATATTTTATTTTTTATTTTTTTTTATTTTTTATTCGTTTTTGTGAAAAATATGCTCTTTATAAATGCCTATTTCTTAAATGGAACGACATTTTAATGGAGTTAATGAATACAAATTATAATAGTTACAGCAGAAAATTTTTACGTTTATATTTACCTTAATATAAAATTGAAATGTATAAAATGGAATATATATATATATATATATATATATATATATATATATATATATATATATATATATAATATTTAACATATAAATAAAGAAAAATCATGAGAAGATGATGATGATGCTGATGAAAAAATATAGTAAATGCTTAGGTCCACTTATAAAAAATTATTCAGTCTTTCTTTTGTTATTTATATTCTGAGTATCCTTTCTATTTTTCGTCGTCTCTATTTCCTTCAATTTTTCGTTTTGCTGTATTTTTTTGTATAAAATTCAAGTAAATTAAATAATTTTGTTACAAAATAATAAGAGTCGGTACAGTACATAAAATACAATATTTATTCTCAAGTGAAAATGTTTTGTTTATTAGAAGATATTATTTTTACAGGATACGAAGTACACATTTATGTGTATATGTATTTTATAACACTGCGAAATTTTTTGACTAATTAATCTGTTTTGATGGGTTTTAGCATTATAAAGCTAATTAATAAACCAGGGCTGGCAAAAACATGATTTTTTTACAAATATAAACCCACACTCTTAAAAATAAAATATCTAGCTCATTCATATAAATATATTATACTATTTAAAATAAAGTACATTGTTATTGGTTTTGATATACTACATATGTATTTATAAATATACCTAAATCCTTTTGGGAATCCCCATTTTGCTAGAAAATAATCGTGGTTGGTTTATTTTTGACTTAACGATAAAATTATATAATGGCCATATTACATTATCATATGAAAATACAGTGTAATTTGATCTAATCTACGAACTAAACTGCCGTACTACAGATGTTTACCTTATCTACATTTTGGGCTAAATATATATCCATATATGCTTTATGATAATTGTAATTTATAAAAAAATTAAAAATGTTCAATGTATAATTAACCAAAATATATTTCATTTTAACAGAAAAAAAGCTTGGTCTAATTAAGAATTACTTATCTAAAGCATTTTAATCAAAAACACCCTATATAATTTGCAGATAAGGCTTATTTATTTCAAATGTGTTAGTTAAAACTTAATTGCTTAGTTTCCACTAATATAAATTGCACTTAAGGTAATTTGACTATTTTGTAAAACTAACCTAAGTGATATTTTGCATTGGTAGATTTAAACGAAACTAATTTATCAACAGAAAAAAACGTATCTAACTAAAATATTACATTGTTTAAAAGAATATTAATAATATTAAAGGACCATAAACGACTTATGTGGTAGGTAAGGTATAAATACTACATGTAAAAACAAATTTTCAATTTATTTTGTGATATCATTGACTTATCGATAAATAAGTCGTTATTGATCAAATTATGGAATGGTTTTATCCTTTGTTTTAGACAAAACAATATTTTGTTTATTTTTTCATGAAACATTATTTTTAATTTTTATGTGGCAAAATTATGTGACTGTTAATTGTTATATGGTTAATATTACAAAACAATTGAATGATTAATTGTTTTTAATGGATTTTATGCAAAACTAGTTTGTAAATTTAAACTTCAATTTCTTCAAAAGTAATTATTTTTATAGATAAGGTCTGTAGTACGACAGTAAAACTATACATAAAATAAAATTTCGCGGAAAATGCTTATTCTTTCTTTCCTGTGTGATTTTGGCCTGTGAACAAACGTACGTGGTTGATTCTTTTTGATACTGAGATGAATAAAATCCTCACTTCCAGTTTTTTAACTTAGTTGGCCGCAATGGCATTAAAAAGGTGTTACAAAGCGTTTGACTGTACAAATTATAACTCCAACAGACAGCATAGATGAACTAGATGCTGAAATTATGCAATATGCTAAGGACAATCAGCAATCAGAGTGGGAAAGCACTCCTATAATAAAAAATAAATCTATATAAGGCAAAGTTATCCTCAAGAAATAACTGATCTATTGCGAACAAAAGAAGAAGCTCGAATTGGTTCCAGTATGTAGTGAGTGGGAATATATTTGTGGTAAAGCTACGGTCCAATTGTGTCTATGCCACGCCCTTTAGGACGGCCACCTTGACCTAAGCTAACCTACGTATAATTGAAATTCGTAAACCTTTGACATATTTCAACATGGAAAATATTCTTGCACATAAAGATGCAATTCCGGCTGAAATTGAAGAAGCGGCAAATAGAGCTACTTACAATTTATTGTCCATAAACTCCCGCGCAGCAATACGAGATCGCCTTCAACAAATTTATGGAAGGGGTAAAAGAAAAATGCTATCGGAAAATATACATTTTTTAATAAAAAACAAATCACTTTTGGTAAAAGTAAAACAAATTTTAGTCTCGTGCCTTAAAACAACATTTTTAGCTCATGTAAACAAACGTTAAAAGCCTACTTTTTACAGCGTTTGTAGAAAAATATTTTTTATCCCACTGAAGTTTGAAAAGTCAATAATTTAAAATAATTAAGTGCACAGTGAGCAATACAAACACTAGTGCCATCTATGAATAACTAATACTAACTAATCAATAATTTGGAAAAGTTGGTGATTTAGACGTCATTTTTGGTATAATACGCGTTTATTATAACACTTCAGTCAACAATTCTTTTTGATTTTAATGATGTCTTTTGACATTTAATGTTTCTAATTGTTCAATTGCTATTATACTCGTACTGTTATTATATAAACACATACTAACATACTAATATATATTTACAATGTACATAACTTTATTATAACCTAGATCGATTTAATTTTTTTTTTCGTTACCAAAAAACTAAAAAAATTACAATTTTGAAGCTTATTATAACAATAAATTAAAATTTCTAATATGTGTAACATGAATTAAAAATGTGCAACTATAGCTATATACATTAGAAATTTAAAAAAGCTTTTTAAAATTTTCTTAATTGGCTTAAATGATTAACACAAATATTTTTCTAATTAAATTCATTCCTATTTTTCCTCTCGTCTCTAAATATACCTAACTATCATATTGTACTAAATAAGCATTAATTTAATAGTGTAGTTAGCATGTATAAATACATATACATGTATCTAATGCTATGCAACTAATTATTCAATTTAATATACACTTGTGGTTCAACTATGTTAGGATATGTGGCTACAGTGGGGTTAAGATAAACGTTGCATGCATTTATTTAGTCGATCGGTGTATAAAATGTTTATGTGTATGTACATGTATATAATGATAATCTCTCTTATTATATGTGGGGTCGGTTTTATTGATTTCCTTCTAGAAAATGGATAATTTATACAATTACAAAAATACTCTTAATTATCTATTAAATAAAACATATTTAAGTACGTTTAAGTCCATATTGAATATTATTGTAGTCTAGGATCGTCAAGTTGTTTTGAACGGTGTGTAGATGCATAATTTTACTGTCAAACAAAACAATAGCTCAACAATATTTATACGATATAAAGGGTGTCCGCCGGGAAGGTATACTACTTTGTTTTGCCGCCATTTTAGTAAACGTTAGTATTGACAGTTCATATTTGGCAGTCGTGAAGTAGACACGTGGCAAATTTAATGTGGAAAAATATTCGATAAACCAACGTGTTTTAATTGTTAAAATATTTTATCAAAATCAATCATCGATTACTGTGACGATAAGAAAGTTACGTGAAATTTTTGGGAGAAACAACGTGCCAACAAAACGCACTATTTATCGTGTAGTGAATGATTTCGAAGAAAGAGGGTCTGTAATTGTTAGGTGCAAGCATGGGCTACAACGTACTGCAAGATCGGCTGAAAACATTACTGCTGCTCAAGAAAGTGTTCAAAACAATCCATCAACCTCAATTCGACGCCGTGCTCAGGAGTTTGGTCTTCAAAGAAAAAGTTTGGCCACAATTTTGCACAAGGATTTGCATTTGTGTCATTTAAGATTCAGTTGGCACAAGAGCTTCTTCCACAAGACCATTTACGCCGCCGTACATATGCCAATAGGATGTTACAGCTCGCCCATGACACCCCGATTTTCATGAAAAAATCATAATGAGTGACGAGGCACATTTTCATTTAAATGGATATGTGAATAAACAGAATAGTCGGTTCTGGGCAATGGAAAACCCTCAAATTATTCATCAGTCACCTTTAAATCCATTAAAAGTGACAATCTGGTGTGCAATTTGGTCAGGAGGAATCATTGGACCTTACTTCTTTGAAAATCAAAACGGCGTAACGGTAATTGTGAATGAGGAGCGATATCGTGATATGATTGAAAACTTTTTAACGCCACAACTGCATGCTATGGGCTTGATTAATATGTGGTATCAACAAGACGGTGCCACATCGCATACAGCCAGGATTACAATGGAATTACTGCGAGACCTCTTTCCACAACAAGTTATTTAAAAAAATGGAGATGTTGATTGGCCTCCACGGTCGCCTGATTTGACTGCTCCGGACTTCTTTTTGTGGGGATATCTAAAAAGCAAGGCTTATGCAAACAAACCAGAAACGCTCGAGCAACTCAAACAAAACATTCGTGATGAAATTAATGAAATACCGCGTGAAATGTGTGAGAATGTAATGAAAAATGTACTCAAAAGGGCTCGCATTTGTGAGACTAACAGAGGCGGACATTTATCTGATATTGTATTCCATACATAATTGCCGACATTAAATAAAACATTTATCAATATAAGATCCATTCTCTTTCATTTAATCAAAAATTATAAACAAACAAAGTAGTATACCTTCCCGGCGGACACTCTGTATTTTTTATGAGATACGATATTAGCTAGATTTTGATAACAATCTAATTAAAAAACGACAACAAGAATATTACCATATTGCATTCACATATTGGCATTCACGCTTTTCTGTCTACGAATTCGCTTTGCGGTTCTCATAGCAAGGACCGCTTTGTTCTTCCGTGCGATTGTAAAACATACTTGCGCTTTTTTATAGACTATATTCTGTTGCTCGACAGCAAGACGACACTCCTCATCAAAACAATATTTTTTATAGGTTTAATTTTTACCATACCTGAAGTCACCTGGGCAGCAGTGGCAACTGAACTTTTCAATAGCGTTCACAACATCAGAATGGAAGTTGTTTTTTATAATGCTATTGCTAACAAGATTCTGATATTGTGACTTACGAGAGTATGAGTCCATGTTTCCAAGTGGATTATTTATGAGGAAAAACGTGCTAGGCACAGTGACGTCGTGTGCGGTCCGAAAGTACATAATTTTTCCCCCATTATCGCTCGCTAGATCGTGTCGGAAATACGGACCTATGTTTTCTCATAAGTTAGTATAATGTTTTCCAGCTCTAGCATTACAGTCATCAATCACGATTCTGACGTCCGGTATAAAATCCCATTAGATCATCCAAATTGGTATAAAATGAGTCTTTATCTTTGGGTTGGCTTACAAATGATTGTCAGGTAAACGTAGCTTACACATACGATTTTGAACTGCTTTGAAATTTAAAACAGACTTTTTCACCTGGGGCACAAGGAGAAAACCAATTCCAACATTGTCGAGGTCATTGGGGCACACGGTCTCCACTTTGTAGCCATCGAGTTTTCTGAAGAACAACGAGTTCCACGCAATACTCTTTCATGGCTGATATAGTCAATAACGCGCCTGGTTTTCTTAGTGACTGCACGTTCCACGTACCGATCCAAAAGTGCGTGTCCATTATCGTAAGGCTAGGCCTGCTATAATTTAGGCGGTATCCATATTTTTTTTAAGCGATGCATCCTTTGTTTTAGTGGCCTCCTACCACAAGTCAAATAGACTGTTGTGAAAGTTTACTCAATAAATTTAAAATGTTTAGTTCGTTTAAGCATTCTAACAATGTTCGAGTTGTTTAGAAGCTGTAATACCTCTATTTGTATTTTCCCTGCAACTGACTCAGTCTTTATGTCCTTTTGAAGATCGCTATTTCGAATATACCATGGTGCGTTCACAATAGTTCGCAAAACTTAATTTCGGAACCTTTGCATTATATCAATGTTACTGTGCTTGGAACAGCCCCAGAGATGTATTGCGTAGGTCCACAAGGGTTTCAAGATTTACTTATAAAGCAATAGTTTATAGTAGACATTTGGGAGTGTCTGACTATTAGTCAATCCATTTATGGAGTTTTAGACGTAGTTTTTGATGTTTCTTCTTAATATGGGCTTTCCATCGTAGTTTAGCGTCTAGTGTCTTATCTAAGTACTTGGCTGAATTAGCTTATGAAATCTGTTTTATATTTATAAATACTAACTTATGATCTACCTCTTTGTAAGTAAAATCTACATCGACAGATTTACTTTCGTTTAATTGCATTCGCCATTTTATAGTCCAGCGATGAACTTTGTCTATGCTTACTTGTAGCATCAAGTGTAGCATCATTATTTCCTACTGCCATGATAGGGGTGTCATCAGCAAATGTTGCAAATGTTCCATTGGTTTTTGTATATCATAAGTAAACAATAAGTACAAATGCGGCCACAAAACACTACCTTCGGGATGAAAGACAGTGGGTCACTTTCGACGTGATAACGCCTGATTGTAAAACTTTAATGGCAGCCTGACTCCGTAAAAAGGGCAATATCCCTAACAGATATTACATTCTTCTTCATCGAGTCTATGGCCTCTTTGATTGCGATGAGCTCCGCCTGAAAAACATTAAAGTGATCAGGAAAAGCGAAAAGAGAGTTAAAATTTAGTTCCTTGCAGGACACCCCACGACCGACCCTGCTGTCAATTCTCAATCCATCCGTAAAGAAGTTAATGTTACCGGGATTCAGAACTGCTTCGTCCGCCCAGTCCTCTCTGGAGGGAATGACAATCAGAAATTTAACTTCGAGTTATGACGTCGGGGTGGTACAGTCAATGGCTTTGGGGATAACCTTATTCATTAGAATAGCTCAGTGTTCTTTATTACTACAGATCCACAGAAAAATTTAAGCCTCATAGCTGTACACGCAGCTATTTAATTATCAAGAGGGACTAGATAAAGGAGAATTTCTAATGCCTGAGTTGAAGTGGTTCAGACTGATCCACTAATACACAGTTAGGCAGTTCTTTGAACCTTTATCAACAGCTTTTGGTTTGCCACTATATTTTCAGCTGGCCACCAAACTATAACACCATACAGTAAAACAGGTCTAACTACAGAGGTGTACAGCCAATGTACGATGCGAGGGCTTAGATCCATCCTTTCCCAATGGAATTTTTATAGGAGTATAGTGCTATTGTAGCTTTCTTTACCTTTTCCAATATATTAGTTTTCCAGCTTAGTTTGCTGTTCAGAACAAGACCCAGGAATTTCACTTTATCTGTGATATGCAAGCCAATTTCGTTAAAAGTGGGTGGGTTGAAAAAAGATGATTGTACTACCTAGAATAAAGGCCTAATTCAGTTTTAAGTGGATTAACACTTAGACCGCACCTATTGGTCCATTTAGTAAGAAAAATAAGAGTATTTTGCATAAGATCTCTGAGGGTGCTAGGATATTTGCCGAAGGCGCCGATGGCAACATAATCTGCATAAGCGACCACTTTAAAGCCAGATCTCTCTAGGTTAAGTAACAGGTCATTTATAACTAAGTTCCAAAGAAGGAGAGATAATACACCATCCTGCAGTGTACCTCTACTTACAAATTTCCGGACTGATGCCTCACCAAGATTAGCCAAAATGTGATCGTCTCTAGGTTAACATTGTTAAAGGCTCCTTCTATATCACAGAAGGTCACCAAAAACTGCAGTTTCCACTGATTTCATCTTACAGTAACAATGCTGAAATACTGCTAACTTCACCGCCTCGATTTAACCTATAATATAAGCTTTCATATGTCTAGAGTTTTCAAGAAGTACGAAGATAAGCTAATGGGTCTAAGGTCTGCAATTAGAGCGTTTTTCCGCCTTATGTATAAAACTGACCTTTACTTCAGTCCATTTGATTGGAACATGACATAGTTCCAAGCTAGTTTTAAAAAATCACTTCAATCCAGGGAACCATTAAGTCAGTGGTTTGTTGGATGTCGGCAGGAATAATGCCATCTGACCTAATGCCATCCACCTAACCTGCTGATCTAAAAGGTTTAAAACTGACAAAAAGATTTTCCTCCTGTTCACAATTTTCCCAACGAGATCTATCCGACGACGATTTCGATCTTACCTACTTGAGCATCCATAATTAAGCTGCGCATATTATCCGGAGGAAGGATTTCCCCATCGTGCGCTAAGTACGCTGAGATGAGCCAGATGTTCTTATTGTTGACCTCATTGCTAGCGGGTACCACATCTGCATCGCTAAAATTGGCAAGCAGAAAATGTATTAGTTTGTTCTTTGCAAAAATGCACGAACGGTAGGATTCCTGCACAATCTGTAATTTATAGTTACTAGTTATGGTTCTGGAACCAAGATGACATCAACGTGATCCTTTATTACTTTGAGCATGAGCGCAGCTGACGCTGCTTTACAATGATATAGATTGACTTGTATTAGCTTTAGCATCTTGTTGCTTAAAGATCATTCGACATCACAGTAATATCGTATCCTTTTGAATCCGAGGTCGTGAAAAGATTGCAGAGTTCATCCTTAGATCCGGATAGTTCGGTAATCACATTTGACTCCTTTGCTTCTTTAGTTTCTACAGTTGGAGATTGCTTGTCTGAAGGACATACATCCTAAGCCGAAATTCCGTGCAAAGCGGAAGTTCCCCCAACTGATTCTGATGCCCCTGACTTAAAACCCCTATCCTTCTTATAAACGTTCAGCGTGACATCGCCAAAATCATAGCTAATTAAGCCACCTGCCTAATTAAGCCACTCAGGATTACCCATACTAATCAGCTCCATGATCGTCTTTGGATCACTTGGCTCAGCTGAAATCCATGCCCCAGCTTTTGGTCTGCAAGGGATATCTCTGCGTGAGGACTCCTAGTTGAGCTCCATGCTCAATATACTTTTATTTACCTATATACTTTTTATATAGGTACAGAGACCTTTAGTTTGCACAAGCTGTCAACTTGACATAGTTCCTGTACCAACCACCGTCCCGACATGTAGGAGCAACTCCAGGGGTTCCCGCATTATTTTCAGGAAGGATGAGGTAAGAGCCTTTTCCACCTTCCTCCAATAAGCGGGAGTGATGCTACCATCTACCTCTATCGACAGTCTCTAAAAGACCTAGTTGTAGTTGTCTACAACTTTGAATTTTTAGCGGCCTTTGTGGATCCATCCGAAGATCTCGGACGTGGAACTCCTGGATGAACTTCCTGGCTTCGGTTCTACCGTTTTAGTAGCCCACTCCAGTGTGGCTCTGTCCTTATCCGTCCTGTCCACCAAAGTAATTGTTTCTAGCATTTTTAAGGCTCTCCACGCTTTCCTTTTAGCATTATAGGTTGGTTTGAAGTGTCCTGCAATATCGGTGCATGTGTCCCATTTCCTAACCTTGGTACCGGCCTCTATATTATTATTTTTAACTTCCATTTAAGTCCCACGAGTTGCGGAGAAAATAATGTCCAACCTTGCAGCGATCCGCAATACAAGGAACCGTTCGAGACTGGGCTATTTGAAAAGGCCCTCAGCCATGTTGATCATCAGCACGGGTTGCATTACACCTTAATTTATAGTGCTAACACTCGCATCTAATATTTAGCCGACCTTAGTCATTGACCTTAGTCGTTGCCCGGGTGGTACCACTTGTAGGTATACTAGATGCAATTGGCGGACTTTACATAGTTGCAACAATAGAGAATGAGGCACAACTAGTTCCTATCATTAGCCATTGCCTACCCTATTTTAGGATAACCATCCATTAAATTTTACGCACTTAAAAATTGAAGGACCTGGTTGTATGTTAGTACACAAACATAGACGACTAAAACGAAAAGCAACCTCACGAGTAGGCTAAATAGAAAAATCTGGTGGTAAATAGAATAACTAATGAAAGGAAAGCACAGATAGTTTCGAAGATAAAAATCACTAGTACTTATACTCAATAGAAGTAAGGTAGATTCCAGGAAAAAGAAAAGCGTGGTTAAAATGGCAAGGGAGTCGTTTTCTGCCAGACAAAACTATCTTAAATGGATTCTGTAAGAAACTCAATGCTCTAAGTAAAGAAGGAAAAAAAAATCGAAAAACTAAAAAATCTTCTTAGTACACTAACGGCAACTAAGGAATCGGAATACTCGCTCTGGAAGGCAGCAAGGAATAAATCGACAATTTTCAAAAATTTCAATTCACAAATTCAAACAATTTTCAACAAATTTGACAATTTTCAAATTCAAATTTCAAAACAAAGACGGGAACGCCGCAAAAGAAAAACCTTAGATGTTTGCTGTACACTTGGTAAGCTTTTCAGCCTTTACGCAGACAAACAATTTATAAAAATGTGTTCAATATGACTGGAAAAAAGGATTTCTCTTTAAACTTCAGAGAGATTTACCAAAACAATTTTATATGAAGGTCCTATATTGGTAGTGTCTTAGGACTGAGATGCCATCAGATTCTAGGCTTAAACACTTAACATTAAATTATGAAAAATGTTCTAACTGCTGCGGAAAAACTCTGGATTGTCAGTGTACACATTTTTTACTGTACCAACAGGTGCTAAACCCTATATGAACTTAAAGAATACAAGTGTGGGGTGTACGAAAAAAACTAACATACAAATGATGTAAACCTTTCAAAACAAAGTGCCCCAAAAGTTGATGAAGAAATCATCAACATTTTGAAAAGTTGATGAAGAAACAAAATTAAAAAATAACGTCAGCTGCAGAGGCCGCTGTCGGTGACGACTGCTCCTCGGGGTAAAGTACAACTTGCTTTCTACTTCTGGTTGTCTACAGCAATACGAAGAGCAAGCTCTTCTCAGATTCATTTTCTTTGAACAGCTTTTTCGATGATTTATATTCTGCTATTTGGAAGGTTAAATCGAAACCCTCTGGTTTGAACAATGAAAACTTAAAATTGGTAAAACAGGTTTTCCATTTTATCTCAAAATTCTTGCTACATATATTCAATTTTCTCTTGATGTCACCTTCTTTCGCTTAATGATGCCATTACCAAGATATTTATGCAATATCATTGCAAGTAGGTTAGTTAACAGTCTACTACCAAAAATCAGTTATATTATTTAAGTTATACTTAGAGATGGCCGTTAAATTTGATAATTATATAAAAATTTATTTTGTATATAAGTAGTGCAAACATTTAGAAATAATATTATTTTACTTATTAATATTGACAAATGTTACGCTCGTCAAACTCGAATTGAAACATAGAATTAACAATATTAATGAAATATATTTCTACTTTCAGATAACATGCCCGAATTTGATAAGGATTTAAGTAATGATTTAGAATTGCAATTAGACATATTAAAAATTGCAGCATCCTTGGAATATAAAACAATTAGTAAAAGTTGCGAAAACATTCATCGATATGAACAAGAAAATGAACATTTGAAAGTAGCCAGTCGTCCATATACAGCCCCACCACAAGCAAAATTGTCACCACGGCTGTATTTAAGAAAATACTCCTATTCGGAACCGCCTCACCTTATAACCAATAATATAAATAGTCATGAAATAGTTGTTGTAGGTGATAAAACAATGACTCATTCCGAACAAATTGAAGGCCAATTGGAAACTAGTAATAATGTAATTAGTGATAAAAATAGTTTAATGGAGGCTGAAACAAACATTCATTTACTACTGAATGAGCCCAAAGTATTAAACAGTGAAACTAGTTGTGCCATAACAGAGACAAATTATGAACAGAGTGATACAAATGTAAATTTAATGAATGATATAATTTTAAATCTTAATACTATAACAACATGGCATGCTCATGTATATGCAAAACCACCAAAAACACCAACACCACATTCAATTGGTGATATTCTTGGATGGGCAATTATTGGTGGTACCAACGTCGATATCACAAAAACAACGAATTTATTAACAAATAAAACTAATAATCATAGATCGCTGTACGATCAACATCATGATCGATTTAATGATGTGGATGCAACATCAAAGACTGCGTTAAAAAATATTCTTAGCGGTGCCGGTAGGCTTAAAACGAATACAGGAGGCCAAATTACTGATGAAATTAATAAATCAAAATTAAGTAGTTATAATGAACATTATATACCGCGTAGTGGTTCGTTAAGTGACAGTAGTGAAGATGATAGTGGAATATGTGACCAACCATTGAATTTAAGTATAACAAAATCACGTGATACATCGCCTAGTCCTAGTTTAGGAAAACCTGGCACGAAAATTAAAAAAGGTAGGTTATATCATTTTTATTATACATATTACTGAATTAAAAATTATAATTGGCAACACAAGCTTTAACTAAAAATATTCGAAAATATTTTTGTCTGTTGCTAAGCTTTACAAGCTTTTCTAGGGCAAGTTTATCGTTTTTATGTATAAAGTTTTTGGATATTGCACATCTCGGTAATTTGGTCGCTATATGTCAAAAAACCAGAGTAGCTCAATTTGTCTAGCAAAAAAAGTAGTCAATTCTAGCAGAAAATAATTACATTTTGATTTTTTTTTGACATACGCACTTTTTATTTGACTTTTCGACATTTTGAAATTTTGAAAATAAAATCTAAAATTAAATTAAAATTCAATATTCTTTAAATATAAAAAATTATAAATAAAATTTCGCAATGTGACAGAGATATTGTTAATTTTTATTTTATTTATGTTTTTGTTTTGTTGTCTCCTGTTTCTTTCTCTGTCTTGCTAAAATTGGTTTGCAGCACTTTATAGCACTTCAAAACTACCCAGTGTCATAATACCATAATCAAATGCGTGTGATTCAAATGGCGTAGTAACATCTTTATCAAAAACAAACTCAAAAGTCGTTTTGCCTCTGCTAGAATCGTTCCTTGTGGGTTCCAGTCTAATGACATCCTCGTTATATCACTTGATGCCTTTCTCAGTGTATGGCCAATCCATCTTCATTTTCATCGCTTTATTTCGGTCTCAATGTCTGACTGACATGTTGTTCTATGCAGATTGATGTAACTAATCGTGTTAGGCCAGAAGCACTTAAGTATTCGTCGAAGGCATTTGTTTACGAACACCTGTAGCTTCTGTATAATTTTTCCTGTATGCTTCCATGTCTCACACCCATACAGTAGTACCTGCTTTCGTTACTGTGCAACCAAGGTATACGAATTCATTTACATCTTCAATTTGTATATTGTTGATGTGCATCGCTGTGGTTATATTTGTGTTGAGTCTCATCGTCTTGATTTTCTTGATATTAATTTTGAGACCAACTTCGTTAGCTAGATCTGATAGCTGTTGCACTTTCTGCTGCATGTCGGAGTGTTTGTGTGTGAGCAAGCATATGTCGTCTGCATAGTCCAAATCATTGAGTTTACCAGTTAACCCCCATTGAATGCCATTAGGGGACTTGTTATCTAGTTTCCGCATTACACTGTCTAATACGATTAGGAACAGCATTGGTGAGAGTACGCAACCTTGCCTTACTCCTCGAGTGTTGTAGTATGTTTCACTTTGTTTGCCTTTGTATTGAATTTGGTTCCCAACATCCTGATACATTTTTTGTATGAGTTCAATTAATTTCTTTGGGATGCCCATTTCACAAAGTGTCTGCCATATTGCGTTCCTGTTTATAGTATCAAATGCGCGCTCGAAATCGACGAAGAGCATATATACAATGGTGAATTCCATTCATTGGATTGCTTAGTGATGATACGGATTGTGTTGATGTGATCAGTGCAACTTCTTCCTTGTCTAAACACAGCTTGTTCGTTTCTTAATTTTGCATTGATCGTAGGTGAGATTCTGTCAACGATGATCGTTTCGAGTACCTATATTGTTGTGTTGAGGAGGGACATACCCCGCCGGTTCCTACATTCTCTTAGGTCACCTTTTTTGGGTATCGTAATTATCAAGCCTTCTTTCCATTTCAGTGGAATTCTCCCAGAATTCCAGACTTCTTGGATTATTGGTGTTAATATGCTTGCAGTCGTAGATGAATCTCCGTTGAATATTTCGGCGGTTATATTGTCTGTTCCAGCGGCCTTGTTGCTCTTCAGTCTATTAATGACATCTTTAACTTTCCGTTACGTTGATGATGGGTGTTGCAAGTTTCGTTATTGATGTCAATTGATGACTGGAGATTTTCGGGGTCGGCGACAACGTCTTCTTCGAAATATTCCTTCCATCTCTTTAACTGCGCTTCATCTGTTGTTTGTACTTGACCATTAGCGTCCCTTACAGGTGGTATGTTTGTAAATTTACCAGTGACCTTTTTTACACACTGGTGTAGTGCTCGCATATTTTGGATTGCTGCTGCCTCTTCAGCAGCTTTGAGAATGCTTTCTGAATATTTTCTTCGATCATTCCTTGTCATCTTTTTTACTTGACGCGCTGTTTCCTCGTATCTACGTTTCACTTCTTCCGTGTTATGTTTGCACATTTGCAACTTAAATTGACGGCGTTCCTCAACTTTCTGTCATGTATCATCACTGATCCAAGGTGTCCGATTGTATTCTCTGTAGCCGAGTACGCCCGTGGCAGTCTTGATGTAGGCTTCTTCTGCTTGGTTCCATCTTTCTTTTATACGGGTGGTTTCAGACTGGAAATTGAGTTGGAGCGTTTCATTGAAAGCGTTTCTTGTTTCAGTGTCTCTCAATCTATTTGTGTTAAATTTCTTCCTATTTGTCTTTGAATGTTTGATCTTGAATTGTGCTATTACCAGTTGATGATCGCTGTGTACATCTGCGCCCCTCATTTTTCTTACATCTTGTAGTGATGTGAGGAATTACTTAGTGATCATTACGTGATCTATTTGATTTGTAGTGTGATGTCCATGTGTATTTATGTATATTTTTGTGTGGAAACCTACTGCCGCCTATGAACAATTGATTTGTGCTACAGAAGTCGACAAGTCTTTCACCATTGTTATTTCGCACAGAGTCCAATGCATTTCTTCCCATGATAGTGGTTAGGTTGATGTTGTCTGTACCAATTTTTGCATTGAAATCTCCTTGTATGATTTTGACGTCATTTCTGTCGTTCTTGCTATTGTGGCTTGTAGAACTCATCTTTCGTTGTATCTTCTGCATCTTCTGTTGGGGCATAGCACTGAATTTTTGAATGCCACTATAATTTATGCTGTTAACTGGTTGCCATTCCATCAATGCTTTCTTTCTTTGCTTGTTATTTGTTGTTAATATAAGCCCACGCCTTGTTCATGTGTGTCGTCTCTACCAGATAATATCATAATAATTTCCATCTCCACTGTTTTTCCATCTGACTTCAACTGAGGCCGAGAATCTCGATAAAATTGCCAATAAAATTTGCCAAGATGTTTCTGTAAAAGTTCTGATGTTTCGTGTCCGTGTACGATAAGTCAAGCAAGGGGTCGATAATTATGTTGGTGTCCGCGGTTTGTCTTGTTATTTGTATAATATTCGTTTCTGTAATCATTTTGGTTTCAGATTAATGAATGATTGGGCCATTGAATCCTAAGCCAGCTTCCAGGGCTGCTGGATAAGGTATACTGGCATACGGGGGGGGAGGTTCTCATTCTTTGTCATGTTTTGTACTTTTCTTCTTAGATGTTCCCAAGCGGTCAACCAAATATTCAACCTCGCATACGGTTGCTTGACGTTGTTCATGAATGGTGTGACGTCTCTTCTGCCTCCTCTACTCGCCCCCTTATCTGAGGATTTGGAGTGTGTCATTTTTTAAAAGATGTAAGGTACTTTAAAGACCATCGTTTCCAGATTCCTTGTAATAATGATTGGATCAGCTGCCATCTGGTTAAGCGATTAATTTGTATTTGCGGTTGTGATTGGATTCTGGTAGCATGGCAATTGATTAACCGATCACAAAATGATCGGTTGTAAGAGGATTATAATCATCATCATGAAAATCTCTAAGAGGCCGGGAATTGACTAGGGTTTTGATTTTTTTAATGATGTGGTAAGGAATTCCTCGAAAGTAAGAAGAGATTCGCCGATTATTTTATTGGCTTTACGGTTGCTTTCCATTAGTCACCAAATATAAGTGCCGCAGAAGGAAAGAAGTGCCATTGGGTAGAGTTATCTGTTCACTACTTTAATATGTTACCTCGAGTTGCCTGATAGAATATTCTCGAAGCTCATTCTTTGGTCCAGCTAGATTAGTACCATTATCGCTGTATATATCCGAAGGTACGTGAACTGCGCTGAATCTCCTGTTAGTGCTCATTTCGATTACTATATCTAAAGTCGTCGCCTTTGTTGCCATGCAAACAAATATTTACAAATAAGCCTTGTGGCTTAGCTTCACGTTAACGATGATATTTTAGTGCATATTTACCAGCCAAATCAATACCAATCTGTAAAAATGCTCGTGCTAGAGGATTTCTTCGGGATGGTGGTAACTGGCCCATTTACTGCCGCTGAATTTCAGCGCGGTACCTACAACAAAATAAGGACTTTAGCTCGTGGAATCAAGCATTTTTCTTTGATAATAGTAATTTTTATCCAGCATGTAATTGCTTAACGTGCAACCCGCCCAATAGGAGAATAGGTTTAGTTAATGAGGAATTCTGGATTTCTGGACCATTCAACCAAAACTTATTTTCCGTAATATACCTCGCATTGCACGAACAGCGGGATTTTCCTTCGATGACACATGATTCTATTGGTCACGACTCGTATAAGTAAAGATTTTGGACGTACAATTAGCTATATAATATTTCCAAACCTTGGGTAGACCTAAGGATCAAAAATTCTTCAAGTATCATTCAAAAGAATGATGTCTTTGTAAAGTTGTTCTTTTCGTGTAAGGATAACCGGGAAAAATCGTCTTGCATAGGATCGTATTTTATACCGAGCACTGATATGAAATTCGGTTCGTCAGTTATTTCCCAGGAAGAAAGCTTAAAATTTTGTAGTGGAATATTTGCTTATAATGCGGGATGGTTTGAACACCACTTTCTAGGGTTGATCCCACCTATTTTAAGCAAGGAGATAATTTCATTCTAAAGCTTCAGGGTTGCTTCTATCGTATCTCTCTGTACATCAGATCAGCCATGTAAAAATCGCGTTTCAAAATACTGGATCTCGTAGCCAGAAAAATACTGAATTTGGTAGCCAACTTATCAGCAAGGAAATGGAGTGTTTGTGTAGCTAAATAAGGAGCGGGTGCTATATAATAGGTTATAGCACATAAATGTTGAACCATTGACTGGAGACTTTTACGCCAAAGAATTCCTTGATAGTCATTCCTTGAACATCTTTTTGATGAAAAGCTTTCACCTAGGTTTGATGCGTGTTGCTTGAATGGTAATGGTATGCATATACATGGTTATCTATATACGTCACGTTTTTATTGATAAATTCAAGTCATTTAGCTTCGTCAGCGGTTGCGATTTGTTGACTGATTTTCTCCTCAGTTTCCCAAAATCGTTGTCGTAAATTTTCGATTCTTGACCAAATTCTTCGGTTACTTGGGCAAGCATTTACGTCGATCTACTAAGAGTAGTTATATTCGGATCGTCTCATTTAAAGTTTCCTTCAATAACCCATCAAAATTTGATGTTGCGCGCTACTACAGTCCTATTAATATGGGCAATTTTTCCACTTGTTAGCGCATGGAATAGATCTTCACATCCGAGTAAGAGATTATTATGGCATGGTTTATTGAATTCGAGATTAGCTAGTGCCTTGAAGAATTTGAAATAGGATTTATTATTCTCAAACGGTAGCAACGGTAATTTGGAGCAAAAAATCGGTATAATATATGCTTGTGCTCTAAAAATATAGTCATGGTCTACGCAATATCTGATCCTTAAGTTAGATAGATTATACAATCCATTCTGAGAATCATTTAATGATAAGGATGCCTTTGTTCTAGTAATTTCTATAGGTAATCAATACAGGTTTTTGTGAAAATGGATGAGTTGAACCAGAGTCTAGAAGCGCTCGAAATTTTATCCAATTTCCAGAGTTATCTTCAATTTATACTACGGACGTTGGAAGAAAGTATATAGAATATCGGTTTTGTTCAAGAGGATTGATAGTCATAGGTGAGAAATTGATCAGCTCCTTAGTGTGATCTGAGATTAAATAAGTGTTTGATTGTTGGATCGATAGTAAGAGGGGATCGGATGATATAGCCTGGTCTTTATAGCTAGAATGTAACATTCAAAACTGTGTGAAATATGCAACAATGTACTATGTCTTTTTGGCAGCTTTTGATCTTTTTACACAAAGGTATTACACGTTCATCGGATAAACAATTAATTATAACGATTTAAATTTTTTATTAAATCTCGTCGAGAATCAACATCCATTTTTAAAATTTGTTACAGCTATGTAACATGAAAGTTTCATTCCGAGCACAACGGACATTGCGGCTGTGGTGAAATGTGAAATGATTTCCATGTAAAATCAAATGTTTTCATGAACGGTTGAAAGGAAAAGGTCATAGAATGCCTTCGCCATTGCTTATAGTTGCTGTTGAAAGTAGACAATGTTAACCTTGGTAGTTTAAAATCGGATATGCAATTATTTGCGGACATGAATTGATCGAGCTGATCTTCCGGTTTTACTACTAGTTAATGGTTGAAGATTATTTGCTCTATTTAATACTTTAGTCGTAACATGCTGATTGTATAATTCATTGATTTTTATTAACCGTAAATTTAATTTATTGAAATGGCAATTTTTACCTTTGAGATTAACAAAATTCGCTTATTTAACTAAAACTGACCTTTTATAACGCCTTGTCGTTTAACAAGAGCATCAAGACGGTATATTCCATCGTCGTTGCCCATATTTAGTAAAAATAAATTTCATTAAAATGTTAAATTTATAAGCCGGAAAACCCACTTGGAAAAAAATGATTAAAAATTATAAAAAAATGGAAAGCGATTATCTGGGTTATTGATTGATTGATTAGAATGTACGGCCAAGGACGACCCAGGAACTCCCAGAATGCCGGGCACCATCGTACACTCGTGTTACATATAACAGAACCGAAGGAGTGGAAGGAATGTTAGTTATAACAGACTTGACCCGGTTACTGACATCTAAGCGATCGATAATTAGTAGTTTTTTGTGGTATAGGAAAAGGAAATGTAGGTTAGTAATGACAAAATTGTTTCGGTTTCTCGGTTGTCAATGTTTAACTATTATTAGCACAAGACAATCACAATTTTTCTGAACTGCTCGAGATTCTGACGTCTCTTATCAGCAACTCCAGTGTGCCTAATAAACTTATTCCTCCAAGCCATAGGCTGTAACAGATGGCATTAGTTTTCACCTTTAAATTACAAATTTATTATTTCACCTTTTATGCTGCTAAAAACACAATTAATTTGACACAAAACTCTAAAATCAATATAAATTAGATTTAACATTACAAATCAATTGAACTAACCGTTTTATGACAAATAACCGTTTTATGACAAATGCCGAAAATCTAATTTATTTACACTTTATTTGAAACAAAATTTTAAAATCAATATAAATTAAATTTTACCAAAATTGATTAAACATTACTTATGTTTAATTATTTATCAAATTAACCGTTTTATGACCAATACGTCCTTTTAAATTCAACTTTTTGTGAGATATAAAAATTATGAAGAAAAATTACATGTGTGCATTGTTTATTGAATTGTCATAGCAACGAAAAAATTCAAATTTTTCTTAAATGGTTTTTGATTGGTACTACGACAAAACCAGCTAATGAATTTTATATGTTTTATTGAATATCCGAGTGTGCTACGCAATGAGGTTGGTTTTTATTATAAAAAGTTTTGGCATTTGTCAAAAACTATCATAGCATAGCTGTGATAAATTGGGAGTCATTAATTTTCAAAAATTTGCATTCATAAATATTTATAATAGGTTTCGGAAGCAATCTAAATAAAAATATTTGCCGTTCAATTCAATATTAACAATTAATTTTACTACGTTTATATTTATATCAAAATTTAGTTGCCTTGGGCTTAAAGAGAAATTTCGTCATAAGTTTCTTTTGAAATCTCTTTTCAAAATAAAAATAAAATTTTAATTACATCTTTATATTGTTGCGTGAGAATACCATTCTGTCACTGTATTTGTATACTTTTATCACTATATAATTATTATTATTATTTTTTTTTAAATTTTATATTTTATAAAAACGAAATAAGAAACTTTGTTTTAATAAAACAAGGAATTCAATACTTCTTGTTTTATATATAAAAATAAAAATTATTTCAGAAAAGAAGTAAAACTTTATATTGAGTGTTCCTGAAGATTCTCCATGTATATAAACATTGAATAAGCGCTTATGAAGGAATGATTGGATTATTTTAAGTATGAAGATTGGAAAGTTTATCCGATAGAGTTTGCAAAGGAGTCCATCGTGACAGACTGAATCAAATGCTTTCTCACTATCAAGCATGATAAGTCCAGTAGACTTATTCATGTTTGACATTAAGGCAACATGCTCACCAAGTCCAACGAGTTGGTGCTGAGCAGAATGACTCGATCGGAAACCGAACTGGTGGTCAGCTAGAATTTTAAAACTTTCTACATGGGAAAGTATTCTAGTTAGAATGGTGCGTTCTTTTTTCCTAGAACAGAAAGAAGGCCGATTGGCCTATAGCTGGACACATCTGAAGATGGATTATTTGGTTTGTGAATTGAGATATCTTTGGCATGCTTCCAAACTAAAGGAAAATATGAAAGGCGAATGCATTCATTTAATATCGCTAATAGATACATGATGCCTTTTTTGGGAGATTTTTGATTACTAGAGGTGACAAATTATCATGGCCAGAGGCCTTATTTGGATGGATATTTATGAGAATTTGTCACAGTTCTGGTGGATGAATAACATCGCCTGAAGTAAGTTTAATTAAAGATGATTCTGTTTCTTGGACTGATTTTTGGAGCTTGTGACTCGATTTTGGAATCTGTTGGATGGAGAGAGATTTGGTGTGCGAGATGAAATTGTTTCGTAAGAAGGTTGGCTTTATCGGAATTTGTATACGCTACTTGATCATTCGATTTTAGTGGTGGCATTTTATCACCTCGGTTTTTTAAGTTTCTAACTAGCTTTCAAACCGAGGTGTGATTAGGTTTATATCTCTAGCTTTTATCCCATGCAATGTTAACATTTTTTACTACTTTAGTTTTGATTAATTTGTTAAGTTGATTAATAGGGTGTCTAAGTGATCGATCTAGTGTTTGCCCCGCAATACGCCTAAGCCTATTGCGCTGCGAAAACAAATCTTTAATTACACTACAAAAAAGATGTCTAGTTGTGAAATTATTTGAATTAGGGATTATTTATGGAGATGGGTTTATTGCTAATTGAATATTTTTTGGAAACCGGAATTTACCTTACTCATGTTCTTATAAACCTTTTTCAGGTATAATTTTGGCTCCGCCCCCTTGTTCTATTTTCATTTTCCATTATTTTTTTAAACAGGTAGTTGATTTTACTCTGCAATTTATGCAACACTTTCAGATTTTCGGTAATGCCTGTGTATTTGTGGTTATTGTCAGTATATAGAACCTATCTCAGTCATCACATGATAATCTATAAACTCCCGTATCTTCAGAGACGCTCTTGGTGGGTATCAGTCTTTGTCCTATTTTGTTGCTAGTTTTGAATGCTGCCTGTATACCATGATTTTTCAGTAATTTCCTGATGATGTTGGCTGTATTTCTGTCGTAGTCAAATGTAATGTATTTGTTGTCTTTCACTATCAGGGAAGTATAATGTTAGTTAAGTTTCTTGCTATTGTGTTTTCTGTTCAATAGGTTCATCCTTGCCGGTTGGAACCCGTTATCCCTAGCGATCTGTTTAATAGAATTCAGTTGCTCTGTATAGTCTTCTTGGTCCATTGGTATCGTATTCAGTCTGTTGTTCATGTGCAGGTACGCCGCAATCTTATGTTGTTGTCGATGGTGTGAGCCGTTATGGATTGTGTGGTCCGTTTGTGTTGGTTTTCTAAAGATTTTAAACAGGAAATTAATACATTTGTTTTTTCAGTTTCCAAAGTGAACTTGATGTTGTTATGTATATTGTTAAGATAGTCGTGAAATTGTTTTAACTGTCGATTGGTTCCTCTAAACAGTGTAAGTACATCATCTACATATCTATGCCAGTATACCACACAATTCCTATAAGGGTTGCCCTCACTCAATATTTTCGAATTCTCTATGTGATTTAAGAAAATATTGGCTAAAGTTCCCGATAAAGGGCTTCCCATGGGCAGTCCTTCTTGCTGTTCATAGAATATGTCTTGATGTTCGAAGTAATTCTGTTTAGTAATCACCTCTAAGAGATTTCTAATTTCCTCTGTAGATTCCGTTTCTCCCTGATTCACGAGCAGGTCGTAAGTGATTCCAATATTTTCTTTTATCGGAATGTTACTATACATGTTCGTTATATCAAAAGAGGCCACTCTGGCACCATGAGGAATTTTAACTGATTCTATTCTGTTTACAAGTTCTAGGCTGTTCATCAACGAAACGTTGTTTTCCAGTTTAAATTTATTCATTAGATACTGATTAACGCGTTTCGCTATCATGTACGTGGGAGCGGATGTGAAGTTTATCACCGGTCAAATAGGCATATCCGATTTGTGAACCTTGAAAAGGAAGTGCTATGATTTTGGCGCCGACGGTTTGATCATTTTTATGTACCTCATTTCTTGTTTACTAAGAAAAGCTGTACATTTATTTATGCATTTGTTGATACTACTGCAAAAGTAACCGAAGTACTACTGGAAGTAACCTTCACCTCCGAGCTTGAACGGTTACAGTGCATCACATCAGTCCATCAAGCGCGGCACACTGTAACGAACTTTCCAAACTAAGTAGAGATCTGTTCTGTTGCCTTATGTCACTTTTAGGGGTTAAGTTATGTTTTAAGTATTGGTAGGTATAATATATCTCATATATCATTTTTTTTAAATGAAAAAGTTTAGAGGAGTGTCTGGACCCCTCCCATTTGTGCGCGCCTGGTACTACTACTTACTAAAAGATGTTACCTTTATGTTAAAGATGTCCCTTTATTTGGCAATAGTTGGTCCCATCGACGATACATCGTATCGGCAACCAAACATGATGATTGATTTGGTGCTGTTAGACATCAGGCTCGCTTTCTAATTTTGGTAGGTTATTATTTTTTATCATTACAATTTCCACGAGTGGCACGAGACGTAACGGTCATCCATGCCAGAGTTGTGCGTTAACATAGGAAGACTATTGGTTTAAAACGAATGTCGCGACTAAGCACCCTCTTAGCCACGCTGCATCCAGCGTATATAGCCACGCCCGTTACGCGGCACACACCTCGAGTGAGCCTGATAACCGCCTACAAGGTGCTTTCTGTCATGGATGGATGTGAAAAACGACCTTCATATCACATTACAAGTACTGTATAAAATAAGTGCAGTACTGCATTCAATAAAACAAAAATTTTAATAGAATTATAACTCTTTTATTTTATTCAGCTAAATGTGTTTTACGATCATTTAAATTGCCTTAAAAAATCTCAATTGTTTAAATCAAAAACTTTTGTTTATTAAATTTTCATAATATTTGTAATTCAAATGTCGGCTTATGGTTTGAAATAATATTATAATAAGATGAAACTTAGTAATAATTTAAATTGGACGATAAGTTAATAGTTTCTTATTTTGTACTGTATATATAACAAGCATAATATACGAATACCATCATATATCAATTAAACAATTATCAACTCTAAAAAGATTTTATTATTTATTTCTATTGACTATAATAACATGATTCGTTTAAGTGAATCATTATGCTAGATTTTTAGTTTTTTATTTAAAATAATTTTAACATCTGGTGCACGTCACAAAATATTTGTCTCAGCGAGTAGTTTAATTTTAAAGACTTCTTGTCTCGATACGATATTACATTCTATCTATTATTTTATATTATTGCATGTTCAATTCATTTATTCAATAAGAAACTATTTCCCCCCTCAATTACTTTAATACTTTTTCTGAAAATATAATTATGTACTGTATGCTATAGATTCTATATGTTCTTAACTACAACAGCAGAAGATGAAAAAAATTAGTTATCGACGTAGGTGCTGTTTTGATTATTTATTCATATTATTATTATTTATTATTGTTATAATCAACAAATGGATAAAATAATATGAGTGGATATATTAAATGTAATGCAAGTTACTTTATTGTTATGTTTTGTTCGATGTATCACAATAGCATAACACATACTATATACATACAGAGATATATTTATTCGTGGAACAAAATCATAAAATAGTTTTGCTTTGTTCTGTTTAAATTTTATTTTGTATAATGGGTTGCATATTTAAATGCAGCCTCCGGAAAACAATTTCGAATTGGTATCGAGAGAAAGTTTTCAAAGAAATTAATTATAATATTGACAAATATCATTTTATGACAGTGCGTCGGTGAAAAAAATTAAATCAAATTAATTAATTTCGGTGAAATTTGTCATGTTTTGTTTCTAGCTTTAAAATTAGTGAGAATTTTAACCAAGGATTCCATAATTATTTGGAGTAATAGCATAATAAAACAGCATTGGAGATCTATAAAATGAAACAAATTTAAATGATACTGATTTATTTTTCTGGTCATCACTTAAGTTCGCTTAATATATTTTTAAGAAAAAAACACTAATCATAATATAAATTCTTCATACTCGTATTTCAAAAGATAAACAATCTTGTGATCGCACATTATGATAAAATAAAAATAAAACAAAGTCTTAATCAGACTTAATGTTTTATAAAGAGCTCTACAATATTGTACATATGTCTTAAATAAAAAAAAAAAAAAAAAAACATGATATTTTTTCTTTCATTCCATTTAAGATGAACATTTTTTTAAATGATTGTTGGAATAAACTTTTTTTGTAGTTTTTTGTTTTCAATCGTTTTATGATATACACACATACGAGTATTATGTCTGGTGTAGTTTATAAGATTTTAAAATAAAACACTATATTAATAAAAGAGCATGGTGATAAATTGATGATGATGAATCAGACAATGTTTAATGCTTATTGTTATTATTAATAAAAAAAATTTAATAGTAACAAAAAAAATGATTGTACTAGATGAATAAATTAAGAAAATAACAAATATAGTTATTAAAGGAGGATATAGTACCGTTTAAATTAAGTGAATTGGAAAATATATATAAACACATATTTTAATATGGTCCAATACAAATTCAAAAATATTGCCTTTTGTAACACAAGAGATCGGTCTCGGAAAGAGTACCGCTTGGAACTCGTTGCTCATCCTCTCTTCTGATGATGTGAACGCTCTATGGGAGGTATTGATAACTTCGGTTTTCAGCTGCCCAAGCGACTCTATAGGTATGGTAAAAATTAAATCAAAACACGATTGGTTTGATTAGGAGTGCTGTCTTGCTGTCCAGCAACAGAATATAGCCTATAACGAATAAAGCGTGAATGATGGAAGGCGCAATGAAGTTTTAGGTATACCACAACCCAGCAATGAGCGCAGTTTTCGCGGTTTCTTTAAAGAAGTTACCAGACTACACCATACCTTTAGACCTAGGTCTATCGCCATTCGGGATCAGAGTGGAAACCTCCATGTTAACATTGATGCAGTGCTCGATACTTGGAAGGATCATTTCTCTTATTTCCTTAATGTTCATCAAGTGTCAAATGCTGTGTTTTGGAAGTTGTCAAATACGCAGACTGTAGAGATGTGCATAGAGGGTCCATCCTAAGAGGGATTCACACTGGCCATGTAGAGACTAAAAAGATACCGTTTCCCTTGTGGAACTTTCTTTGCGACCTTATTGGATAAGTTCGGCAAAACGAAGTTATGGCTGATGAAAGGAAAGAGGCCACTTTGTACCCTATCCTTAAAAAAGGAGATCGCATAAAATGCAAAAACTATCATGGCAAAGCTCCCCTTTGCACAGCGTACAAATTTTTGTCTTACATAATATTGGAGAAAATCACTCCACTGGCGGAGGAAATTGTAGATGATTTCCAAGGAGGCTTTCGTCCGAATGGGTTAATCCTTGATCAAGTTTTTTCGTTCATTATGATTCTTTCTAAATATTACGAAACATTTTGTAACCTGATAAATATGGGCGTTTTTTAAGAATGACAGTAATACAGTCACAATGTTGTGTCAAACTTGAGAACAAACTATCAGGGAGTTTTGCAATTATCTCTCGTATACGGCAAGGAGATGCTCTGTCCCCGATACTTTTTAATCTCATGTCAGAATTTATCTTTCGTAAAAGTTAAACATCTCAGGACAACATCTTGTACCTTCATTTCAACCAGGTTCTGGCATATGCAGATGATATCTGTAATTGGACTGAATACCAACGGTGTTAAAGAACTACTGGATCCGATTGTTCAATTGTCGGCTTCCGTTGGCCTCAAAATCAATGAGTCGAAAACCAAATATATCATTATAGGTTTTAGTGACCAAGACTTAACGGATTTTAGTAGTGGTACCCATACAATTGAGAAATCAATCCACTCGAAAGAGTACTTTATGGTAGCCTTCCTCGATATAGAGAGCGCCTTTAACAATGTCAGGACGGAGACAGTCCAGGAAGGACTGTATTTCTTAGATGTGAACTCCTCCTTAAGGAGGTTGATAAATCAGATTCTGGAATGCAGGATTGTTAACACGAAGGATTGTTATTAGGAGGTGAGTAGTTAGAGGAACTCCGCAAGGTGGTGTTCTTCACCTCTCCTCTGGAACATAGTAATCAATGGATTACTTTTGGGACTGGAGAGGGAGGGAAAAGGGGTGATAGTCGCTCTTAATTATTACAAAGTGGGCCAACAAATGTGGGCTGGGTATAAATCCATTCAAAATAGAGCTTGTACTCTTCACCAAGAAATATAAAATTCCGGAAGTCGCACCTCCTACCTTAAAAAGCACGGCACTAGTCTTTACTGATTAGGTAATATTTCTGGGCATAATTTTGGACAGTAGGGTAAACTGGAAGCCCTATATTTTAGAAAGAGTAAAGAAGTCTACCATGGCCCTGTACTCATGTAGGAACGCCGTCGGTAGGAGATGGGGTCTAAAACCAGAGCTGGTACACTGGTTCTTTACCGCTGTAGTCAGATCGATTCTGATGTATGGGGTGAGTGTGTGATGGCCAGCACTAGACAAGAAAACTTATAAAAATATGATAGAGAAGGTACAAAGAACGGCCTGCTTGCTTATAAGCGGGGCATTGAGGACATGCTCTGAAGGCTATGCTCTACCTTCTTCCTGTCGACATCTTTGGTAAGCAGCGGCAACTACGGCTGCATGACTCTCTGCCGTGTTTGAGTGGAAATATCTACAGACGGGCCACTTGACGATTGGCAGTTCGCTTAAGGAGGATTTGGCGAATAGTGACTACACAATACCGATTGTATGCTTTGAAAAAGGCTTCCGGACCCTTATTTGCTCAAGAGAATCCTGGGGGAACAGGTCAACAACAGAAACTGGTAGTATACAATTCTACACTGACGGCTCCAAGCTAGACGGCAAAGTCGGAGCTGGAGTCTTGTGACAAATTAAATGTGAATATATCCGTTCGTCTGCCTGATCACTGCAGTGTGTACCAGGCAAAGGTGGTAGCGATTGAGGAAGTGCTGACTTGGTTGATTTATAATGTCTTATCCACAAGGGATATAACAATATATGTGGACCGTCAGGCGGCAATCAAGTCGCCGGAATTAGTTTATCTAACGTCCGTGGTGGCATTGAAATGCCGCTCATCTCTTAACGAGATGAGTAAGCATCTCAATATCCAGATAGTCTAGGTCCTCGGACGTTCTGGGGTGCTGCAGGGCTGACGAACTGGCAAATGAGACGATAGCCTCGGCACAGAAGAGGTGGAATAACACCATAACGCGGCAAGTCTGGCCGAAACTGGACTTGAACTGCTCCAAAAAACTACTATCCCTTCGTAAACCTGACTTAAGTATAGTCGCGGGGGTGCTCACAGGACTGCCTCATTGGGCAGCATGCGAGGAGGCTTGCTTTACGTCATTGCTTACGTCCACTGATAAAGTCAAAATACCTTGCAAAAGCCGACAAGCTGAAGATGTACAAGGTGTTGATCAGACACGTTTTCATGTTTGGGTGTGAGAGTTGGACCCTGACGGATGAGTATGATAGATGGGTAATGATAATCGAGAGAAGAATCATGCGCTTGATTTATTTCCGCAAACGTCACGATGACCGAGTTGTATTCAACCACGAGATCATAAATTAAAAGAAAAATCAGCGAGTACGCTGGTTCGGTCACGTTCCGTGAGCCAATCCGAAACGAATAGTTCAGTGATCTTTGAGAGGAGAGCCGCCATTTGGCAAGCACAGAGGTCACTGTTGACGACGATAGCTCCTCAGGATAGAGACTTGTCTTCTTCGGGTTGTCTAGAACATCATCTGTAAACAATTTATATTTCTTTTATTGGGAGCCTTTTTAATCTCTACTGAAGATTTTCCATTTATTGGATAAGCACCTTAACTATTTTTAGGGTTCTTGGGGTGGTTTTAGCCAATAATTCTCATTGATATGTTTGCTGCATATTAAAAATTGTTTTAGGAAATTTCTTCTACATTTTTAGTGCTGTATAAATAGGCAATTTATGCAGTGATATATTATCATTTTTATAAGAGTTACATTGAGGTACCCAACAGTGCCCAAACTTTTTCTGCTTTTCTTATCCTGGTTTATTTCAGACATTAAAAAAAGATTCGATACTTTGACATATAATCACGTCGTTCAACTTTGTGATGATAGTGTAAGGTCCCTTCCATGCTGACTGTAGTTTCGGTAACCAACCCTTTCGTTGTTGCGAGTTATGAAGGTAGATCAATTGCCCTTCTTCGAAGCTTTTGCTTTTTGCTCGTATGTCATATTGAGCTTTTACTTTGCTACTTGATATACGCATTTTGTCTCGTACAAAATGAAGTTACTTATTAATTTCTTCTTTCATCTGGTCTACATAATCTTGTCCGTATAAGGCGGCTGAAGGAACAGCCCCAAACTTCAAATCTCCAGGAAGATTATTTCCGAAAATCGTCTTGGCTGGTTTCATTCCAGTCATTCCTTGGCTGGTATCATGTACTGCTGATCGATTATACTCCAACAAAAACATCGGTATATGCTGATCCCAGTTGAGTTGATTCTTATCTAGGTATTGTTCTAACACGTTAAACCTTTCCACCATCCCATCAGATTGTGGATGCACATTTCAGAGCCGACCCCTTTGCGGCAGCACGTAGAAAACTTTTTGAACACCAGTCAACCACTGGATGTCTATACCCGGACCAATAAAACGGCTGATGTACCTTAGCTAGCGTTTTGTTAATTCCTAAGTGGCTTCCAATAGCTCTCTCGTGATATGCCTTCAGAATTTCTGTTATACAGGTACTTTGTGGTACCACGATCAAGGATTGTTTAACGTTGCCGTCAGTGCTTTCCCATACTCGTTTTAAACATCATGTTGATAATAGTTTTCCCGATTCGTAAAGTAACGAGTTTCTTACCCTTTAAAACTGCAATATCTCCCGAAACTTTTTCTAATTTCAGGTTATCAACTGGTTGTACACCTACTTTGATTGTATCGGCACGAACAACGGTGCGCGCTGCTACTGTAATTAGAGTGATAATACAGTCCTTTCCATCAATATCACCTCGAAATGTTAAATTGTCACCGCCCGGCACTAATCCGTAAATGGGAATGAAGGTTATGGGGCAATAGGTTTAACGACTCGGTCGTTACTTGGATCTCTCAATTGGCCATCACCTGGCCTCCACCAGGCCTTCGTTCCATTGAAGATGGCAATCATTCACGTTTACATTTATTTTTATAGCAGTATCGTGAGATGTGACCCAATTTGTCACATATCCAGCATTTTATTTTCCCACCATTCGAAATTCTAGTGGCCAACTGCTGGTACTTATTTCTATCAGAAGTATCTTATTGATTCTTGGTCTAATGAGAGTTTGGACCGTCTCATTCGGTAACGCACAAGCAATGGTTTCCGCGAAAGTAGCCTTTGGTGATAATATCACTGCTTTGCGTGTTAAATGTGCTAGCGTCTCGATCGCCGATGCAAATTCTTGTAAAGTTTCTCCAACCTTCTGTGAACGTCTTTTCAACTCCATTCGATAAATTTCCCGCTTATGGTCACTTCCATATTTGCGTATCCTTCGAAACGAAGCGTTCGTTTTCTGGAATTGTTTGTAATATTTTCATTTGAATTTCCATATGTAACATTTCTGTTTTTCCGTCGATAGTGGTAGATAAATCCAGAAATTTCTCGTCTAATCTCTGTTTCCTTTTTTGGTTCGACTGTTTCATCATTTGTTGAATGTTGTTTGTTTGAATGTTCATAAGAACCATTTACTGAGCCATATTGAAATTCCCGGATGGTGCTCCGACGTTTTTGCTAACGACGACGTTTTTGCTACCTTATTTCTTCTCTTCACTTACAAACTCCGGCGTTTCAATTTCAAACTCATGGCTTTCCGGATCTAAACTGACGTGCGGCATCGCGGCTCCATTTATACCCAATATTTTTATTCCTGAATGTTCGAATGCCAGATGGGTTTTGAACCTTTCTTACCTTTCCAAAATTAACTATGGTTGTGATACTACACCCTAGATATCATCATTCTTTACTAGAAAGATATATTTGAAGTTGTGCTATCGCACGCTAGGTGGTATCGTAACAGTATTTTTTGATATAAATATGAGTTGATAGATAGCTTGTCAGACATCAACGTCTACGATGCTATAACCAATTACACCAAGTTTTGTTAGTATTGCGAACATTGTCGACACTAAAATTATATATTAATAAGACTTCAGAAAACACTGGCACACCACTTGGAATACCCGAACAGCCTTCACTTCCCATAAATAATCACCAACGGAGCTTACAGAGTGTTTTAGACATAAATTTTGCTAGCAAATTACAAGAAATTTTATCGATTTTTTTAATCACTAAAAGTTGTGCCTAATTCCTGTGCTGATCAATACAAGGGTTAAATCCTTTTAAATAATAATATTAAATGAATTAAAATGTAATATCCATTTAGACAAGCGTTTAGGCTTCACTGACGTTGTATTTGTCTATGATGATGTTTGTCTATGATTCCTTCACATTAAATTGTTCTTTTTTTCATTAAATTGATATGTTTAAAATATGTTCAAAGTAGAAAATAATTTTCAAGTAATCTCAACAATAATGCCCATAATTTAAAATCTCATTGACATGTCAATTTCTTCACGGAATGGATATTATATAAATCAACATTAAAAACATTTTACATTTTTTATCATTTGTCTCAATAATTTTAAAAATATGTTACATTTAATTTCCTACAAAGAATTATTTTAGTACTCGATATTATTGATAATATATACATAAGATGTAGTCATTTCTTGAAGGTTAAGATCCTTCAGTTCAAATTCGTAAAATCAAACTTTAAATACCACACAGTCACACACCCTTTTTCTCGAGGGTTAACAACTTTTATTTTTAAATTACATTTAAATGTTTTTTAATTTCTTATTGATTTTTATTCCATTTATGCTTATTTTTTTGTTTTCTTAAAGTCTGATTTAAGTGTAATATAAACGTATTGATTATACCATTTTTTTTAAATAGTTTTCTTTTGTTATTAATATAGTTTTAATGTTTAAGATCAAATGATCAATATCTTGATTTTTCTTCTTAGTTCTCGACGTCGTATTAATATTCGTTTTATTTCTTGTAAATATAAATATATATATATATATATATATATATATATATATATATATATATATATATATATATATATATATATATATATATATATATATATATATATATATATATATATATATATATATATATATATATATATATATATATATATATATATACAGGGTGTGTTTTATGTTCCATGGCGATATTTTTTTCAATAACTTTTAAACTGTATTCAATTTTCACAGACTTCTGGTGATATTTCAATAATGCCGTTCCTAGAGTTGTCCTAAAGCATCGAGATTATGGTTGGTTTATTGGTGTACACCTTTTATTTCATGCTGGAAGAAATCAGGAGGGGTAAATCAGATGATAGGAGAGCCATTTTTTGGCATTATTCAACCGGGAAAAATTTTAGTGTCTCAATATTACACAATCTCCCGCAGTGTTTAAAAACATGGTTAACTTGCTCGGCACATGATTAACACCAAAACAGACGTAGTTTTCTTCACATATTGTTAACAAATTGTTAACGACGACTCTCTGCGACTGTCAATTGCAAACTGAATAATGTCAACAAAAACAAAATGGCGACCAAACAAAATCCACATGGAACATAAAACGCACCCTGTAATTATGTTATATATATATATATGTATATATATATATATATATATATATATATATATATATATATATATATATATATATATATATATATATATATATATACACATTTATTTTTTAATAATGCAATTATTGTTGGTTTTTGATGTATAATTTACTTGGTACATTTTTTCGAAATGGGTGTGTTTAAAAAAATTTTAAGTAGAAGAATTATGTTCAGAACAATTTAAAAAAAAATTTTGTTTTGGTAATCTTACAAAAACGAAACACTGTTTAAAAATATTGTAGCCATTTGATCATTTGAAATATTTAGTTATGCAAAATTTTTATATCAGGGCGTGTAGCTTAAATTGTAATCAACGTGATCCGGCTCGTTGGTTATTTTCTTTGACCTAATTAAAAGAACATTTTATTTTATAAGAATATTTTTATCGTATATAATATTTTTAAAGAAATTATTTATAATTAAAATATTTTAGTTACATTTCTGCTCAACTCAATTAATTCTCAATAAATTAGAGTATTGATAGTATAATGGTTCAGCTGTAAATCAACTCGTATAGGTATGTTATAATAATTTTTATTCATGTCCTTTCTCGAATATTGAAGTAAATAAAAAAAAATATAACACAATTAACCAAGTTTTGGTTAATGTGATTCATAATTCTATATATTAAGAGAATGGATACCGGTTGAAACTAGATATTTTACAACTGGATTTGACGAAATAGGATAATTCAAAACTGGATATTTTAAAACGAGATAAGGTACAAACCGAGATATGGTACAAAACTGGATATTTCAAAATTGGATAATTCAAAACGAGATAAAGTACAAAACGAGATATGGTACAAAACTGGATATTTCAAAACAGGATATTTCGACATGTGATTTAAACTTAAAATGATTTTGGAAAGTCCTGAAATATGGCCAATTAGGAAGGAACTCAGTGAGGTCTTACCGATTATGCTGAAATTCGATACGTAGGATGAAAATGTTGATGAAAATTAATTAATTTTTCTCACATAGATTCTCTAAAGTGAAGAAAAGTTATATTAAGTAGAAGAATAAAAAATAGATGAAGTTAAATTTTACTGACAGTTAACTCGAGCAAGTCAATGATTATTTTAATAAGATGAGAAAAGCAGCAATTAAAAAAAACCATTAAGTGAAAGAAAATTCTATCTGCTTAAAATTATTCTAGTATGAAATCTTATTGGACATATTCCAGAGGTTTTCCCAAAAAAGGTTTTAAAACCAAAGTTAATTATATAATTAAAGAAAAAAACATTAAGTGAAGGAAAATTCTATTTCTCTCCTTATAAATATTGAAATATGGAACCTTACTGGCCTTATTCCAGAACTTTTCCAACAAATCATTTTAAAATCCCATTTTCATCCTACATATCGAATTTCATCATAATCAGTTAAGAACTCGCCGAGTTCCTTCCTAACTGGCCAGAATTTCCAGAATTTTCCCAAAAATCATTTTAAAATCCCATTCCCATCCTACATATAGAATTTCATCATAATCGGTTAAGAACTTGCCGAGTTCCTCCTTAATTGGCCATATTCCAGAAATTTCCTAAAAAATCATAAAAAGTTTAAATCACATGTCGAAATATCCTGTTTTGAAATATCCAGTGTTGTACCATATTTCGTTTTGTACCTTATCTCGTTTTGAATTATCCAATTTTGAAATATCCAGTTTAAAATGTCCAGTTCTGAGTACTTCCCCAAGAGAATACACATATCCCTCGCTTAACGAAATTAATTCGTTCACAAAAAGTTCGTAAAATAAAATTTCGTAAAACAAATCGCAAAACAATACAATAGCAACAGGCAGTCGGATAAGTTTGCGGTTGGGGCAAATATTTTCATGTCATCTTCAAAGAGAAGACATTTCGTGAACTTGAAGCATTCGACAACATCGTTGATAAATATTATGAATAAAAGAGGGCCAATATGATCGCCTTGAGGCACTCCAGAAGAAGCACGAAAATACCGGGAAAAACAATCGTAAAACTTTACGAACTGCCAGAGATCTGAAAGATATGATGTTAACCATTTAACGGGGAGATATTGACAATGCAAGTTCTCTAACTTGGCGATGAGAATAGCGTGATTGATTTTATCGAACGCTTTAGTAAAATCAGTATAGATTATGTCGATCTGATTTTTTGTGTTATAACCACTGAATAGATCGCAGCAAAATGTAATCAAATTAGTGATCGTTGATTTACCAGAAAAAACCCATGCTGAGCTGAAGAAACAATAGGTCTGATGTGAAAAGACAATACATTAAAAAACATTGATTCAAAAAGTTTTGGTAAGACTGACAAAAGTGCAATCCCCCGGTAATTTGCTTTATCATTTCTTCTTCCTGACCTATAAATGGGACAAATAACTGAAATCATCCAGCGATCTGGAAAAATACCACTCCGCGGGCTTTCTACGTCTTTAGTTGTATACAGATATTGTCTTATGGCTTTGGAAAAAAGCCAGTATTGTTTACTGGACCACTTAAGAAACCCCAGGCGTAATGGAAAGTTCCTCACTTAAATGGTTATTAACACGCAATACCTGGATACGACCTGTAATGTAAGAGCAAAGTCACTTGTGGATTGCTCCTCGAAAGCCATAGAAATAATGCTTCTTTAAGCAAGTTGAATGGTCTACTCTATCAAAAGCATTACTCATGATGAAATTCGTTGTTGAAGTGGACACAGAAAACGTAGAAAAAGTAGAGTAGCGATATTGGTCGGAGGTTATTTAAACTATGAATTATCATTTTTTGTTTAAAGTCTGATAACTCCAGCTCGTTTTAGAGCAGACGGAAAAATCCCTGTGCTCACACCTAAATTCATAATAAAACATAAAATAGCCATTCGCTTAGCGAGTATATTTGAAATATGTATACCTTCGATTCCTGGAGATGAAATATTAGAATATTAGAAGGCTTATCGTTGCATCATAGTTTTCAGTCACTATAAAACCATTTAGAACCCTACATGCACAAAAAGCTACTAAATTAATTGTCAATGTCATTAGGGTCAACCACCTGACCTACGATGCAGTTCTTTAATATCACTTAACTCACGATGTCCATTTATCAGCTCATTGATCGTTGACCAGTTTTCCGAGCATTTTTACCATTTGCACAAAATTGATGGACCTTTTATAGGTTTTTTTAGTCTGACCAATTTTCAAATTTACAATGTTACAAAGTTTTTGGCTGAACCTAACTAACATTTATATAAGAGCGCTTCTTACAGTTGACTATATTCAATACGGGCAACTTCAATGTTCCTAGCGATGGATATAGACTTAGCTGCACCATTTAAACTTAGTTTCAATTACCACTGTCAAATATGCCCAAGTTTTAAACTTTGTATGAAACATTACGAAAGTACTTTTGATGAAGTTTACAAAATATGTTATCAATGCATGTTGCCGAAGGCTTATAAATTCGTGTTGGTTCCGAAACAAGAATATCTAGACTATTACTGGACCGAACATCAAATAGATTATCGACTTCTGAGTTCTTAAGTAAAAAATCTATATTAAAGTCGCCCATAATTATAAAATTTGAAAATGTCAAATAAGATAAAATCGAAGTAAATATTGCAATGAAATTAGGAGTATTAGAAGAGTGCAGTCTGTATATGCAGAATGCACGTAGTTGCTTGAATCCTTGCATAAACATAACGCAAATTGGGAAATTCTAATTTGATAGGTTTACAATTTTCATTGTTAATCTAAAATTGTCCCTACTAGCTCTGTAATTCTCATTGCATCCGAATAGTTTATAACCATCCAAGCGTCGTCGAATCCATCAAAATCCACAAAGAAGAATAGAAACAAAAATCAAAAAATCAGATGGTAAGTTGAATCGTGTTTAAACAAAATTTTACAACATCAAACATGTTAGGCCGATGTTCGGCCCGACAAGTTGGATCGTGTGAAGCGCCGTAATGGTTACTTTATAAAGTTATATTTTTAAAATGTGCGGCTAAGAGGTGTGGCTTGTTATTAGACGATATTTCGTCATTCATATAATTTACACGAATTCCTTACATTGCGCGGTTAAAAGCTGCTGCGTTTTTATTTCAATTTGCGCCGTAATCTTTTTAATATAGGAAAACCAAACGTACATATTTCTTTATACATACACACATCCTGTGCCAAAAAATGGCTGTAAATTAGACCCTTCAAATTATCGCCTAACCGCTATCGTCTCGGTGCGTTCCAAAGTACTTGAGACCATAATTAATTTTCCAGCTGATGAAATATTTGGAACATAATCGACGAATTCGCAGAGGGCGTGTTCAGCAGGTGACTTAATTAATTTGTCACTTTGTTGCAACAAAGGTTAAACGCATTTGGTCGTATCTGCCAAGGGTTGGCTGTGCAAATTGAGAGCAGTTGGCTTTTACGGTTCGTTAATTTTCCGATCCTTTTTCTAATTTTCATCAATGATCTATCAACAACTCTCAATCCAATATATTCCTACGCCGATGACTTTTCATCTTTACCTTCTTCCACATCGCGAAATGGTGTTTTCGCAGAAAGAATAGCTATCAAGGATCGCCTTACGCGAGATCTCAATTCTATTCTTGAGGTGAAGCCAACTGATGACTATTCCCGTCTTTTTTTACTGGTAAATCCAACTTGGCTACGTCTGACACATTTAAGATTCTCGGCTTAGCTATATAAAATAGAAAATCTTGGGCTGAACAAATAAACAAAGCAACATTTGGTGCAGCCAGATGTCTTGGATTTTAACGACGATGTAAGTTTAAATTCTTTTCCCATAGGCGTAATGTAGGGGCCTTATGCGTGTTTTTCAAATACTTTCATGGGAATTGTTAATCGGAACTTTATGGATTTATGCCAGGTTTGTTGAGGCCCACGCATAATTTGAGACCCCCTTTAGTGCTGTGTTTTTGGTGTTAGAACATTCGTACTAAGGATATACATTAATCCTAAGTGCCATGGACATTTAAAAAAAATTAATACTAATTTTTGAGTTAGGGAATATGAGAGGTTGTGAGTCCCACTACCAATCTTTTGGGTAATAAATGAAATCCACCTTTGGTGATTGAGGAAAATACTGCATTATAGTCCGTAAAAACAGCCAATTGATAACATTTAGGCGTTGGTATGTTATAGGTGAATAGATTGAAGATAACTGGATAGAGAATTAATCTCTGCGGGACACCCAATTGAATATCGAGGAGAGCTTACGCAATAATGATAGGAATATTTTAAGCATGAAGATTAAAAAGTTTTTCCTGTGGAGTTGGCAAAGTAGTCCAATATCAAGCATGATAACTCCAGTAGACTTGTTTATGTTTGGCACCAAGGCCAAAACTATGTGTGGTTGTTGATGTATTTTTAAATGTATGTTTGATTTTTTTGGTTGAGGTATGATCTGGTGTTTGCACGGCAATTTGCTCAAGCTTATTGCATTGTGAAATTAAATTTTTAACTACACTCAAAACCAACACGAATGTATTACAAGCCTGATTGTTGCATCGAGTACGCAGATACTCTCTCACATTTGTCCATCTAAACTTGATTGTGTTGGTGCGAATATAGCATAGAAATTGTTTTTTTTTAACTAAAATTTTATAGTGCACCGATTACCAATACTTTGAAATATAGATGGACAAGAAAATGAAAAAATATTGGTGACAATCGGGCTTGTATACTATTGGAAGTTTTGCTACACTACAAAAAGCGTGTCTATATTCATAAATCTATTGGTGGTAGTGAAATGGCGAAGAGGAATGTATTGCTATTTGAGTATGTTTGTTAGTTTGTCTATGCTACTGTTTATAGATTCCAAGTTGAAAAATGATGTTTAGTCCCAGGTCAAGTTATTGGAATCACAGAATGATTTCCATACGATTTTTATTCAAGATGGACCCAAAGGTATTGTTATTGGACTGGTACAGAGTATTCAGTGAATGGTTGAAAGATATCTCCCTGGAAAAAACATGTTGAGATGTGACATTATTGCGAATGGTTCCAAAGCTGTTGGCTTCAATGCTATTCCAATGACGGTGCCTTGCATAAAAGTATCCAGATATTACTAATCGAGTAAGGATTAAATTAACATTTCTATTTAGCGACTCCACTTTTTCTATCATGCAGTTCACAATGATGGGCGGGGTCCTTGCTTCGATAGTTTAAAATTAAATCTTCGAGTATCCCAACGCCCAATGACTATTTCTATGTATGATATCCTCTTTGATGGTATCCTCTTTGATGGATATTTCGGTTGTTCATGACATACTTAAAACGATTCATAGTTTTGTAATTGCAACAATCATGTTACATTTACACATAATTTTAATCTAAGACTGTGTCCGAATAATATGATAAATATACAATTTTTGACATTTGTTTGAAAAATATTTCCCTATATTGAATCATTAGTGAATCATTTATTTCATTTATATAGGTAAATACTACCACATACATAATTCAAAAATTTTGCCTTGGGACTTGTTGATCATCATGGCATACTGGAATGGTTAAAAATTGTCGGCCAAGCTGTGAGGTGGCATTACTGAAGGTCGCACAAAATTCAAGAAGTCAGCAGGCTCTTCCGAAATGATCGATTCTGAAATATATGCAATTTAAGATTTCCCGGCAGTTCTTCGATGATTTTGCGGTTCATATCGATAGCCTCATTATTGTTAAGTGCAAAAATATCTGTTTTTGCAAGGTATTCGACAGCCATTTGGTGCAAGTTTTGGCCGTAAATTATACAGATCATATCATTATCGTGCAAGATAATGATCGTGCATCATTGTTTGAGAAGCAATTTTATTGGAATTCAGTGGGTGTTTATAAATATCCAGTAACGTTCCTAACCCAACACTCAGCAATTCGGTATTACGAATTGCTTGTATTTTTCGGATAAACACGAATGTCACGTTCGAAGCGCGGCGCTCCATAATTGTATATGAATATTATTGCGATTTCATTGATAAAGTGGGTACATTCTACAGTCACAGATCAGAATGGTGATCTCGGCGAAGCATGCGATTGGAAACCGGGATAGCATAACCTGCACCATGAGCTTTATGCATTGCTTCAGCTTTACTTCACGAAGCATGCAGTGCTGGCGACTATAGATTGTGGTTTCTGAAAAAGCAATCAATTTTATCAAGAATCCGCAAAGAACGTGCATAGATTTTAGGTTCGAGTTTCCGTAGGCAGTGTGATGTCGGACGCATTAAGATGAACGTATAACCGAGACCGACCGAGCAGTCGTTATTTAAACAATTATATTAATCGAACCTCCCAATTGTTTTTCCCACTTCTTTTTGTACACCAGTAATGGTGTATACAAAGTCCAAATAAGTAAATTGGCGAGGGTTAAATCGCTCACTGTTTTTTGAAACCACATGGGTATGGAAATTTTGTGTAAAGCCATTTGAACAGCGTTCTTCCTGCGCAGAAATAGGAAGGTTGAAGAAACAGGTTGATGATATTTCGGGCGGTTGAATAACGACAATATTCTATTTGCAAAAAGTAATCTAAAACATCTGTGGGAAAAAGTATAACATCATGGAATGAATAGCATGATGAATGTATTTCACTTATTCGCCACAATTTTCTCTGTGTAGTTTTTAAAATAACATCTCTTGGAGCGTAAGCATATATGAGCCTAAATGTGGTATACAAATCATACATACAAAATTTATATTTTTCAATCTAGCTATACCACGAAATCAATGTATGACACACAGCCAGTTTTCATTTTTTTCTTGCATTACGTTTCTCACATCGTTCTCTCCTTCTTTACCTCAAATAACTTATAGTTGTCTATGCTACTATAAGGGAAATCGCGTCGAATTCATGTGCCAACATGATATAGTTCGTAGAAAAATCATAGATTGCACTAGTAGTTGTTGAACGAAATGTTTACATTTTTTTATCTACGGTTTTTTATATTCAACGAATTATTAACGAAATAAAAATTTAAAATCTAAAAAAAAATTAAATTTTATAATCGGAATTGGAAATTATTGAAGTAAATGGGCTTAATAATTCATATAAAAATAAAATAAAATAAATTTTTTTTTTTTTTTTTAATTATTTCATTTCATTTTTTCATTTTTTGCTTACTCCTATTTATTTTAAATTCTCTTGTTTTGTAAAATGGAAAACTTTTATTTTATAATATATATCAAAACCAACACAAATGTATTACAAGCCTGATTGTTGCATCGAGTACGCAGATACATTCTTATTTTGTCCATCTAAACTTGAATGTGTTTGTGTGAAAATAGAATAAATATACTTTCATTTCACTAATACCTTGAAGATAAAATATAAAATCAACCAATGAAATTCTTTGAATTATTGTACGGTACGTTTGTATATTTTTTTTATTTTCACACTCTCTTCGAAATAAATCTTGTTAGTACGGTTGCAAGTAGCACGTGCAACAACGATGCTACAAGCATCAGTTTCGAACTATGTGGTATGTAAGGAAATTTTAAGGAAACAACAATATGAGACAGCATATTAATAAAATGTGACGATTTATTGGAGCAACAATGGTAGTGCAGCTCACACAACGTTTCTTTGGAAATTCATTATTAAACTAAAAACATAAATTATTAACCAAAAATGTACTAACTTGATACAAATATATAAAAACTGAAGAGAATATTTCATTTTTTTTATTACATTTCTGTTTTCTATACTATATTTTCTCTGCACAATTGTTTTTTTTTTAATTTTAAATTTTTACGTAAATTCTCACTGATTTGTATAGTGTACAAAACCCTCTTTACTACAAGCTGTATTGTTTGCATACTCATGCTATACAAAAATATATACTTTGATTGTATTGTAAGTAGAAAATCGTGTCGGGATATGATAGCGAATATTGTGTAAAGAAATAAACAATAAAATCAAATAATGCGCATGCGTTTACAATTTTTTTTATTAATTTTATATTTACCAACACATCTAAAGTATATATTTTTACTAATACACTTTAAAAATACATGATGATGTGTGTCAACGAAAGTTACAAGACGGCTTGTAGTAAAGAGGGTTTTGATAGTGTACCAATTACCAATACTTTCAAATATAGATGGACAAGAAAATGAAATAATATTGGTGACAATCGGGCTTGTATATACGTAAAAATGATTTTCTATATCATTTATATTAAATCTAGAATATAAGTGATTGCTATTATCTATAAAAATTAAATCTATTAAACTAATACTTTGTATTGATCTTAAAACTAACTTACTATATTCTAATTTTACATTAATATTAACATTACATTTAAAAAATTTTTCACATTCGAGTTAAATTTTGTATGTCATTAATTTACCCCAGTTTTTTAAAATAAATACCACTAATAACAGATATAATGTTATGAAATTTTATGAAAAAAAATAAGAAAAATTGTTTGACGCGCCATCTATTCTTCTCGTTAAAAACGTTTGCTATGCCATCTAGGATTTTTCTACGAATCAAAATTTAACGAAATCATGCTGTCGTTCGCATTTACTATGGAAATGTTCACGATTTCCCTTATAGTAATAAAAGTTATTTGCTTTATCTACAAACTCAATTTTGAGCTAGATTTTTTTAATTCGTCCAAATATTTTTGTAATTTAATCAATTCTTCGTACTAACTCAAAAAAAAGTAATATAAAATATTTCAAGGTCACATTGTATTTTCCCGTTTTTACTTTTGATGCCTTTCTTTACTGAACAAATACAAAATTACGATGTAAATTGGAATATATTTCCAAGCTTTTGAGCGTGACGGATATCGGAGAATTATATATAGATTGTCATAGCAACGAAAAATTCAAATTTTTCTTATATGGTTTTTGAAAAATACTATTACAAAACCAAATAGTGAATTTTATGTCTTATTGTACATATCCGAGTGTGCGATGAGTTTGGCATTTATTATAGAAAGTTTTGGTAGTTGTCAAAAATTATCATAGCAACTGACCGTGATAATTTGGGTGTGTTAGTTTTTATCAAATAAATGTCAAAAATTTGTATTCACAAATATTTACATGGATTTCGGACACAGTCTAAGTGGTTGTGTTCTCGGATTTTTCATACACATCCTGTAACACGCTGTTGATATTTAATAATTTCTTTTAATGTTATAGATAGTTTTAATTTACAATAACGCGTCAATATAACATTTGGTAGATTAATATTATTTCTAATATCCATTGTATATATTATGATGACATTTGTGTGAAAAATCTAAAATTATGAAATGTAGTTAAAATAAACTTGTTTAAAAATATCTAAATTTGTATTAAACTATTTAAAGATTATTTACTTACACGATAATGATGGGTTTATAATCTCGCCCAACTTTGTCATTAAATTGTAATGATGACTTTTTTGCGTAATAAAAATAAACGAGAATTAAAGTATTAATCAAGTTAAACCACTCAACTTGTAAGATGTTCTCTCTTAAATTTTATTGTAGTTTAAATCCATGTACATATAACATTCTATTTTATTTTAAATTTTTAAGGTTGGAGTTGTAATGTGTTTAACTGCGCTATTAAAGTTCTAAACACAACTTCAGCTGTCATTCAAGATCTTGTAAAAAATCTCAGTAAAGATTTTTTTGTCGATCAATTTCTATAACTTGTACGATGGTACATAAAAAAATTGTTAATAATTTTGCAAAATATTTGCAATTGTAACATTTTCTCGCCATAGAAACATTGTTTTAGATTGAGACATGATATAAAATGGTAGCCATAAAAGTTTTTATATCAACTTTTGATAATATGATAACATTATTATATAAAACTATTTGGAAAACCTTTTAACGCTTAATTGTCACTAAGCCCTATTTAATTTTAAAAAAATGGGAGGTTTCTTTCTTATAACGATTTTATTATAGTTAATATTTTAATTTTTAATTGATCAATTAGATAAATAAAATATAATAATGATATTTAATGTGTTTGTGTTCTGTTCTATTCTTGATAATAGATTTTCACAAATAATAATACTAATAGTTTTTATGATGTGGCAATAAAAATGAAATAAAAATCATATTTTTTTTTTTTTTTAAATTTTATTATAATTGCTCTAACTACGACTATTCTTATTCATATGTATTTTTATATTAACAGTTTTTGTTCCTCTCATTCGATAAATATCAGTACTATACTCGTTTATTCAAAAGAAATCTCAAATTGGAAGTGAACGGTGCGCTTACTTTCCGATGGAGATTGCGTTTGATTCTGATTAGGATCTAAAATTGTAGGTTGATTCGAAATATTATGCGACGATAAGAGTTCGTTTGTATCGTGATCGCTTGAATCACTTTCCGTAGTGAAACAAGATTTTACTCTATTTATTGAAATGTTGCAGGGTTTACCCCTCATAAGTATGGTAAAATATTTCTCAGCACGACTAATGATTCTAAACGGTCCCTCGTAAGCAGGTTGCAAAGATGATCTGATCGTATATGTTCGTACCAACACATGTGAGCAAGAATGAAGTTCTTTATGGACAAATATCGATGATTGCTTTCCGTGTCGTGATACAGAACTTGGTTTGTTTTGATCCAATATTTTTTTAAGTTGTTAAAAAATCTTCGCGTGTTGCATTGAACTCCTCCCGCAATGCTGTTCGTAATTCCAACTGTTGGTAACGAGGTTATCCAGTCCAGATGGTTATGACATTAACGATGTTTTTAACGAGCGGTGCCAACGTTCGATAAAACCGTTGGCCAGTGGATTGTACGCTGTGGTGTGTTTTCGTTGGAACCCCAATACTTTGGATAATTCCTGAAACAACTCCGATTCAAACTGCATTCCTCGATCAGTGACTTTAGTCACAGGTATGCCGAATCGGGCGATCCAACCCTCAAAAATTGCGCTTGCTACTTAATGGAAATTCACCTATAGGACTTTTGACGTGGCCTTGAATTTTAGACTTTTGGCAACTTATGCAACTTTTAGCCCATTTTATTGCGTCTTGGTTGACTGATGTCCAAATTGGACATCAGTCAACCAAGATGCAAGAAAACGTTGTCTTTACCCGAAACATGTTGTATGTCGCTAGTGAACTGTCTGATATAGTCTAGATATCTAAATTGTCGAACGGCGTTATGATAGCGGTCTTCGATATATCCGACGGTTCCACTGGTATTTGATGGTACGCACAAACGAGGCCCAGTGTAGAAAATATAGTACAGCCACGTAGTTGGTAGGCAAAGCCCTGGAGGTGTGGTATTGGGTTCCGATCTGGCTGAGTGACGTCATTGAGTGCCCGGTAATCGCCACAGGGTCCCCATTTTTCTTCCTGACCAGATGCAATGGGTTGGTTGGTCAATGGGCTATCAGATGGTCTACAAATTCCCGATTTAAGCATGTAGTCGAATTCCATTTTGCTGTAGCTAATTTATCAGGAGCGAGTCTACGGACTTTTGCTGCCACTGGTGGACCTTTGGTTTGAATAAAATGAGTAACTGCATGTTTAATTGGTCTAATAACCGCACCGTTAAAAGTGATTTTACTGAATTTGTTTAACAAACCTCAGATTTTCTTATCGAAAGCCAAGACACTAATGGTCGTCAGTAATGAAGACAGTATATTAATAGTTCTTCCTGTCGTATGAAGAGTCGTAACCGGATCAATTATGCGATTATGTTTGATATCGACTATTAACCCAAATTGCTTTAAAAAATCGGCTCCGATTATCGGTTTGGAAACGTCTGCTATTATAAACGTCCAGCTAAAATTCCTTCTAAGGCCTAAATCTAGCTTTAAAATCCGAGTGCCATATGTACAAACTGGCGATAAATTTGCAGCGAACAGTGTAAAATCACTTTGACCCTTTTGCTCCCTTCGAGCAATGGTGGAGTGACAGATACTTCCGCTCCTTTATCAATTAAATAATTGCATTTGCTAGAAGTATCGTAAATAAAGGGACTACAATTGACACTACTACCTCCCTCGCATGCCGTCATTTGCGGTGAGGAAATTAGTTTTCCGATTTTTGAACGTACACACACGGCTGTATGAATTTCCGAGCGTTATCATTGAATTTAAAAGGGTACCAGCAAAAATGTGCGTTTTAGTTCGCGATCTTGAGCGTTGTCTCGCACCATTTGCCCTGTTGTTTCTATATTGGGCCTTCAACCCCTTAATTTCAAGTATAAGTTCCTGAATTTTGATCTCGAGATCAGAAGGGGAAACTTTTGGATTATTTACAACAGCAACCGCGGCACTACTTTCTCTTGACACCGACCGATCAAATTCGTTAAACTTTCGGTAATGAAGGCCAAAATGACTTGAATTTGTTGGGGTAAACGTTGAACCCACATTTTTTTTATTAACTCTTCCGCTATTTGCTTATTCGCCAAATTTATCATTTCGCGCAACAACTGTGATGGTTTTTTGTCACCCAAGTCAAGATCCTTTAACAGTTTCTGTAGCTTAGCATCCGCTGACTCTATTAATCGAGAAATTAACGCTTGCTTTAAACTGTCGTACTGATTGTCAGCTCCAGTTTGTAACACTACATCGCTAACCGTGGTTAACGCTCGATTATTGAGACCCCTAATGATAATATTAAATTTGGTTTGTTGTTGTGTAACGTTAGGGTTTGTGAATTGCGCCTCTATTTGTGCAAACCAAAGTTCTGGCATTTCAAACCAATACGGCGGTGTCTTAACCGAAACACGTTCAACAAAAGCGCCATGCGGCTTAACCGATTTATCTGGAGAAATAGATGCTTCGCCTCCGCTTTTACCACTTTTACCGATATTCTCGTCGTCCGAAGACATGATTACACGAATTACAGTTTTTTTTTTGTTTCTAAACCCTGCAATCTTTTCTGGGACCGAAGCTCTCCCAACTCTTTCGCGGTTAATTTTTAACGTCCTACCTTACGCCGTCACCAGCCAAATTGAGGACGCACGAATACAGGTTCGATTTAAATCTATCTGCGCATTGCATTGCTCCAGCCAGCCTGTACTGGCATGGACGATGGTTCGGCCCATGGATTCTGCACTCCATCAGGGGGTCATAGTTGTGTTCATCGTCATCACCGATCGTAATCAGGTGATGAAAAATCCCTTTTACAACCCTCCCCTGTTGGGATTCGAACCCGGTACCTCCCATCCCAAACACCACAGCTTTAACCACTGCGCCAATTGCTCGGTATGAATTACAGTTTACTCCTACTGTTTGTAGTTACTGCTAAAATCAATGACGTATGACGGTAAATTCTCGCTTAAAGATGATTTGCAATGTTCACTTTTTCGAAATGTTCAAATTCTTGGAATGTTTCGTGATGCTCCGAATTATTACGAGTTATTTTCCACGTGCGAAGATGTTTGTATGATATTTTCGTAATCGTAATAGAGAAATCATTGATTGATATTCTTGAAACCTTTACGAAAACCGAATCGTGGTGAATAAAAATGATAGAATGGTATGTTTTTTGACATAAAATTGTTCGATTTTGACGTAATTTGAAATTTGTGTTTTGTATGAAAATTTCCTGTAGGAAATTTTATGGACAACCCTTCATTTATTTGAAAAATGTCATTATCGTGTATTTTTGTTGTGATCCAAATTTAAATAAAAGTTATTTATTTCTTTAAAACACTAAAAGCCATTTATTTTTTATTAAACTTTAAACATTTTAGATTTGCAACCATTTACAATAAATTTTTATGAAAAAAATCAACGTTAAAATTCAAATATTTAAATTTATAATTCTAATACATAGAATTTCAATACACATACATAAAAAAAATTAAAATATTTCCCTTTGTAAAATCACACCCGATTTTTTAGTCAAAACCAAGAGTAAATTTATCTGTCCGATTTCTCCGATATAAAAAAAAAAAAAAAAAAAAAACACACCGTTTCAAAATAAAAAGGGAAATTTTATTTTTAATGGTGATACCTGTGTGAAAAATATACATCTTGTTGTATTTTGACGTTTCTTATTTTAGTGTGGTCATTTGTTTTTCTTTATTGTAATTTTGTGTATTCATATTTAAAATGATGTTATTTTTAATTAACTTTTCTGAAATTATTAATTAAACCATGAAGGATGGAATGTAGCTGAAATTTTGAAGCTTTAAATAAAAGTGATAAAGGTAATAAAGACCGACATAAAATGTCGGACATAAAATTTTCTTGTTAAATAAAAATTTAAAAAATTAGTATAATTCATGGATCAAAATAAATTAATCAAAATATTTTTAATCGTTTAACAGATTATTACTTATTACACTTCCGAGAATGTTTGAATTCTTACAGGAATACCATTCCCCAAGTTGTAACTATAAAATTAGTAAAATAATCCTTGTTTTTTTAAATAGAATATTTAAAATCGGCCCACACTTTTCAACGAACCGTTCAAAAATTTCTACTAGGTGGACTATGGCTATTAAAACGAATAGCAATTTCGTCCCAAACGAGTTTTGATGTTCGCTCTTCTTTTGATAAATTTTAGCTCCTAGCGAATCCTAATCTACTACAACAACGCTAAAATATTGTACTACGCCATTTACCATTTCTATTACTTGCATTTGAAAATTATTTGAATAATAACTTGAATAAATAACCGCTGTTTGATTTTCGATCGCATCGATCTTCGATCTCCCATATGCGTAATTTTAAATCGTTTGCACCCTTTAGATAACGTACAACTGTCTTCAGCTCTGTCCAACCTTCTTCATCAGGACAATTTGTCTTTTGTGCGAGTATCGCCACACTTGCTGCAATACCTGGCCGAGTGTTTATTGACACATACAAACCCTTCTGATATTCTGGTTTCAACGGGTATTTAGATATGTTTGCACCTTCTAAATTGAATCGATTCACCACGTGATTGATGTATGATTTCTGACTTATGTTAAATATTCCATTAATGTTCTTGTCGACCTCTATTCCAATGTACGTCTTTATTTGGCCCAAACTATCAACTTTGAATTTGACATTTAGGATTTCCTCAACCCGCTTGATCGCGTTGCTGTCACTACAAGCCATCCCGATGTAATCGACGTAAATTAATATATAACACCACCCTTTGCCGATTTGCTGATAGTATAAGCATGGGTCTGCTTCACTGTGATGAAATCCTGCGTCAGCGATTACCTTGTTTAATGACATGTTCCAGGTGCGTGCCGACTGCTTCAGTCCATACAAGCTCCTTTTTAATCGACATACCATGCTTTTATCATCCGTTTCGAAACATGGCGGCTGCTTCATGTAGATTTCCCCCTCCAGTTTTCTGTTTAAGAAAGCCGTTTTTGCATCCAAATTGATGATCTACATTTGCTCTTTGCCTTTGTCTAGCCTTAAACCGCTTTACAGTGCCGCCTACGTTAGCTTTCAATTTAAACACCCACTGCTTTTCGATTACTTGGTAATTCAACTATTTCCCAGGTGCCATTTTCTGCATGTGATTTCATTTCATCATGCATAGCCGCAAGTTATTGATCCTTTTCTGCGGTCTCCAGTACGTCTGCCAGTGTTTCCGGCTCAGTAATTATTGAATTAATATTTTCGATTTCCTCGATTAATCGTTTTTGGGGTCACCCCTTAGTTTCTCGTTTCGAGCATCTAAATGGGTTTTTGGCAATTGGGATTGAAACAGTTCCTTTTTCGCAGCCCTCATTATTTCGCTTGATATGTTCTTGACCTGACACAGCGTCTGGTACCTCCACTATTTGTTCACTTTCATTAGTGGTATTGTCAAGTTGTGGTTTTATTTCGACAGTTAAGGTATTATCTTCCCCTTCCATGAAACGAACATCGCGGCTTATAATCAACTTGTTCGTCTTTACATTGAAACATCGATACACCTTTGAGTTTTCGTCGTTGCCCAAAAATCGTGCCTCCACTACCTTTATGTCCAATTTTCTTCGTTTCCTCTTAGGGATATGCACAAAACATTATTTCCCGAAGATTTTAAAATTTTTCAAAATTGGTAATGTACTCGACCAGATTGTTAGTGGTGTCTTCTGAGCTCCTTTTGTTGGCAAACGGTTCTTCATGAAATTAGCCGTTGTAACTGCTTCCGCCTAGAACGAATGGTCCAATTTATCCTCAGTCATCATACATCGAGCTATCACGATTAGCATTCGGTTCTTGCGCTCTGCTACTTCATTTTGTTCCGGTGAATATGCTGCAGTGTATTCTACTTTAGTCCCGATGCCCTTTAAGTATTCAATGACCTGTTTGTTTTTATATTCTGTTCCGCGGTCTGAGCGAATAACTTTTATAGTATTTGAAAACATAATTCACGCCATTTGACTGAATTCCTTAAGCCTCATGAAACATTGCGATTTTTCGTTCAGCAAATAAATTACCGTGTATCGCAAAAAATCGTCTATGAACGTTAGAATGTAGCGCATTCCACCATATGACTTAGTTGGCATCGGCCCACACAAATCAATTTGAACTAGATCCATCACACCATGCGTTGATGTCAATGACCTTTATAGAAAAGGCAACCTAGTCATTTTCTGTTGTGTACATATTTCACAGTCGTCGCTGCAATTACACGCCTCAAAACACACACCGGTGATTAAATTGTCATTGTTTAGACGCGTATTAATGTCACGATTACCCAAAATGCGATGCCACTTGTGTTCACCTAAATTAGTTCTTATGCGTGCCAAACGTGATCTCATATCCACGAGCCGCCATTAATTTTACCGATAAGATGTTTGATGAAATTTCTGGTATATATAATACTTACCACGTCACGAATATGTGCGTCCTTCAGCCACCCTGAATTTTTGTTGATTGTTGAAAATCAAATGTTCTGACTTAGATTTATTCACGCAAATGTGACACGTAGCACCGCTATCAATAATACAATCGTCTGCACTTTAACTTTCGACGTGTTGGGTCATGAACAACATATAGTCATCTGATTTCTCAACAGCCGCCGCCTTTCAGATTTTTCCAATGGTTGTTTGACCTTATCATTTTGAAGCCATCTAGTATACTTATGGCATTCTGCTTTAAAATGTCCCGGTTTGCGGCAAAATCGACATTTTCCTTTTCGCTTGTCGATCTTTAGTACAGCGTCGCCATTTCGTTACGCATATTTTCGTATAAACGTTTATACTCGTCAATTAGTTTTGCCTGAACCATTTTCATGCTCAGGTCTTCCGTTTTCTGAGTTTAAAGTGCCATCACGATTGTGTCATAGTTGCGCGGTAGTTGCCCAAAAAGCAGCCCAATCTGCCATTTTTCCGATAACTTTTCCTCTCCGAGATCGTCAATCCGTTGAAACATGTCCAACAACCAATGAATATGTTCTTCGAGGTTATCGCATCCGTAAGCTTCTTTGTGTAAATTTCCTTTATTAGTTGTACACTACTATCACTTGCACACTTTTCGTGATATTGCTGCAACACATTCCACATCTCTTGCAGATTAAGCTTTTCTAATGTGAACAAATTGACTCTTTTGCATACTTAAAACGATTGAAGACATCGCGCTGTCGTTGGCTTTATTCCACAAGGTCAATTGTGCTGCTTCGGCTGGCTTTTCACCAATTATTTCATCCCAACTATGCTGTTTCTTCAGCAGCATTTCCATCATAAACTTCCAATTAAAGTAATTGTCGTTGTCCAACTTTTCGATGCGATACTTTCCATCGATTACGTCCGCCAACATGTGTCTAAAAAAAAAAAAAAAAAAAACACACATTGATGTACAGTTTTTTTAATTAATAAAATTTATTTTATCCAATTGTTTTTAACAAACTTAGTCTATATAACGATCACTGAGCCCATAACCTGTTAGAGTGTAATCAATCTAACTCTTTTAATTTATTGAAACACTTGATGATTTTAGAATATTTATTTTTAGTAACAAAATTATGCAATACAACTTTTACATATGACGCAACGGAAGTAAGTAAGAAATTGACAAAACAAGATGGCCACGAAAAGTAAAAAAAAAAACAAATTGATGATAATTGCGTTTACACCAAGAGTTGACTTTGAGTTGCATCCAACACTTCTTAACACAGCTGAAGCAGTCAGTTCTTGAGTATTCCCACTTTTGTAAAAGTCAACATCACTTGCGCCAATATCAAGTCTACATACATGTTATGGGCGCTTTTATTTTGGAGCGCTAACTTCATTTTTTCTCGACATACTTCACGATAGTTCCTAAATTTTTGTTTTATCGGAATGAATAATTATGAAAGCTGATGCATGGCTTGAAAATATACTAATCAAAGAATTGGATTTCAACCAAAGCAATAGATATTTTCGGAAGAGACGCCATCAGCTGTAAACCCGTTATTTTATAATGTTTTAATACCTGAAAAATCAAATTCTCTAAACAACATCAATGGTTTAAAAGGTTGTATCAACAGCTTATAGATTTTTTATTTTAATTGCAGTGGCATGCGTTCCAAAGCAAACAATTTTTATCTTGGAATTTTGGAATCAAACTAAGATATAACAGTTCTGGTTGAAACATGGCTGACAGTCAATTTTAATACTGAAGAATTTTTTCCTTCTGATTTTTGCGTTGATCGCTATAGTTATAGTAGTAATCTTAGAGGTGGTGGTGTTTTAATTGCAGTTCGAAAAAACTACTTCAGTGAATTGTTATTTTCTGATCCTGTTGTGGAGTTTATTGCTGTTAAAATTAAAGTCGATAAATCTTTTATAATAGTTAGCACAGTATATTTTCCCCCAACTCCATCTAAATCTTTTTGTCATGTTTTTCTTGACAGTATACCAAATAAGTTATTGCCTTTTATTAACGAAAGTATTGACTTCATTATTTTAGGCGATTTTAATTTTCCTGAGTTACGTTGCACAATATATTACGTTGCACAATATATTCCTTCTAATACTTGTGAATCTTCTGCGCTAGTTTGTGATTTTATGGCAAACTTGGGTACTTCTCAGATTAACACTATATCAAATAGTCGCCTTGCTGGACTTAATTTTTTATACTAAGTTTCGATCCTTCAAGCTTGAATTGTGCGATGACATTGCAGGGTCTTCAAGTGTATATCATACACCTGTCTCAATAAATATTTCTTTCGAATGCTCTAATAATTTTAATTTCCGTGCTCTCTGATTATTTGCACGCCGATCACATAAATAATTTTTTATCAATAGTTGATTGGGCCATTACCCTATCAAATTATGATATCAATAGTTCTGTAGATATATTCAATAAATTGTTAACTGATGTTTTTAAGAAATTTATTCCTAAAATTATGATTAAAAAATCGCATATGCGTAACCACCCATGGTTTACAAAAGAACTTAAACAATTAGAGGCCTTGCGAAATAAATATCGCAGAACCGATTTCTGTACAATAATTACATTATTGACATAGATGATGATTTACGCTGTGATCCAACAAATTTCTGAAAGTTTATCAAGCTTAAGAGCCTTAATATAGTAGTTTGCCATCGTTTATGGAATTCAAAGGCGAAAAGTCCAACAATCCAATAACAATCTGTGATTTTTTTGCTGAATACTTCAGAAGCGTTTTTGTTAAAGATAACACGCATGTTCCCATGGTATCTGATGATAACTAAAAAATAGTTTTTTCTGAGCTAGATGTGGTGAAGGTTCCTGGATCAGATGGCTTGACCTGTGTCTTTTTATTAAAGCGTTGTACTAAAGGTTTTGCTGCTCCGTTATGCCTATTATTTAACTCGAGTCTCAAACAAGGCAGATTTCCTGATGCTTGGAAAGTATCAAAAGTCATACCGATCTATAAAAATGGGTCCCAGAGTAATGTAGCTAAATATCGCGGTATTGCATTACTGTCTTCTATCCCAAAACTATTCGAGTCAATGGTCAATGGTCATAATGACTATTCGAGTCAAAGGTCAATTGATTAGCGGACGTCAGCATCGATTTTTTCCAAGTCGTTCAACGGTCACTAATTTAGCTGTATTTCAAAATAATTTAGTCAATTTAGTTATCGCGGGTACTCAGGTCGATGTGGTTTGTACTGATTTTGCAAAGGCATTTGACAAACTCAATCATCGGATATTATTGCAAAAACTCAATAAACTGAATCGCGACTTTATTCCGCTAAATTGGATAAGGTCTTATTTATCGAATCGAAAAATGTATGTCAAGATTAACGATACTACATCAGAATGTTTTTTGCATCGTCTGGAGTGCCCCAAAGAAGCCATTTAGGGCCTTTATTATTTATATTATTTATTAACGACGTTGTTGACTGTTTTGAATATGCAGATTGTATTTTATTTGCAGATGACATGAAAATATTTGCAGATATTTCATGTGAACTAGATCGTGAATTATTTCAACGCGACTTAAACATGTTTCGTGACTGGTGTGTTATTAATTCTATGTTTCTGAATGTCGATAAATGCCATGTAATCACATATTCTAAAGCTAAGAATCCAAAAAATTTTGATTATTTTCTTAACGACCAATTATTGAGGAGAGTTAATATGGTTAACGATTTGGGGGTTATCTTTAGTTTGGATTTATCTTTTAGCTCCCATATCGATGCAATTGTCAATAAAGCTTATTCTATGTTAGGGTTTATTAAAAGAAACTCTAAAGATTTTCACGATACTTTGACTTTTAAGTCATTGTATGCTTCTCTCGTGCGTTGGCAGCTTGAATACGCTAATATCATATAATCTCTGTTCTACGACTGTCATTCTAACAGAATTGAAAGCGTGCAGATACAATTTTTATTATTTGTTCTTAAAAAATTGCCATCTCTTGAAAACGAAGGCTATAAACTTTCGCCGTACTTAGACCGGTGTAAGTTTCTTGGTCTCCAAACTTTGGCCTCTAGGCGTAAATGCGCACGTGCTACATTTGCGCGTGATATTATTAGTGGTAAAGTAGATTGTGCTGACCTGCTTTTACATTTAGATTTTTATGATCCTCAACACATTTTACGCCCTCGTGCTCTTCTGCATATTCCGACTGCAAATAGTAACTATGACCACCACGTTCCTATAACGCGCATTCAACGTGATCTCAACGCCGTAGTAAATTATTTTGATTTCCATATTTCTCATGAATCTTTAAAAAAAGCGATAGCTAAGCTAATGTTTTAAAACATTGTTTCTTTTTATTTTGTTTTAATATATGTTATGGTTTTTTAATCTGTACTGCTTAACGTTATTTATTTTTATTTATTTTTTGTTACCACTGTTTTAAAAATTGAAAAATGTAATGCTGATGATGTAGCCAAATTTGCTTAAACATGCTCATGTATGGTGAAATAATATGTCCTTCGTAATAATTAACATTTTGTGATTTTGAAATAATTCAAATTTATAGTTTTGTTGATGTAGGTCATTTTTTGTTATTTTCTAGATCAGTTTTCTTTTATGTTGCCGAAAATGTCGTCACCTAACTAGCTATGTATGCTTTTTTTGCGAAACCTCTGTAAATTGGCCAATCTTTGATATTCAGTTGTTACTTCTTTCAAAATCAATTGCAGAATGCAAAGAACCAAATAAAACATTCTTTCAATATCGAATTGCACAAAGACTGTGGCGTTTTGATGAAATATTCCAAATCTTTTCGAAATATAAAATATAATATCTTTTTATAGAGGTTATAATCAATAAATTAACGAAATTAATATTGATTGTTGATCAATTAAAACGACACATTGTTTATATGATTAATCTAAATGATTTTAAAAATAATAGTAATTAAAAAAATTAATTCGATTTTTATTATATGTATTCAAAATTTTTATGGCAAAACCATTTTAAAGTTTTAAATAATGCACATAAAAATAAAATAATAGTAAACGATTTTTTCAGGCCAACGCTGGCCCTTACCTTATCATCAATCCAGTTCCATTGGATGCGATCCTGAGCCATTCTTATGGTTCTAGGCAGTTCCAGTAATATTGTGGCTTAAGATACGGTGTCAATGACACCGTACCCCACTGCGTGTCATGAACTTTACAGATTGTCAAACACAATGTGCCCGCGCCGTTTCAGAAAAATTACAGATTGGCCATACAATCTAAAGACTTAAGATTTTCTTTTTAACAAACAAACATTTATGTTTTATTTTTATTGAATTAATTTTAGTTTTTACGTATTTTGCTTAAGGCGCAAAACACAATTGAATTTATTTTGTTGTCAAATAAATTTTAAGGTTATGTTACCCGAAAAAGTAAAAAGTTACCATTATGTAGACTATTAATTTTTTAACTTTGACATTTTAACGAAACGGAGCGGTGAATTAAAACCATGTACCAATGTGTGTCTTTCAAAATCAAATAATTTTTAATTCCTTACATAATAGCCAATGATTATACTCATTTAATTACATTTAGTTGTTATGAATAAAATCATTCTACGAATAAATTATAATCTATAAGTATTACTCACGGATTTATTTAAATTTTTTGAAAAACAATTAATTCACGGCGATATAAATTTATCGATCGTATTAATTAGTTATAATTTATTTACTGAAATGCTAAATGGCAGCTTTTCAAAATATTTAGTTTAATAGTTTTTAATTTTTAGAATATTATAATCAATTTGGTTTTCACCGCTTCAATGTTTTGTATATTTGTTATACCTTCTGCGTCATATTACTATATGAATTTGAGAAAATCTTAGTTAACTTGTCGAGAGTATAACGTCACAAAACATTCAATTATTAATTGGATAAATACCGAAAAGTTACGATTAACAAATAGTTCCGATTTAATTAACACGCATAATTGGCTTAATTTAAACAAATAAAATTTTACATAAAATTTTTTGTATATTATTGGGTCTTCATATAATTTCTTTATATTTTAAATCAAGGATAAACTTTGTCGACAAAAAAAACCCTTAATCTTGACAGTATTTACCCCGGTGTAGAAATTGAAATCGCTTATATTTTATATGAAAATGATATTTGTCTGTACGGCGCTTTTAAAACATAACGAGGTTTATTCGGTTCGATTTTGAAGCGACTAGAGCGGCAAGAATTGAAACCGAGAAGGCGGCTCTCATCATTGATATTTTTAATATGCTAAACGCCAACCTAAAACTTAATTGACAACCAAACATCAGCATAACAGTTGATGAACCATTGTTTCCATTTAGGGGGCGTACCAGGTTTACGCAGTATATGCCGTCGAAACCCGCAAAATATGGCATTAAAATATAGTGAGTTTGTGACTGAGATATCGCGTACCCATTAAACGGGCAAATCTATACCGGTAAAATCAATAACACAGGGGATATCAACCAAGGCGAGCATGTTGGAAAAGACCTAGTATTAATATACAAAAATACAGGCAGAAGGTTTTATCAACGAATTTTGGTTTTGGTAAAAAAAAATATGTTTTGATTAACAAAGCAGTGGTTTTAATATCTACGCAACAAAATAATAATAAAACCTCCGGATCAAAACACAAGCCTGACATTATACATTATTATAACCATACAAAAGGGGCAGTCGATACGATGGACAAAATGCTGGGTCAGTATACGACAACACGAAAAACTAATCGCTGGCCACTGGCGATGTTTTTTAATATAATTGACATCACAAGGCTCGCTGCATATATCATATTTACAAAAAACAATCCATCAAGCACCCAGACCGTCGGAACTGGTCGATGATGGGAATTTTTGCAAAGGTTAGGTGAAAATTAATGCATTCCTCTTATCTTCAAAAGAGCAAAACTATCTTAGGTAATGAGTTATTTCCCAACGAGAACTGCTGTGGAGTGCATTCTTGGAAAATCATTTCAAGAACTACAAGAGCCACATAACGTTCCTTTTATTACAGACGAAAAGATGGATAGAGATGTATATGGGCGACTCACACAAAGAAATCAATATTATATGCGCTATAAGGAGGAGAAACGTAAAAGACCTACACGAAAAGCTTGTGTTCAAGGTAGAAAACCAGTTTGTCAGACGCATAGTCTTACGCAAACAAAGTGACTGCCATATGGCGTAATATTTTTAATTTTTGATTTTTACAATTGTGATAATGAATTACTGGTGAATTATAATTTTATTTTTATTAAAAACCTTAGCTCGTTTTGTTTCAACCTCAAAGTTAGTAAAGTTTATTGCCTTCAAAAGTTATACTTAAATATTCCATCTTGCAATAAAAGCCTGAATTTAAAACATTAAAAAAATTTCACGGAATATTTTTATTTTTTCCATAGGAAATATATGACGAAAAAAATCTATACCAGGGTGTATAAAGTCAAAGCCATCTTAATTGATATTATTATTAAGCTAGCTTTGATGAAGCGTTTATTATGATATCTTTGATATAGTCAAGGTGAAAGAAAAAAAGTTCAATTTAAAAAAAAAACGGTACTAATTTTTATTAATTTTTTTTTTAAATTTTGACAAACAAACTCAAAAATTTATTAACTGAGTCTACACTCCGTTAAACAATTTAAATCCGTTAAACAATTACAATACTATGCAACATTTAAAATTTCAATCTATACCCGGGTGTATACTGTCAAAGTGAAGGTTAAAATAAAAACTCTAAGATACTCTAAGATATTTTGTAAAATCAAAAAGTCACTATATTATATAACTTTTGGGATTTCCCGACAAAAAACAGTGTCATGATATTTGTTCAAATTTTCATTGTATAGGAAACGACTAACTCATATTGTACTATTTTTTATCTAAAAATATTAATACTGTTATATCGATTTTACTTAATTTTTTGGTCCATTTATACAATATTTGTCACTGTTAGCAGCCTGATTCGAATACATACTTCTGTTTATTATGGATAACATTGCAAAATTAAATTATCTCTTTAATGTTAACTTATTTTAATTTAAAACAACAAATGAAGCAAACATAAAAACATTATAAAAAAAGCAAATTGGATGCCGCTGTAGTGAAATTGATGAAAAAAATTCGTGAAAAAGGCTTGCTATTAGAGCTTGTTATTACGCCATATAGACGCAGCGAAGTAATCGAAAAAGTTCTTGAAAACTGGACTCACAGGAGGGTTTACTATAAGGAAATTAGAGGGAGCCACACGAACGAACTTGTTTTTAATTCTTAAATCGAAGAAAAATATTGCTATAACTATAAGCTAAACCAAAGCCTTATAAACTCAAAATCGGTTTTGTTAAACAGCGTTCTGTGTCTTGTATTTATGTTTTTGATCTTTTTCTCTTCTTTCTGTCTACATCTGTTTTAGTACAAAAATCTTGCAATTCATAAATATCTTTGCTTATTAAATGTACCATCATCACGATTCACCACGTTGCGAATTTATCAAACTTATGAAGGCCGTCAATTTAAGTTTAAAAAAAACGAAAGTGAGTTCATGCTTAACTCGCAAAAATAATGTGAAAACTACTCTATTTTCTAAACAGCTCACGACATCACTATTAATACTACTATAAAATATTCATAAATTTTCACAAATCTTTTGTAAGCATAAAAATTCGGAAAGGGGCAAGCTTTTGTCCGATTTTGATGACTGATACCAAAGCCATCTTAATAATATAAGCCTCCATGATAGACGATATTTTTGGAGAGCTTTATTTAGAGTAACAAAAAACGTAAAACATTAATCGTTTTTCATATGATTCATATGGAAAAACATGACTTCATTTGTTGGAAAATTTATGACATGAACTTAAATCAATACAGAATAATGTTTACAACAATTGAAAGTAGAAAGTTTGATTTTCATGTGATTTAAATGGTTTTTCCATAGGATTTTTCATTATACTGTATTATTGAAAAGAAAACAGTGTATTTTATTTTTGGTTAAAGCTCCAAATAAACTAGCATAATGTAAAAAAGAGACAAATAGATTTTCTCGTATTTGGAAAATTAAAATTTGGCAAAACCTAAAACGTATTTTATATTTTTACAACTACATAAAAACCACCGTTACTTGTTATAAATTTAAAAATAATGTCTTAACTTTTTTAATTAATTAATCATATAATTTTTTATTAAAAAATTAATCAAATAATAGTAAATCTGCATAGGCATTAAGCACGACTTTTAGTGATTAAAAAAAATCCATATAATTTTTTGTAATTTGCTAGAAAAATGTATGTCTAAAAACACTTCTGTTTATTGTTTGTATGCTTCTTTTTGACATTTACGTATGTTGTTTTCAATACAAAAATAATTATTTTTTGTTTTTCTAAAAATTTATATATTGATATATTTATTTGTGTTAAAGTATTAAAAATATACAAAAATTAATATAATATAATAACAACTAAATAATATACCATATTTAAATTTAGTGATTTTATTCTCTATGTTTGATTTATATAATACTTTATTATTATAATTTATTTTTTAATAGTTTTATAAAACGAAAAATTAGTTTTTGTGACCGATTATGTGATAGATGATTTACGTTTATCACATAGTCTGTTACAAAAACAAATTTACTTTTCCGTATCATGTAAATCCTCCGTGTTTTGAGTTGGTATCATGTAACCTTATTGTAGCAGTTTTTATAATTATTTTTCGTTAGTGATTTTTTTTAATCACTAAAAGTCGTGCTTAATTCCTATGCAGATTTCCAAAATGACTAAGGGGGACAAAAAAGTTTAGAATTTTTTTAGTATCGTCTTTACGAGTTCAGTCTTTATATGTCATAGCAATAAAAACTAATAAATATAAAATAAAATAATACATCTTCAAGACATTAATTAAAAAAAAACAAAAGAAATTATAACAGTTTTTTTTTTATGTCTCTGAAATCATTTTAGATCAATCAATGTATTTTAAACATATTTATCACTACTCTTACTGGTATATTAGAAGTTTGCGCTCTTCCGTCTTTCGATAAGTTTCAAATTTCAGACTACTCATACCAAAATTTTGCATCATCTTGAGTTCGGGCTTCATATTTTCTAAAAGAAGCCTATTTCTGTTCGTGCACCAAGCGACCTTCGTCAAACTGAACATCCGTTCGCAATCGACATTTGAAAGAGGGATGGAAAAAATGTATTGGACTATTTTTAAGAAATTAAGCCACGGAAATTATCTAAAAAAGGACATCCTCTGGTATAAAAATGCGGTCCAATAACTTTTGTTATAATAGCACATATTTTAGTCTGAAATCCGGAATCATTGTTTTGAATAATGGATGGGCACAACTACTAGAAACATAACTGTGTGAAGGCAGAGCTAAATGGTAACTAAATAAAATTACTGCGAAAAACTGAAAAAACTGAAATGATTGTATCTTTTCAGAAATGGTGGAAACTGCACAAAATTCGTTTTTCCGAGTCTTATTCAATGATTTTTTTCTGGGTAATGTTGAAAATGCAACCATTCGCTAAATTATTTTCGGCAAAGTATTTTCTATAGTTTCATCGCATTTCGACATAAATAAAAAATAATAATAAAAATAAATTTACACTATTTTACACACCAACAAAGAAAAAATCTACAGAAAAATCGTTCATGTCATAAAGATATCAATCCTTACTGTACAAATTGGTTTAAAAATGTCTAATATCCGAGCTAAATTGTATTACTAATTCTTATAAAATCTAAGCTGCCTCTCCATATGAAAAACGAATATTTTTTTATGTGTTTTGTCTTTAAATAAAGCTTGATTAGTTTATTAAGATCAGTTTGCTGACACCTTAATGAAAAGCTCTCGACATCAGTAATAATACTGCTATAAAATATTTATACAATTTAACAAATTAATTTTAGCATACAAAGAGGTCAGCCGTTACAGATCATTGAAAATGAATGAATAGTCAATAACATACGTAATAGTGGTTTGATCTGGTTGATAATTTATTTGTTTTACCAAAACCATCTTTCATTTTCATGATAGAAGGTTTTGGTATGGCAAGTTCAATAAATTACTTTCACTAACAAAAATCTAATTTTGCTTCATAGATTTCATTCTCACTAATATTTCAACACATCTAGAATTTGTAAAGCCTACGTACTGGATGAATTCGGCTTTTATTACAGAAGTTTTGCCAAAACCTATGATAAATATTTGTGCATACAAACTATTGTCATTTATTTAATAATAACAAACTCACCTAAATTATCACGATCAATTGTTGTAATAATTTTTTTTGCTATGACAGTTTCAATAAATAATGCACACAATTGTAAATGTAATTTTTCTTCATAGTTTTTATACGTCACATCAAGTGAATTTACCAACATATCATGCGGGGAAATATTTCAATCAATTATTACACTTTTACTAAATAAATGTCAAAAATTTGTATTCACAAATATTTATCGTGGATTTTGGACACAGCCTTAGGAAAATACATTTTGTTTTAGTGCATATGTCAATTAAACTTACGGCACGCCGTACAGACATTATTGTTGATTTTGTTTTGGTGCACACAGTTGTACTTTGAATTTTGTTTATTTATTGTATTTCTGTTTAATCTGTTTATTTAGTATTTAGTATATAGTTTGGTATAATAGTTTAAAATTGTATGCACATTATATGTTTCGCAACGTAATTGCAATATCTTCCGTTTTTTGCTTCAATTTTGACATTTCCATCTATTATCTCTTCCTCACAGTCTAAATCGGATTCTTCATTAGTATATTTACAGCTCATTTCTTTGTCTATTTATTGATCAAATTATTCGTAGCAGGCTCTTCGAACACACATAACTCTCATCAAAAACAATATCTATGTGCATTTAAATAGTGCAGTGTTTAATATAAAACAAGCCTTTTTTAAAACATTTAGTAATTGTTTCTTCTTTCACCGCTTCCCACGCTGTATAAATTCAGTTTATTTTAAAAGAAGAGATAATAGATGTCATTAATAAATTCATATAGCGCTGGGTCATGAGTTAGTGTTTGGTGGTAAAAAATGTACTTTGAAGTTGGTAAGTTTTATGGGTAAGTTATGAGCCAAAACCAACAAAAATGTTTATACTCTTAAACCTCATGCAAAGCAACAATGTTGTCGTTTTTTATTTGCTTTGGTTTTGTGCAAAACCTTCTTTATTACAAGCTGTCTTGTAACTTTCGTTGACACAGATAAACAAAACCTATATACATAATTGAGTGTATTGGTGCTATGAAAATCCATACCAAAAAATGTATAATTTTCCCATTCTTACTACCACTATTTACCATTTTTATCTCAAAGTTACGCACTCTATTCAATGTGTACGGGAGAATTTTTTCGTCTCTCTTTTTGTTGTTTGTGTTTTGTATAGGAAAGAGATAACATCAATTTTGCTTTTTAAATTTTTTTTTTACCATTTTTACGTTCTTTAGTTTTATAGTATGGAAATGTTTATTTTATTTTACACTATATCAAAACCAACACAAATGTATATACAAGCCATGAAGTTGTGATACTTATGCAAAACCCTCTTTACTACAAGCCGTATTGTTTGCATACTCATGCTATACAAAAATATATACTTTGATTGTATTGTAAGTAGAAAATCGTGTCGGGATATGATAGCGAATATTGTGTAAAAGAAATAAACAATAAAATCAAATAATGCGCATGCGTTTACAATTTTTTTTTATTTTTTTTTAAATTTTTATATGGAGTTTTGATATTTACTAATACATCTTAAGTATATATTTTCACTAATACATTTTAAAAATCCATGATGATATGTGTCAAAGAAAGTTACAAGACGGCTTGTAGTAAAGAGGGTTTTGTACTTATGCCAAAAAGTGACTACTATACCTAAGTATTAGTGTTGTGACGTAGTATAATTTGTATATACTTTTATTATATGCTTTGATGTAAATAAAAAATGAATACGAATGATGGAACAACAGTATGTTGCGCTCTTTAAGACAAAGCAAAAAAACAATTTATTATTTAACGAGAGAGAGAAGTATTGTTATTATTATTTACTTCATTATATACTATACTATATACTAATAATTTAGAGCAGAGTGGACAGTCGCAAAATATAATTTTTGTTTCGTTTTTTTTGTAGAAATGTTATGTACTTTGAATTTAGAGGAGTATGGACAGTGCGAAATATAATTTTTTGTTTCGATTTTTACTGTAGTCAAATTCACTAACACATACACCAAATAGTAGTCATAATATGTTTTACTTAGCCAAGCTTCATGGCTTGTATAATATACAATAGTGTTGGTTTTGCTTGTAGTAAAGAGGGTTTTGGTTTTGTGTGAGCATATATATTGTTAGTAAAATTGGTATTATAATATGCATGTGTGCGTGGCGGGATAGATAGAAACGGATTGCAATATATTAAAATATAATTATATTTTTTAAAAATTAAGGGACTTTGTCACTTTATGGTGACCAATTAGAGAAGCTAATTTTGTATTTTTGTACTAAACTGTATATACGGAACAGATTTTTATTAATATTCTTTCGTAAAATTAGCTCAGAATAATTTTTCAAACATGAAACCATTTAATTATCGCTAAAAATTTAATTTTAGTTCAGATTAGTGTTTTATATATACACAACTTATATGAGATGATTTGAAGTTTAATTGTATCTCATACCATTTATTTTTAACTTGAATAATCATTAATTTAATTTTAAATTTCTCAAACCGTTGTTTGTATTCGTTATAGCATATATTCATCACTCTTTTATCACTTAAGAAAATATAAATTGAATTTAGTAAAATAAAATAATAAATTAAGTGTACGGAAAAATTCTAAAAATATTCATAAACAAATTGAAATTCCTACGGTGCACTGAAAACACTTAACTCATTTTAATCGATTCGAAAACAATAAAACTCTTCAAATACGAAAATATCATTAATAAATTTCAATCCTATTTTATTTCATTCTAGCGCAAAAATTAAGAAAAAATATATAAATTGTAGCAACTTATTAAATTATGTATGTGAATTATTTTCATTATTCTTCATCAATTAAAAGAAAACAATAATTTTAAGAAAATTTTTAATTTATAAAAATTATATTTCCGTTTGTAGTTTCTGCCTTCGATACGTTCGATGAAGAGACGCCATATTATATATTTTCAATTATTTTCTGGTTTGCTTTTAATTTATAAATATTGTTTTTCAAATGATGATTTTATGCATGTACATAAGTACAAAAAAAAAAAAAAAACAAATAGAACATCAAGAAGATATTATAATGAAACAGACCACTTAAAATAATAAAATGTAGGCGCGAGTTATTGTGGCGTCATAATTTTACTTTTTGTACAGGGAAATTACTTGCAGGCGGAAAAGAAACCTATTTAATAGCAAAATTTATGAAATGTTTATGATGTTCACACATTACCACATCAATTACAAAATAGAAGTGTTTAATAATAGATTTGTTCACTTTATTTGCGTGCAATAACCCAAATACGTGTGGCTACCAAAATCTTTTATATTAATTCTATAGTAATGATACATTCCGATTTTACATTTTAATCAATGTTCCGAAATTATTTTTAAGCCAAAATCATAATTATGTATATTAGTTTTCATATAACAAAAAAAATCGTACTGCGCAGGTTCCATTAAAATAAACAAATTAATAACAATTTGAGGGGTTATGTAATTGTAAAATTTGGTTAATTTAAAATTGTATGTAAGATTAAGTGACACGCAAAAAATACGTAAACATAATTAACTTAAACTGCATCATTGAATGTCTGTCATATTATAATTACGTCACCTTGTGCGAGAACTGTCAGAAAACCAGCGATAAATGAAATCTACAGTACATTTATATGAGCTTAAAAATAAGGTATGTGTTAGTAAAAAGCACTCTCAACTCTTTTGCGGTTATCTTTAAACCACGATATAGCAATTTTAAAGGTGATTGTTGCGCATGATTGTGTTTTTCTCTTTCATTTGTATGACGTCAACCATTGACAAACTATATTATGTGCAAACTATAAACATCAAAGAAGGCTTGATTAATTCTAATACGAAATGCTATATAGAAGTAAAATTCTATTGATTGATTGATTAGAGTGTAGGACCAAGGACGAACCAGGAACTCCAGGAATGCCGGGCACCATCTTACACCCGTGTTCTAGGTATGGAAGGAATGTTAGTTGTAACAGACTCAACCTGCTTACTGACACCTAAGCGATCGATAGTTAGTATTTTTGTGGTGTAAGGAAGGATAAGGTTTGTTAGCAATGACAGAATTGGTCCGGTTACCCGGTAGCCAATATTCAATCTACTGTTAGCACAAGACAATCACAATTTTGATGAACTGCTCTGCTTCCCGTCGTCTTGTACCAACAATATTAATATCAGCAACGCCACAATTCAACTGTAATTTGCTGAGGTTTCCTGAAAACAAAATCTATTAAAGAACTAATTGCTCTTAGTCGTAGGCTGTAATAAATTCAATTAATTTTCATCTGCCATTATAAATTAATTAATATGACCGAAATTAATTTAAATAAAATTGAAATAAGAAAATTAAACGTTCGAATTCGATCGAATTTAAATAAAATTCAAACAAGACAATTAAATGCTCGAATTTGATCGAATTAACTGTTTTATAGCAAATGCACAAGCAGGACCTTGAAAATCTTATTTTATTCACTTAAATAGAATTAATATTAAATTTTATTTAAATAAAATTTTAATAAAACAATTAAATGTTCGAATTCGAACGAATTAACTGTTTTACTACAAATACACAAGCACGACTTTGAAAATCCTATTTTATTCGCTTAAATAGAAATAATATTACCGAAATTAATTTAAATAAAATTCAAATAAAACAATTAAACGTTCGAATTCGATCGAATTAACTGTTTTATAACAAATTCACAAGCAGAACTTTAAAAATCTTATTTTATTCACTTAAATAGAAATAATATTACCGAAATTCATTTAAATAAAATTTTAATAAAACAATCGCTAGGACTATTGAGGAGTGACGACTGGCAGGAATGTTCCAATTTTTTAAAAACTACATAGTTTTATTTTTAGGTTAACGATTGGTTTGATATTTTCAATATTAGATTGCCCGAAAAAATATTCACGAGACAGAATTGCTAAAAAAAAAAACTCAAGGTCAAATAATAGAACAAATAATATCATACTCTTGAAAGAATTTTTGGAATTATACGAGCAATTGGTACGCTACACGATTATCCTGCTGGGCTGGAATTTAAATACAGGTTAAGGAACTATTTGCTTGGACAATGAGACAATCATGTCTCAGTCAATGAATATAACTTCTAAAGAAGTAAGCAATTTTACGATTAAAACTTTTGGGCTCCATTACTCTGAGAAAAATTTCGGACGTATACGTGTTGAACAGCAGTAAACTTGCGGTTCTAACTTCTAAGCTTATATGTGTTTGAGTTCTTATTATAACCTTTATCCAAATTCCTAAGTACAGAGTTTTGTACCAGCGTAATCAGCTCTTGTCAGTTGAACCTCTTTGTCACTCAAACTACTTAACTCTCTTAGCAAATGGTAATGAGAACCATGGGATATGTAATGTTTCACAAATACTAATAAGAAAGGTGAACGGTCTGTGCGGGCATGCATTTCGTAGTGCACAAGCAATAGAATGTATTTGAGCTTCCCAAGTTTTATGATCTTCAATATGCTCTTATTTATTCTCTTCGACGCATTTGCTTGGGGTGAGTTCTATACATACTGCTTAAATTTTTCAACATTCAAAACAGTGGCGTAACATTCAAGTTCGATAAAGCACGTTCTTCACCCCTGGGAGACCTTTGAAAAAGTTCATCTCCCGCGCCAATTGTAGATGCATCACACTGAATGAAAAATTCTTGAATCCAATCAGGATTACAGAAAACAGGAGCGGAGGATAGGGATAATTCAATTTTTCAAAAGCTTTTTGTGCCCTCCAACTTGCGATTTTTTTTTAATAGGTTGGTTAATGGAGTCGCAAGTTCTAAGAATCGATGAATAAACTGTAGATACTATTCCGCCATGCCGAGAAATCTTTTAAGTGTTCGAACAGTTTTAGGAACATAATAAGAGGTAATGGCAGATACTTTAGAGGAGTCCAGTTTGAGTACACCACTCAAACTGAAATCTAACTTTATAGAGCTAGATTTTGTAAGCTCTATTAAAGACTACGAGTTCTTAGAGGGACCCGTAAAATCAAGAAAAGAGGAATTAATTCCTATGCTTAATAAAAGCTAAAATTCGAATCCAAGATAATATTTTATTTCTAATTTGGCGCTAGATGCAATGTTATAAACTTTGTTTGACTTGTACATTTTAACGGAATCTTGATATGTCCAATTATTTGTTCTAAGAGCACGTTTGCTGTTTTAATTAACGATGGAAGATGACGAAAATGAAATGTAGGATCACTATTTGAGCCCGAAATAGACACATTGGCTCCACTATCCAATCAACCCCTGACTATTTCGCCAAAAACTTCACATCACATCAGCATTAGGTGTTCCATCAGTACCATTAGCGATAAGCGCTTCCACTATTTGCGATTTAAAAAATTTTCTGAAAGAAAATAACGACTGGATCGAGTGTTTGAGATGAGAAAATGAATATTTAGTTGTATTTTCTTCGAGTTTCTCCAAGTCGAATAAGCCGGGAAGAATTTCTTTATAACTCCCGGTATGCCACACTCGAAACAAAATTAATGCAATATCCTTTGATTACAATTTTTAAAATAATGCCCAGTTTGTCCACAGTTCCAATAAATTTTTATGTGGTAGCGGTACATTTTGATTTGAATATGAATATTGCAATGCAGGATGATTAGCACTCGAAGGCTGGTCCTGAAAATACATTTGTGATTAAACATTATTAAGATTTGGATTATAACCGATCGGTGTAATTGGACAGTTATTCAAACTTGTAGAAAAGGTGGAATTTTGTACCACTTCAAATTCATGACCATTTACGTGTTTCACAGCAGATTTCTGGAATCATTCTATTACGTAAGCAGGCATCCTCATAAGCCAGTCATAGTTCAAACTCATCAAGCTTAGTAAACTGATAGGCTGCCAGTCTGTCTCGCAGTCCTTGTCACATATTTTGGGTTATTACGAAAATTAGTTCGGATTCTGGTATAAAGTTTTGCATTTGTAATGAAATTGACAACACGAAACTTTAAAAATCAATAAATTTATTTAGTTTTTACTTTTATTTTTATATTTTGTATTTAAATTTTTTCTGGTAGATAAGTTTTTTTTTAAGTTAAGACTTAGTTAAGGTTTAGTTAAGATTTTAGTTAAAATCCGTTCTCTTTGACATCAAAGTTTTTAAAAATAACTTTTACATCTAGATATTTTTTACGTATAAATTGTTACACAATCAGAGACGAGTTTTTGATTAATGGTTATAATTTTCGTACTACCCTGTTTGACGATTTTTTTATACACATTTTCACTTAAATCTGTTTACATTTAAGAAAATAAATTTCAGTACAAAACTGTGTAAATATTTACATAAATGAATAAAAATACATCTAATGCATTTCTAATTATAAAACACACAACGAGAGCAATTATTCGCTAAAATGCATTGAAATGTTTTGTAACGGAACGGCATTACGAAAATATTTTTAATCCATCTTAAAAAATAAAAAAAATATTATAATTAATTTTCTTATTTATTTTCAGACTCATCTTCTAGCTTCCTTACAACAGCATCGACGAATTTAATATTGAGTAATGATGAAAACTCGTCGACTTGCGGTACAAATGTAAAACCACATCTTTTAAAACGAAAAATTTCAACCGATTCGCTTGAACAATCGTATTCGAATGATATTAGTGCTAATAAAGATACAAAAAAATATAATAGTAATAATAATAATAATTTAAATAGTAACGAGTTAACAGAAGATTCGTGTGATGATAGTTCGTCACAGGATGCAAGGCGAAAAAAGAAAGCTAGAACAACGTTTACGGGTCGACAAATATTCGAACTTGAAAAACAATTTGAAGTGAAAAAATATTTAAGTTCTAGTGAAAGGGCAGAAATGTCAAAGTTACTGAATGTTACGGAAACACAGGTGAGCATTTATTTATTATTATATAAAAGCAATTTTAGAATTTTTAATCTGGAATCGCAAGAAGTGATGTTCCAATTAAGAAATGACCCGGAGATAATATTTCTTAATCATCTGGATCACAATTCATTGCAGACAATGGTCTTGAATTCACCATAGCTTCAATTTGTATATGAAGAGTTTACAATTCTTCAAACGTTGGTGCTGACTTCCCCAATACCCTTCGAAAATAGGTTTTGAAAGATTTTACTCCAGCTTCCTAAACACCACCAAAGTGCGGGGCTGATAGCGGTACTGTGTGCCATTCTATTTGATGTGGGCTCATCTATGATGATACCTGATCGTTGTATCTCTTGGATGCTATCATTTTGATGAATTCATTGTCGCTTTTTCACTATATTTGTTTTTGGGTAGTCCTCTTCGTACTGCGTGAACCTTTTAAGTGTGGCTGTAAATTTATCGGTTGTTAACTGGCTCACGAGTTCAACATGAATGGCTTTGGTTGCCTGGCAAATAAACAAACATAAATATTCCTTGAGGTGTTTGTATCCTCTACCTTTTTTGGAACTAATGTACAAAGGCCCAGCATAGTCTACCCCAATATTATAAAATTAGCCTTTTATTAAGACAACCGGATGCTTCGTAGAGTACGGAATATTTGAATTTTATAAACGGCCACCTACTCGTAATATGGAGTTTTCGTCTAGAAATAAATGTAGAGTTGCCAATTTGCTCCCCTTGATTGAACCATATCTTTGTAGCTTGTGTATTTCATCTGTAAAGCAGCCGCGTTGGGTCTATTCGATGATGATATGCTCCGCTATTTTAAGAGGATCACACGTGACGAAAGATGATTTTATTTTATGACACTTGTTGGTGTATTTGATACAATTAGCCTGAATTCTCAAAAAGTATTTTAAGCGATACGGTTGCTGGTGAAAGCCATATAAAAGGATCAAATATCTTACTATATTCTGACAACATGACTCGCTTTGTTGGTGCGGATTGGAAGAAAGTTCTGGTACGTTAAACGTGAACTCCACTTCAAACTCCATTATCGTAAATTGAACCCAGCATGAGCCAAAGTGGTTGATATGCTTTTGTAAAATTTAACCGCCTGGTCAATGGAATCACAGCCGGTCAGCAAATCTTCCCCGAACAAATCGGATTTGCTAACATTAAATAATCTTAGGAATATGCCCTTGTTATCGATAGCGGTTGGTATAATGATCGGATAGCCGCAGATATGACGAACAAGTTATCCTATAAGTCACTGTATTTATAGTCTATAATGGTGTAACTTATCTTGAGGATTTTCGCGCCTTATGATTCTCTGGAAATTTTGGTGTTTCAGATCGGCTAATACCTGTCGATACATCTTCTATATGTCAGAAACCATTTCTATTTTATGCCTGCGGAATCTGGTAAGTATTGAGGAAGCCTCCTAAATTGTGGGTCCTGTTTTTAAGACGTCTTTCAATGATAGTCCTGGTAACTCCAAGTCCTGTTAAATCCAATTAAATTTTTAAGTGGAATATGGTTGTCATCTAGCACTTGAACTAATGTAGTAAAAATCCCAGTAGCCGTAGATGACCGGTGTTAATTTAAAAAACATCAATATCAAAAATATTCGAACAATCAATGACAAATGTTCCGGTAAGTTATGGTCTGCCACAAACAAACTTAGTGGAATCTCCAATTTGCTTCCTTACTTCCACTGGACTATTTTATCGAACCCTTGGTCTAGTTCGATAGTTTTTTTTTTGACACTATTTAATAAATTTTTTGGAATTTTGCTAGATACGTACCTTTAAATGTGCTTTTTTGCGCCGAAAATTGGCGTATTGCATAAAGCACATGTTTTTTCTTTCATCATAGACCTATCTTAGATCAACCATTTATAATCATTATTCCATTTCTTACGAACTACAGTATTATATTTCCGTTTTGATGATGGGTTTTCACTATAAGAATTTGAGGTACTAGAATTAGTCGCCCTGTATAAGACATTTTAATATCACACATCAGATTTATATAATTTTTTAAAGGAAAATAATAAATTTTCGCCGACAATTTTGCTTACCGTTCGCAGCTCGACATGAAAAAATAATGGAAAATATAGTTTGTCGTATTGTATAATAGATGGCACTACTATAACGTCTCCAATATTTTCGATACTATTAAAGCTCGACACTGAACCAGTGCGACAACGACGAGCGACGACAGAAAGCATAGTATGCTAACAGAAACATGGACGGTAACGTCGACGATTTTTTCGTTTAAGCCGCTTTCATAGAAAAATTCTGCAGAATTTTTCAGTAATATTTCTTCGGTAAAACATGACGGAATTAAATATTGTTTATCTTTTTTAGTAAATTCCCAAAGTGTATACCAACTTAAAATTAAATTACTAAAAAATTACTAAAAAAGATAAACAATATTTAATTCCGTCATGTTGTGAAATATTACTGAAAAATTCTGCAGAATTTTTCTATGAAAGCGGCTTGAAATAAATTTAGAGTCTATTATTCTAATTTTATCGACTACGAAACAATGTTGCCAACTGTTTTTTATTTTTTTAAGTTGCCTTTTTAATAACCCGCTGTCTACACTGTGCAAATCTACTGATATTTTCTATCAGCAATTTTATGTTTGTATATGTTTTTTTCCAATGTATTGATAAATATTTGTCGGAAAAATTGCATGGCTGGGCATTTCACTATCATAATAATATCTTCAAATGTCAAACAAAATTGTTTTATTACTATCGAAAAATTAGTTGATTTTTGGGGTTTAAAACGGTATTCTCAGATTTCAAAAATACTATTTTATACGAAACCATTCCAAATAAAATAAATAAAACAGAACAGTTTCATCTATAATTTAATACAATCATTCTTAATATATAGTTTGCTAATTAATATAAGGATAAGTATGTCAGTAACGGCATCTTCAGTCTTAAAATATTTTTGAAACTCTTTGCTAGTCAATTTGAAACTTTCTTTGGCCATTAGCTCTGCTACTAAATTCGTGAGCAAAAAAAGTTTCATTCTTGGATACTACTAAAGAAAACGATTTTATGTACCCTTTATTTGATGCAGCCGTGCTAAAAATGGGCAATCATTTCTCAGATTAACAAGTAAAATATTCTTTGAAAGCGGTGATCAAGAGATTGATTATTGCAGCTGTTTTCGTTTGCTCCTAATAATACTTTAAAGCCGTAAAGGAACCTGGAAACATTCCACTAAAATCTGTTCCTGCACAACCAGTTGAAATATAACACTGTGCATACATCACAGAATGGTTGCAAAATGTTGTTTCTGAGGCAATAATTTTTCCTCAAAATTTTAAACTTTTTAGAAAAAAAAATTTGAAGATCCTTCAAAGATTCGGTTGGTAAATGTTTTTGAGATTTCATGAGTCAAACCACATCATTTTCTTATTGGAAGTGTCTTGCAGCCTTTCATATTTATGTGGTTACCAACTCGAGTTAAATTTAACGTTTTATGAAGTATTTCCATGTTATTGGAAAGGTATAGTTCATGGAATGGACAAAATATCGTATTAACAAAATTGTTGGCATTACAAAGCATGAAATGATTTATGAGATCCAACATTTTTACTTTGGTGAGACACCGATATTGATAAGCGGGACGCGGGATATTCAATATTTAAAAGGGGCTATCCCGAGCTGGGTGGATTTAAAGTTATAAAATAGTTTATTTAAAAAAATCATACAATATGGAGAGAAATCTTCAAATAATTAAAAAAATATGATGTTTAGAAAAGCTTAAAGAACTGGGAAAAGGGAAAAATTAGATATATTAGTTTAATACATTCATGACAGAACGTACATCGAATCTTTTGGAACATAAATTATTAGAAATTGAGGACAGAACAGTCCGTTTAAAAATTTCACGCTGCTATCTTTTGTACAATATAACGAAATACTGCTATTGATAAGAATTCATGTTTTACATTTTAAAATTTATAATACTAAAAAAATATGTTTCAGGTACAAAATAAAATACGCACCACACTTTCGGTACGAAATGAAATTTTTAATATTGCTAATGTTACTAATTTTAATAATTCAAAAAATAATACTGTTATGGTTAAGATTTTTTGTTTTCTAAAAATATGCACGATGCTTCAACTTAAGAAATCAAATACAAATGATTACGATTACATGGTTTGCTATGTTTTTTTAAATCTACTATGTCGAAATTGATGATTTCAATATGTAATGGTTTCGGCTTACCACATGAAAGATATTGACGAACCAAGAACAAAAATCAAAATTGAAACCAAAAGACACCACATAAAATAAATGATCCCTACATTTTATCGCCAAAAATTATCTCTACATTTTTTTAGCTCGATATTTATCTATACATTTGTGAAGATCGCGTTAAAAGTTAGCGTAGCTCGAGCTCCATACCAAGATTAAGCAAATATGAGTTGGTATCATTGGGACGTGATAATAACTAATTCTATTATATTGTAATTCTAATTTGAGAATATTGTTTACAATTAAACCAAACTGCAAACATGGCAGCTTCCCATAACCCGCTAAAAATTGGTCTTGCTGGGGGTATAAACTTCCATGATTTACCATTATCACTAAGGTATAGTCTGAAATAATTTTAAAATCCTTAATGTCACTAATAATAGAATATAGATCGTCAAGGTTTCGCTTAGCCCCAACAAAATTCGTGCAATTACCAGACTGGATTACTGACGGAAGCGCATCAATAGTTAAATTTTACTCGACTTCCAAATGCATAACCTTTTTTGTCATGCACACGAAGACCGTTATATAGCTTTTATGTGTTTTGCACCTCACTCTTTTTTATAGTGGCAATATATTATATTGGCCCACAGAAGTCCACGCCTTCTCATCTAAATAGCCTAAAGATTGTTACTCGAGATATCGGCAATGCTCCCATGAGTAAGTGCCCTTTATTGGAGGTATTGTGACACTTGTACGCAACTTTCCTGGAGATACTCCGGCCGTTCACAATCCAGAATTTCTGGTTTGGAAGGAAGAATAATAAGGATTGACCGAGGTGACGGTATTTAATCAGGTAATAGATAGCTCTCATTTAGTTACCGTTTCATCCATGTAGTGTATTTCTTGAAACCACAGTATGCAGGCGTGTTCTGCGCCAATTGCAGTTCATTGACTGTGAGTACACCAAACATTCTAGTGTACGTTTGGTTTTTTCTTTGGCGAATTTTTATTGAACTGAAAGCAGTAACCAAGTATACGAAGAACCTTCTTCCATGAAGATATACGATTAACTAATCCGTTCCTCAGAATTGATTCGGTATCTTCTTTAGCTGTTGAGGTTACATTCTATGATGCTTCAGGATTCTTCAATCACTTTGGTCCATGTCACCGTAAATCGAACGATTTCAGTTCTTCTAGTAATTCCTCGACTAGCACAATCTGTGGGATTATTACTCGATTTCACGTGATTCCATTTGCCTCGTATAGAGCATAAAATTTCTGATGTTCTATTGGCAACAAAAGTTTGCCAGCGGCCAGGTTGAGCATTTAAATTTGTTGAGGATGTCCCAAATTGTTCCTAAGTGGTAGCTATTGATTCTTAATGTCTAACGGGAGTTTATATCCCCAATCGATAGTTTGTGTAACCAAAATTTCTGGAATAGGATTTTAATAATTATTATTGATGGTGCCAGTCAACCAACCGGACCAAATACCTTCGCTGACTCGGAAAAAGGACCTCGTTTTGTGTATTTCTCCGACACTTTCAGTTGTACATTGAATTGAAATATGCTTTTTGAATTCCAAATTAGCCCGAGAACCTTTATTGCTGCATAACGCTAACGTTTGAAACTCATTTTCTGAGCGAAAATCCGCCTGAACCCAATAACTTGATCAATTGTACTTTTAGATTGATGCATCGTTGACGTTCGTTGCACCTGCCAATAAATCATCGACGCAAAAATCAATTCTTATTATATTAGCCAGCCGTGGAAAATCTATTTCATTATCCGTTGCTAATTGAAGCAAAGATAGAAAGGCTAGAAATGGTACTGCAGAAATTCAATAAGTCAATTAATTTCAAATCGAGACCTTAGAACTACAGAGGTTATCTCCTTGATCCTATTGATTCGATGTGCCAATACTCGATACCGTCAGGTTAGCGTTCGACCTTGACAAGCCAAACTTTTAAATACAGGCTTCTGAAGTGAATGATGTCTGGGAACTAGTATCTTAGAGCATTCTGCATTGCAAATTTTCGTCGCATTTCTTTGCTAAAAATTTCATAAATTCATCTTAGGTATAGGAATTCCTTTTTAGATGAAAATTTAGCCCATGATATTTTTGCCCCATCATAATTGGTGTGAAACGGTTATATGACGTATCAATGTTGATTCTTCTCCTTTTAGAACTCTTTTAGGTAATAAAATTTCTGAGCTTTTTTCAAGAAGTCTCTATAATGGATGGGTCATACAAACCCTAAAACGCTGGAAATTCTGAAAATACTCTACACCGTATTGTGGTAATGTTTCCAAATAGGCAGGTTGTTGATTAGCAAATGCCAGCATGTATTCATAAAATTGTTGCTGCAACTCCTTGACTACCATGTTGCGAGTAGATGCCGCTATCTAAAGTTTACCCTTGATTGCGAAATATCGTGATTCAATTGTCTCCAATTCTAATGCTTGCTCAGTCAATAATATTCAAAGTCTTTTCAATCCATGAACGCCTCCAGTTGCATATTGACATCACTTTAATGGCAGTGCTGCATTTAGTTCACTATACAATTTCTTGGTGTGGATGACTGCTGCCTTTGCTTTACCTCTACAACCGACTAAGTCTTTCTTTGCTTGATACGAAATTGTTTCACTGTTAAATTGAAGACACCACGCTTTAAAGTGTCCCAGCGTCGAAGTGAAAAGCTGTGAAATACACATACAAATTATAGTAAATTTTTGATAGTAAATTTTCAATCGGTAATGCTATATCCGCTAATAGCTGAACGACTGTATCCGTCATACCAGAGCCTGAAGTATCCGTTGGTTTTCCGTATTTATGTGGACTAAACGAATAATGAGCGTCATCTGTTCATTGTGCCTGATGTCTGGTGTGCAATCTAGGATAATTGCAAAATACTTAGCCGAGCAAATCAATTCTACAATTTTTTTTATATTGTTCGATAAAAGTTGATAGTGTTATATTGTTCTGGTCAATCGCAATTCAAGCTCTTTCCAGTTTTCAAAATTCATCAAATGTTGCTTACTTTTCTCATGTGCGGCTAGAATTTTATTTACGTTTTTCCAATCGCATGATCTTTAATCGATGTGATTTGACGCTGGTTGTTACGAAAAAATTGGCAATGAAATGCCGAATCTGTTGTTCTAGAATACTGCTTTCTTCTCCATTAGCAAGCCTCCTTTTATAAAAAATCTTTAAAAATTTTCTTTGGTTATTGCAAAATATTAATTAAACATTACAAATCATTTGAATTAATCGTTTTACCACCAATGCATCATATAATCGCCGAAAATCTAATTTATATACACTTTATTTGAAACAAAAATTTAAAATCAATATAAATTAGATTTTAACATTTTAACAAAATGAACATTACAAATCAGTTAAATTAACCGTTTTATGACAAATACCGTAAAAATATAAGAAATTCATTGATTGAGCAAAAAACTTCGTGTTAAAAAGTTAGAAAATTGGAAAAATGGGCATCCCCAAAAATCTGGCGCCCTAGGCGGGTGCCTCTGTCACCTATACCTAAAACCGAAACTTAATCATCAAAACTCAATTTGAAATTCACAGAACATGCATGGAATGAAAATCACTCCCAAATTTACGTGACAGATATTAAACTCGTCAGATAATGTGCTGGTCTGATGTAACGGCTCAGTCAGTATTAAGACACAATCAAAGTATTAGAAAAATTTGTTAATAGATGTATTTAACAATAGTAAATCAATTATCATGAATGTGAAATAATTTACAACATGCTCGTATAAAATTAAATGTGCGGCACAGTATCTTATATCGTGTGGTAGGAGTTAAACGATTTTAATATTGAGCTCGCGTACACCGTAAATCTAAAAAAAAAAAAAAATTACTCAAGTGATATTAATATTAAAAGATTTGTTTGTGTATTTTAATCGTAATGTTCACGTTGTCGTCGTCTTTGTTTATGAGAAGAAGGGGAATTAAGAAGGCGTGCGCTGTTTTATTTTATATACATTAGCTAATGTAGTAACAGCAGTATGTATTTTTAGTTATACGGTTAAAACGAGTAAAAATGTGAGAATGAGTAAATATTTTTTGAGCCGACGATATAATTATGTAAAACATTTAATTTTAATTATATTCAGTTGGTTAATTTATATTTTTGATGGGGGGTTTACAGTGGGGCGTTAATAATTTAATTTTATCATTATTTATTTATGCTTCTGAGATTAAGTAATCAAATAAATTTTCACTTTTATAGTCGATATAATATGTAAATTTTATCAAATCTGTGTTCGAAACGATCACGATTATATTAACGATTTAAGAACAGAATGACTTTGTATACTTGAAATTTTTACAGATATATATTATAAATACCTTACCACCGTAAAGAGCAACTAGTATCCGCCTTATAATTTATAAAAATTGACTACAAAGTCAAACATGGCGCTGTAATCTTGAAGTTTCTTAATATGTCGAATTCGATTTGTTTTTTCCGGATCAATTCAAAATTATGGTTCAAATCGAAAATGAAAACCAAATTGCAGCGTTTTATGTTTGGCTAGGTGATAATAAAATAGTTTTGTTCTTCTTTCACGGCTTTTCGAAACTTTTTGTTCGGTACAATTTTTTGTTATACAAAAATCATATTTTAAGTTTTTTTTATTGTACATTAAGATATTTTTTTACGTAAAATTCTATAAAGAATTGAGTTTCCGAACTAAAAGTTTATTAAAGAAGCGCCAAGTCGACAAAAAGATCGCGGCGTGCGGTAAAACTAAAGTATATGCATCGGGTAATTCTACAATTGACGTGTATACATTTTATAATTCGTACAGTAACCTTAATTTTTTCTTTCAATTGTGACATTTTGAGGCATTTATTATGGCGCATTTTTCGTTCGAGTTTTAAAAAATTTCATGTATTAATATTTTGCTAATCACAAAACACATAACTAACTAATTTAGTTTTAATTAATTAAATTCTTTGTCGAAATTTTTAATTTTAGTGCTTGAAATGGAAAAAGATCTATCAACACCCGAATTCCGGTTTCATGAAAAATTTCTTATATGGGTTTTATTCGTATAATTATTGTAATTGGTATAAAAACTCAGCAATTGCGATTCTTGCTTGGTGAGTGTGGAAAATAAGTTATAGTATCTTGAGATAAAAACCTAATTAATTTTTTTATTAAATTAAAATAATTTATTTTATAAATTATCATAAAATATTGATCACTTCTTATTACTGAAATTAATGAGGTAAATTGAAGATCCGACATGTGAATTTGTGTCCATTTTAAACAGAATGTCTTTTTCTGGAGGTAGTGGAACTTCATGCAATATCATTTTGTTGCGTAGAATTGCATAATAATTTATGGTGAGGCAAGCTTTCTGCGGATAACACAGCAGATTGCGCTGACGACTAATACATGCGGGAAATTCCATTCCGAAGTGTTCGATCGATATTGACACAGTATGACCAGCGATGGAAGCTACCATGGAAATTAAATCAGATCCACCCAACAACAGTTTTTTTGAGTATTCGTTTATTTTTACTTGATTTTATTTGGCCGAGGATCGGCCAACTTGACTCCGTACCGACTTTAATCACTAATTTAAATTCTAGGGATCAATTTTCGACGTGATTTTCAGTATCACAAGTGCCTCGATCGAAAATTCTGATTCAAAGTTGAGTTCGTGATGAAGCTTATACTTGAGATCCTGGGTCTAGTAAATCTCGACATTTGATAATGGTACTGAAAGAATTTATCACTTTAATAATTGCAGGAGGTAAGATAGTCTGACATATTTCGCTGTGTGAATAATTTCCAGCTACCTCGTTTGGTTCAGACTTTGACCTCTGAACTCTTCATCATCTTCACTCGAGTGCAACAGACTGTTATGTTTGCGTCTACAAGTCAGGTATCTACGATGAGAGAAGCATTTAAAAATATAATGCTTCTGATCTAGTCAATTGAAACAACTTTTATTTTTCATGCAATCTGTTCTGGACAACTCTTTCGCGGTTAACTTAATGTCCTACTTTTTACGCCATTACTATCCAAATCGAAGACGTGCGAATACAGGTACGCTTGTAAATGTCCATTTGCACATTGCATTGCTCCAGCCAGACTGTACTGGCAAGGACGTTGGTTCGGCCCATAATCACCAGTTCTATCCAGAATAGTTTCATAAATATTGTCAACTATGTTAAAATGGTTTAAGTATCGTCAATTCAGCAACAGAAGAAACGATAAAGAACGTAAAACATCCAAGAAGCGCAGTATTTTCCCGGGTATCAAAGGACATTCTGGTCAAATAGATTTAATTTGTCTGTCAATTCATGATCACCAGTCCCACACAATATGTATACTCTCCATGATTGTCAAATGGTACACAAATGCACGTGGTAAAGAAATAATGGATGATTGGTTTGGGCGTACTTACAAGTAGATGAACAGAACATTCCTAAAACAGCGATTCAAACGGATGACCGTTGAATTCCCTAATGCGCAGTCGTTTCAAAGTTCATGGATTCAATAATTAGTGGTTTAGATTTCCATTCATGTATATATTGACGATATGTTGATCATCTCAAGGACGAAAGAGGAACATTTAAAGCATCTTTGAACGAGTTTCGACGGTTAAAAGATGCTAGTCTTGTTATCAATGTCAGGAAATCAGTGTTAGGCGGGTAGAAATTACTTTCTGCGGGTCTTGGTATTTCATCAGCGGGTATTTAACTATCGAAAATTAAAGTAAAAAATACCAACCAATTTCTTCAACAAGCAAGTTTTTTCCGAATGCAGCCTAATAGCAAGCCATTCTTAATGATCAACTCATCGGATCTAAGTAAAATAAAAAACAAGAAATTGAATGGTCAGTACAACTTGCAATGACAGTATCAATTTAAGCGAAACGCAAAATCATTACAGCATTTACGACCGTAGCAGCATACTTTTTGCAGCGTACTTGTCCATTAAACATTTCAAGCATTATCTGGTAGGCCGTAAATATACCTTATACACCGATCATAAACTCTTGGTTTACATGTTTCAAAAAAATCCAGAAATACCATCGACCAGGCAACTTCGACTCATTAGGATAACATCGTCGCGTAATACATGCGGAGAACACAGCAGATTGCGCTGACGACTAATACATGCGGAAACCCTGATTTAGGCTTTAGGATATATAGGAACCGAGCGGCACATAATACTTTTAACGTTGACCCATACCGTAAAATTAAATCCATAAGCACTCTGCAAATAGATTTATTCCAAAACAAACGTTAGAATTCTGCATTAATATTGGCTCTGAAATAGCCACTTATGTTTCGCAAATTTCACCTAATTCTTATCAAATCATTTGTGGTGATAGTTTTCGTGGTACAATTTTATAGTGACCATGAATAAAACTTAAATTACCGACATGCTTGCTGATCCCAGTTCTTACGTCCCAAACAATTTAAATCTTAAGCTCTTCGAAGGGTTGGCCGCGGGAGTTATTAAAGCCGTTAGCATTAACAATTACTGTACAAAAATTTGATAAGCGCATCCAGATGTTCCCTAATAATATTTATATACAACTACTATAACATTCGCTTAAATAAATTAGATACGAAAAATGTAAAAAAAATCCCAGTAAACCAAAAAACTCGTGCTATAAAATTTATAGCAAGTTAAACTAGTTAGTAGAACCGGAATCGGAAATTTAATGATAATCAGAACTGACAAGTCGAAAATTTTTTTTTTTTAATTTCTCATTCCCATTTGGGATAGAACTGGAATCTAGGTGTAGTCCTACTTTCTAAAGGCGCTTTTATGGTTGCGTTCGTTCATTTGTTCTGTAGTTTTTTAACCAATCACGTTCATTGAAGATGCCGTTATTTTGTTCTGTATTTTTTTCATCATGATGAACTTTTAACTTTTTTACTGAACGAACATATAGAGAAAAAAAGACTAAACCATACAAAATAAAAAGGATAGAAATACTGCTGCAAATTTTGCAGACCAAATCACCATTCCCATTCTAATGATCGACGAGCTCATTATGGAAATACTGGTATGTGTCTTCTTAGTTAATGCCAATAAAACCAATTATGTAGACAAACTGGTGCTTAAACCATATATTGACGACTGATTTTCTGCTGGCAATAATAGGTTTGCGAAAAATACGCCATTTCGAACTCAAGACTCCTAATAATTTGGTTTTCCACAACTCTCCTGGCTCTCGACGAACGGTAACTAAAAACATCCTGTTCGTGGGCTAAAATTATCGATCTCCTACTCGGAAAAGGGCGTAAATATTTTCCAATAATGAATAAGCTTCATCTCCAACTAAACAATAAGGCACAGTTATTGTGCAGCCTGGAAGTGTCACCTATCTTCCTTCCACTGGCTCTACATCCCATGAAAGGATTTATAACCGCTTTAACGATGCTTCTCTAAATTTTGCGATCCGTCACAAGAGAATCCTAGATACGGTGATCGAGTGCGTTCAGGTTTTTCTCGACGTCATCCATCCAACGAGTAGGCGGTCTCCCACGAGGACCCACTTGCGTTGGTGCCGACTCCAAGGCCTGTTTTGTGGTCCGATTTTGTGAACGAAGATTGGACACGTTCTTCGATCACAAAATCGGAGCCATCTTAATCTTGATGAGTTTATGAATCCGATAAAGTCGACTTTATCGAGATCATTTCTGTTTTCGTGGTTCATTCGCATTCTATGCATGGCTTTCTCCTTGATGGGACTGAGAATAATTCGAATAATCTTTCGTTCCGTTACAGCAAGTTTTTGGACGTTTTGTGCTGTCAATGTCCAAGACTCACAACCAAAAGTGACACTGCACTTTATCCAGTCCAGTTTTACTTTGCGCGATATATGGGGAGACTTGAATACTTTAATATTGGTGTAAAATGCTCGGTCCTCGATGACATGTCTTCAGAACCGGAGTTTTGCTCGATGATCAATGATCCCAGATATTTAAACTCATTCACCATCTCATATTGTGTTTCTCCTGAAATAAAGTCTCCGAGTGTTTGCCTTCTCGCGGTGACCATATATTTGGTCTTCGCTTCGTTGATTTGAAGTTCAATTTGTTAGGCTGATATTTATATCCTCCAAGTGGAGGTGGACTTCTTTCAGTGAGCTGATGTTTCGGCCCAGAATGCAAATGTCGTCAGCGTATGTCAATAGAGAATTTCAGCTATTGGGTCTCCTTGTCGCACTTCAGATGTTATCTCGAAAGCATCCCAAATTTTACCTTCAGTTAGCACCTTACACTTTGACTCATTCATTAAAAGTCTGCACATAGATACCAATTTTGACGGTGCTAGGACGATACGTTCCATAATGCGTTCCTCTGTACTATGCACAGGGATGTCCTTTTCGTAGCACTTCTCTAAGACCATTCTCTGAGTGAAAGTTTGATCAGTCGTTAATGTGTTTGGGTGAAAACCGCATTGGTAATCCCCAAGATCCTCTCGCTGTATGTTAATAACTTTGTTGCGACTACGTTGGCCAAAACCTTGTAGCCCATGTTTAACAAAGATATAACGCGGTAGTTGTTGCAGTTCAACCAATCTCCTTTTTTATGTAGTGCGGAGATAAGAGCTTTCTTTCACTCTTCTGGGATGTTTTTTTTTTGACCAGATTGCCGCTACAAGCTCAAACATTCGGTGGAATATATGATTGCCGCCATATTTGAGCATTTCGTTGTAGATACCGTCCTTTTACCGGGTGTTTTGTAATTTTTCATCCAAGCTATCACGTCCCGCGCTTCATCGTATGTTAGTGGTGGTGGAAGGGTAATCTTTTTGGTAATATCAGATTGACTTAAGGCTCAGTAGATGGTGTCTGTCTATTTAATTCCTCCACAATTTTAGGATGGTTTTAGTGACCATTTGTAACTCTTCTGTTTCATTGCGAATAGTGCAGCTGTTGTGGATGGAATTTTGTAGCTATTTCTCTTAAGTATCGGTATTTATTCTTTTGTTTATACTTGCATAGTCGATACGAGGCTTTCCTACTGGTTATGTATATATAGACATCGTGAGATTGCCTTTTTTGTGATAAATTTCGTTGACGTGCGCGATCTTTCTCTTGAATAGTGCTTAATCAATCATCATCCAACCAAAGATTTTTAGGTCTAAATGAACTGTGCCTATAGTGAACATTGAAGCATCGGTTACCACTGTTATAATTATGTCCCATTGTTCTAGAACGGAGTCAGGAACTGGTTTGTCCTCCAAGATTCCTGATATAGTGGTCTCAAAGATGGTATGAGTAACTTTATTGCTTAATGCTAATGTGTTCCAACGAGTGATACGCGAAAAAAGTTGATTGTATGACGTTGACAGGCGAAATTTTATTTCAGCAACTACCTGGAAGTGGTCTGAATCGATGTTGGCTCCACGTTTGGTTCTGATGTCGTTGAGTCCAGAAAAACACCTCTTCGAGGCCGTTTTGTGATTAAAAATATTTCCGAGGCTTTTGTTGCGGTTTCGAAACAATGAGATTTTACACGTTAGGCTGTTAGCCCAACGCCTAACTCCTGTAGAAAGACCACAGCCCTCACACTTTATAACCTACTCTTACAGGAAGCGAGTCTTGTGTTTATCCCCTGCAGGTTGTGTTTATCACACCATGAAGTGTCGGTGGATTATTTTGCTGAAATTCGCTTGCCGAACTCACTTCTCAGAAAATGCCACTGTCATTATTTTTGCCAGATGCGTCAATATCTATAAATATAAATTTGTAATGTGCATTGCATACAGTCATTTGCTATGCGGGTTTTTATAACTCCCGCACGTACTACCCGAATTCGGAAAAGCCTGAAATTATAAAAATAATTATAAATATTAAAAAATGTTGAGTCAATTAAATTAGTAGATGCCTTTATCCCCGGGTGGGATAAATTATGAAATCCTTCAAAAACTTTTTTTCGAAATTCAATTGGAATAAAAGGTCTTGGTATAGCAGTCGAAGTATCGCAATAAATTGTTTTCAATAAACTGCTTGAATTTTAAGGACGTGTTTTCACGTAACAGCTCTCGTAGGTCTGCATCATTAACTAGTGCATCTGCTATTTGTGCATAATCTATGCTTTCAGGGACAGAAGTTAGACTAATGCGCGACAACGTTTCTGCAACAATATTGTACATGCCTGGAATGTGTTGGATGTCGGTAGTGAATTCGGTAGTGACCGATAAAATCCAAATGGCGAAATAGGCGAGGTGATGCTTTTTCTGGATTCTGATAAAAAAGCTAAACAAGAGGCTTGGATTCGTAAATAAAGTGAACTCTATAGAATGAACTTTCCTGCTAATGAAGTGTCTAAGAAATTGAATTTCGTGAGAAGCGATGACACATTTACTGAGGTTAATAATTAAACCATATTCTGGTAATTTTATAAGAACATTCCCTAGATGTTCTAAGTGTTCTTCGAAAGATTTAGTCCGAATAGTACGGAATGCATAAATCTTTGGAACGTTTGTGCAGCATTCCTTGGACCGAAAGTCATTTTAGTGAACTCGAATAAACCAAAAGGAGTTTACATTGCTGTTTTTGGGATATCGGATGGTTCAATTGGGTTTGGTGGAAGGCTTGAACAAAATCCAATGTAGAAAAAATAGTGCACCCATTAAGTTGATATGCAAATCTTGAAGGTGTGGAATTGGATATCAGGAATAGTGACAAGATTTTAACCGCGGAAATCTCCACAAGATCTCCATTCACCATTTTTCTTCTGCACCAAATCCAAAGGACTGGACCAGGAACTTTTGCTTGGTCTACAAATCCCTTGCACCATCATTGTCTCGAACTTTGCTTTTGCTATCAGCAGCTTGTCTGATGCAAAACGGGTTTTGCTGGCGATCGGTGGTCCAATGGTTTCAAGTTGGTGTCAAATTTCGTGTTTGACGCACTGGGGTCCTTTTATTCGCTAAGTGACTTCCAGAAATTTTGAAAATAATTTTTGAATTTCGACGAGTGATCTGTCGATGTTTGAAAGAGAGGAATCCTGGCTGGTTGATAAAGCATCGGTTGCATTTAGAAAGGTTAACGGGTCGATGAGACTCTGTCTCTGTAGGTCAAAAAGTAGTAATCCTGATTCTTTGAGGAAATCCGCTCCGATGACAGGCATCGATACATTCCCAATAGAATGATCGTCTGATGCTAATATCTAAATTTAGAAATTTACTGCCGAATGCTTATCTTTAGCGAATTTTAGGGGGATAATGGAAAAGTCGGCGCTAGTATCGATTAAAATTGATGGTCTTTTAGTTTTAATTTTTTTGATAATTTTGCGGTTAAAAATTTTGAATTAGGGGACAATCAGTATGAAATTTCAAATCCTGTTTGCCAAATCGCTGGTGATAATAGCATTCCTTAGAAGCATTTTTACTCGAACTTTGACGAGCAGGTCTTTTTAAATTATTACGCAAATTTGTTAATTTTGAGGAAGCAGTGTTTTTAGTTTTATTTCAAAATTTGTCAAGTAACTTTGACACTTCCATTAATAATTTTGAACGCATATTTTCTAGTATTATTTCTAAATCTGTTTTAGTTAAAGTATCTCTAATATTCACCCAACTTGCCGAAATACATTGATTGAATAAAAACCAAAAATACATAAATAATAAAAATATCACCACACCCTTACAACTTTTTTAGTAAAAACTTTTTAAAAATAATTTTTAGCGACGGTAAATTTTCATAAAATTTGCTATTTATATATTAACATATTTTTAAAAAACTATGATATTTGCCAATTATTAATGACTTAATTTAATCATTAACTTCAACCTAAACTCTCGTTCAGATTCAATAGTTCATAATTTTCTAATAAACTAGTGCCGAATATTACTTTTAATTTGTAGCGTGTATGTACATATTTATGCATGTATTTAACATAAAATCTAAAAATGATATTCACCACTGTTCTATACCATAACTATAATGTACATACATCCATACATAAAAAGAAACATAAAAAAAAAATTATAAATTTAAAACATCTTGTGGTTTAACAATAAATTATAAATCATATTTTTGCCTTTAATTTCTCCATAGTGTATTAAATTACATTGCATAAATATTCTAAACAATCAAAATTACACAAACAACTAGCTTGTAGATACATATCGCCATGCACATATTTAATGTATTTACATTACTATATGTACTATGTTGTATTTATAATTTGTGTTTTATATGTACATAATATATACACTTATATGTAGTTATGCTACTATATAAACATAATTATCGAATTTTTTTTTATTTTTTGTTATTGTACTATGCATAGATTGTAACATTGAGATATCCGTATACTAATTTGTATTAATTGCTATTTAGAAGTAATTGTGGTTTCTTTGCCATATTCTTATCTTTATTAATAATTTATTTGCATAAATTTGCATAAATATGTAGTATGTTATCAATATGTGAAAAAAGTTCGGAGGAATGGGACAATTTATATTTATATAGTATATTAATGTAGTTGGCTTATTAAATAATTTTTTAGACGTATTTTTGCGTATAAAGAAAATCACGAGCTTTTAAAATAAAATCACAAATTAAAGTTTAGCAGTTTGGTCTCTCCGTATGCTGTATTATACGTTAGTATGATTAGTACAGCGTATCTGAGACCAAATGTTACTGACTTCACTCTGCTGTCATTTGTGTAGTTGTCATTTTCGCGCGTCAAGTTTTTGACAGATTGAAGTTTGGTTAGTTGTTTACATGTGTTCAACAAATAATTGTTCTAAATTAATATGTTAATAAAAAAATCGTAATGGAATTCAAACGTAATAGTGTAATTGCACTGTATTTGGGTGGAAATTCACAAACAGCAATAGTTCGTCAGCTCCAGCATTTGAATGTGAATAATATGTTTGTGTATCGAACCATAACTCGATACAACGAAACTGGTAGCATCGCCAAACGCAACAGACAGTGGTCCTAAAAAGACAGTAACATCAAAAGAAATGATACGAAAGGTGAAGCAACGAATTCAACGAAATCCTCGTCAAAGTGCCAATCAATTAGCCGCACGTCTACATGTTTCACGATACAGCATTTAAACCATATTGAAAAATGAACTAAACTTGAAGCCCTACAAGATACAAAAAGTTCAAGATCTTACGGAGGCACAAAAAAAGTTAGGCTTGAAAGAACACGAGCATTAAAGGCCTTGGCCGAACGTGATGAGATTCCAAAAATTATCTTTTCTGATGAGAAAATTTTCACCATTCAACAGTTTGTGAATAAACAAAATGATCGTGTTTGGTTAGAGCACAAGTCCAACGATAATTTGGACACAAGAGTTGCCATGCGTAAGCAATCACCAGCTTATGTTATGGTTTGGGCTGCAGTTACTGCAGATGGATGCACTCCTCTGGTTTTTATTGAACATGGAGTCAAGGTAAACCAAGAGGTGTACCGCCAAAAGATCCTAAATGATGCTTTGCTACATTGGGCACGTAAACACTTTGGTACGAACCGTTGGACATTCCAACAGGACTCGGCACCGTCACACAAAGCTCGAGCGACACAGCAATTTTTACAAAATTGCGTTCCGCGGCTGATTTTGTCGAAAGAATGGCCACCATATTCACCAGACTTGAATCCCTTGGATTTCTCCATATGGTCCATTTTGGAGAGTAAGGTGTCTACTAAAAAATACGAAAGTGTTGATGCATTGAAGTCAACTCTTGTTCGAGAATGGAATAAAATTCCGCAAGCCCACGTTCGGTCAGCATGCAATGCTTTCTATGGAAGACTGAATCAAAAAAACAGAGCCAAAGGAGGTCATATCGAGCAGTAACATATTTTTCATAAAATGTAATATGTTTTCAACATATTCCACGAAATTTCAATAAAAAATAATCAAAATTTAAAAAATTACAGCGTTTTCATTTGGTAACACTTGGTCTCAGCCACCCTGTATATTTTGCATTTCTTATCTTTTACCATATTTTATTAGAACTTAATGGCCGATTTACATTCAACAAATTTTTCATCTTGAAAAAAACTGAGACACTAGATTGAAAAATTATGCAAGCTTAACGGAGAAAAAATTTTTTCTTGTAAAAATAAAAAGATGAAACCCGAGATCCAAACCTGTAACGAGTGCCTTTTGGCAATCGTTAAGAGAATTTACCCGGCCAGAGGTGCATTACGGTCATTTATAGCCAGCTATGATTTAGGATATTGGGTGTGGGGTTGTTGCATGCACATGACCGAGCACAAATACTTAAATAGAAACAATGTATTATTCTTTATTTATTTTTATTTTTATTTATTGACTTACCAATTTACATCTGAATTCTTAAAAAACTAAACTATAATGAGGTCACTGTTGATCAAGCGATGCTCCAATGCCTGTTCGTTAATAGGTAGCTGCTCACATCTGACGTGCTAGTTTGGTTCTCTTTAGTCTTCTAACCAAGTGTTTATTATCCAGTAGCCGAGAGGCTTCCGCATTAACAAATCTTTTAAATCTTTTTATTTCGTGTTTTACATCCGGTATCCCCAAATCTCGATGCAAATCCTTATTATGAATGTACCAGGGTGCATTGACTATACTCCGAAGTACCTTATTCTGAAAGTTTTGTAAGGTTTGATGTCAGCATTTTTAGTACAGCCCCAAAGCTGAATACCATATAGCCAGACCGGTTTTAGGATTTCATTGTAAATCAATATTTTGTTGTCTGTGCTTACTTTTGACCTTCGTCCAATTATCCAGTACAATTGCCTATATTTAAGATCAAGTTCCTTTCTTTTCTTCTTCACATGCGCTTTCCATTTGAGCTAACGTCCAGTGTCATACCCAAGTATTTGGCGGAGTTATCGTATGGCACCATGACATCGTTTATGCTGATTGGCGGCGGATTAACCAATAGTAAAGTTGACATGCAGATTTTAATTAATTAAGTTCGATTTTCCATCGGTTGGTCCACTGGTGAATTTCTTCACTTGCATATTGAAGTTTATTCGCCGCCTCTTTGACAGTTTGCTCTGTTGCTAGTATAGCGGTATCGTCAGCAAACATTGTTGCTTACATGATCGGACTGTAGTATATCACTTGTATAAAGTAGATATAGGAGTGGGTCCAGAACACTGCCTTGTGGGACTCCTGCCCTTACCTCTCTCAGTTCAGAATACTCATCTTTTTGTCTTACTCTGAAAAGTCTTTCAGATAAGTACGACTTCAGAAGGTCAACATATGGTCCCGGAAGCATAACTTTTAGTTTATGTATTAATCCCTCATGCCATACCTTATCGAAAGCTTCTGCCACGTCCAGAAATAAGGTAGAACAAATTTGTTTATTTTCTAACGCCTTTTCTATAATGTCTGTAATTCTGTGAGCCTGGCCAATTGTTGAATGTTTACATCTGAATCCAAATTAGTGAACCGGTATTAGGTTTCTACTTTCTATTATTGGTGTCATTCTTCTCAGAAGAAGTTTCTCCATTAGCTTTGAGATGATAGGAAGGAGGGATATCGGACGATATGATTTATTTGGCGGTTTACCTGGTTTCGGTAGCATAATAACTTCTGCAACTTTCCAGGCAGAAGGAACATGCCTTAAACTAATAAAAGCGTTAAACAAATGGGTTAGTTGAACAATAGCTTTCTTTGGTAGTTGCTTTAGAATTTCTGCTGTTAAAAGATCATATCCAGGTGCCTTTCCGGTCTTCAGATTGAATTTTATTTCCCTATTAGCTTCTTTTTGGGTTATTAGAGGGATTCTGCCCCCATAGTCGTTGCTTCCATTTTCAATTATAATATCCGATTCGGTCTCATTCGGTTGGAAATAGCAGCCACCTGGCAAACACTTCAGCTTTCACTTCAGCAAACACTTCAGCTTTTGATTGGTTATCCCTGGCTCACGAGCCATCACTTCGCTTAATAGGAGGGATCTGCATGATTGGGGTTCTCATTCTTTTGGTTGCCTTCCATAATGAGTAGTCTGTATTTTCATCAGCCGTCAAATTTCCAAAAAACGAAGAAGACGATTTTTCATTTAGCTTCTGCATTTCTAACTTAATCTGCTGTGATTTGTTATTTAGGATCGTCTTGTCAGATGGACTCCTCGTTTGTTACCAATTTTTCTTAGCTTTCCTTTTTTCTAAGACCAGGTTCCTAATTTCTCTTGGGTAACTTTTACCAGTAGTTTTGGATGCTGTTTCTTTAGTGTTATTCCACGCGACTAATTGAGTGATATTTGTGAAGTTTTCAACCTCTTCCTCTAGTTTCGTTACCGTTTTTAATATTGTTTGTAGGTTAATATTGCTTTCTAATTCAGATCTGAAGTTAACCCAGTCAGTTGTTTTATTTACAAGAGTTGGTCTTGATTCCTTCTTAATTATCTTGTCGCTTATAGTAAGTATCACTGCAGAATGATCAGAGACCATATCTGAATTATCCTCTACTTCAATAAAATTTGATGAAACTTGTTTTGATATAAAGAAATCCAGCAGATCAGAAGTTTTAATTGCGATGTATTATTCTAATATATATTTTAAACTAATATTTACTAACACTAAACTTTTATTTTCTTATTGATGATGATAATGTGGATAATGAGGATGATTAACATGGCTTGTCAATACAAGAAAGGTGCAACAAAATTCTTATTTGCTTCACTATGTATGTTTAATATTTTCACCTTATAATTATACATTTATATTTTCACAGTCACACTAAATCAGTCCACAACTAACTGATAGGTAGTTTACTTTTTTCCTTTTATCAACTTTGATAAAATTTCTTTGATTGTATTGTTGACATCTTTATATTTTTCCACTTATGTAAACTTAAGATTGATATTTTAAAACTAATAATCTTAATTATTGTTTAAACGTCTTTTTAATAACTTAAATATTATATAACTAAATATATTTTTATAACTTTTAGTTCATTTGTTATATTATATTACAATATTTTTTTTTGTTTTATTCATTTTTATTTTTAATAATATATGGTCTTTTATTCCAACGACTCTTAATTTTTACAACAACAACCCCCTTGTTACTCTGCCCCTCCGAGTTAAAAAAAAAATATTCTCTTTTTTATCTTTTTTTTTTCTAACGGTTGATTGTCATATATCGAGAATTAAAAAAAATCCATTATAGCGGTATAAGACTCAATTAATGTTAGTACATTAGTGCATGAATCGACAGTTGTTGTTGAACTGTTGAAAAGACAAGAAGAAAATTAAGAGTCGTTGGTCAAGAATGGTTAAAAGACCATATATTATTAAAAATAAAAATAAAAATGAATAAAACAAAAAAAAGTATTGTAATATACTCCTAATATTCCGCTCATGATTACATTTTTTTTTGGTTACCTTTTTTATTAGTTTTCTTGTATTTTTTTCTTGTTTATTTTCCTTTGTAGAGCACCAATTCGTGAAGATTGTGAGCACTGTTGCTGTTTTTGATTTCACACGAATTGGTGTGACATCTTTTCTGGGAGCGATGGAGTTACGAAAGGCTACTAATTTCACTCTGTGTGTTTCGATTTTATTTGGAGTACGTGGGTCCATTGTTCTCAGAAGTTCCCTTTTTTGTACCTTCTATCCTTCCTTTTTTATATAACATGTAGGAGGTTTGTCCTCGACATTGATCATGGAGCACTGCTGCTTCCACCATGGAGCGTTTGACTTCAGAGTATCTTCTGATCGATGTCGATGTACAGTCCGCATGCATGTTAATTCCTTATAGCTTATTCTTTCTTTCAAATGGCGGAAGTTTGTTTAGTCAACTTAATCCTTACTCCCCACTAATTCTAATATTTTGACTTGAGCCGAACTTCTCATCAGCTTGGACCGGGAATCACGACCACTTCCACTGTTATCAGTATTGACTTTGGCATGTTTCCCGATCTCTGCTGGTGGTTGATCCAGGTTAATTCATTCCCACCTTTCCGTCCCCTCCCAATGGTTACTACTTGTCTCTCGGTCAGCTGGATCGGCGGGAACATCACATCATTCTGTTTTTTTGCGGTTTTTGATATGGTTTTTTTTTGAATAATTTACTTGATTTTTTTTGTTTCTTTTCTTTTTGCGACTATATTAAAAAAAAATAACGGTTCAAAACCAATTGTTTTTATAATTTTTTTATATCTAAATTTGTTTTTTTTTTGCGGTTTAATTATAGCAGATTTTCAATGCTCTTACGAAATCCAAATCATAAAACCGTTTCTTTTTAAAAAAAAATAATAATAATCCTTATACCATAGTAAAGACTATAGGTAGACCATAGAAAAAGTACATAAGAATGATAATTTTCGTATGTTAATATGGCATTCGAAACAAAAAAATGTATTATGGAATTCTATTTGTTGCATGTCAGTACAAAGTGAAACAGTAACATATTTTTAATTATGTATCTACCCTTGTTGCACATTATTTTGCTTTTGTGATTTTCGTATTCAGTTTTGTTTGGTTTTGTTTTTCCGAGGATGTAGTAACAAAATAATTATAAAAAAAAATAATTTTTTTGTTGCTATTTTTGTGTTGGTTATGAACTATGCAATGCAACTAAGATCTACATTTTTTTTTGTGTTAAATAAATATAAAAAAAACAAAATAAGTTGTATCGGTTCCATCCTCTTTTTTTCGACCAAAACTGATTAAAAAAAAAAAGACCTATTTGGGAAAAGTTTTGGATAATAAAAACCCATTTTCCTCATTTATTTCATCGTCTTCATTTTCAGAAGCTTTCGTTTCTTCTACTGATTCATCCAGATTTCTTGGATAAAGATTCGCAGCACGTCGCATTAATGTAGCAAAAGGGTCTTCATTTTTTCATTCCTATTTGTGTTACCATTAGATAAAGGATCAACAAAATTTAGGGAATGATTATCTTTGACATGAAGAACCGCTGTTAAGGCAGTCCTATGATTTCCAGCAATCGGAAATCACTGTGGTATTTGGTAAAATCCATTTTTTAACTTGCGGAATTAAGGCAGGCGCAGAGGTCGCTTTCGGCGGCAATGGTTCCTTACGGGTTGTCTAGAACAATACGAAGAACAAGCTCGGGAACCAAAATTTTGATGCGGTACGGGCCAGCAATGGTCAATACGGAAGAAAAATATTATGTCCTTGAGAATTTTTATTTTTCAGTTTTGTTTGTGTAAGTGCAATAAATACCCGAGAAGTATAAACAATTTTTGCGGAACAGGTTTTGTAGGTGTAAAGGGAACATAAATGAAGAATGAGTCCTGCATCATGAGACCAAGTGTAAACACTCTCAATAGAAATGGCCGCTTTTATTTAGCAGGAGTATAAAGTCGGGTATTTGGTTTGTTTTAAAACAATTTAATTATTCTTTAAGCCCCAGTCAAATAAATTAATTTTTTTAAAACACAAAAACGGTCTTTGAATAAATAACAACAATAACCAATTGATTTATATGTCAAAATGAAGTCTCAAATTTTACTTGCATGCAACGAACACACGCTTGTTGTATGCATCTTGTTGCATGGGATAGATAACTTGAATAATTTAGTACCAACCTAAGAAAAATTAAAAGTTAGCGTAAAAGTTACTCAAGCGTAAGTTTTTTTTTTACACCATCGTATAAGCATAATAATAGTTGAGCATGGTTTTTAAGTACTTGTGAGTAATCTTTCGCCAATGGAACACGCTTAGTGTTGGTATAACTTATTTGGATCATATATAAAACAGCAACTAAATGCTTTCCATCCTATACCAGGAAAAAACTATAAATTATATTTTACAAAATTATATTTTACATTTATCACTGCCATCTGCATATAACCTGTAAGAAACCGGTTTGTTCCTACAATATCAAGATTTAAGAGGTGAAAATAGAATATAAAGTTGAACAGTATAGACCCAGTATAGACCTTCTAACTTGGAAGATTATATTACTTAGAAAATGTCTATATACATATATATTGCAACTTTTTCTGCCAAATTGGTTTTAGCTGCCCTAAATTGTAGCATACTAGTTCTATGGCTTTATGATCGCTGTCATATGTGTGGGTTAGAATTCTTCCTTTCACTTTTGTCAATTTGTCTAAATGACAGTTTTTAAAAAATTGTAAAGTTCATTTTTAAATCTGTTTTTGGCCTAGTTTAGAATAGCTGGTGAAATATAACGTGCAGATGCATAAGTTATGCATCTTTGATTTGACTAACGCTATCGTAAAGTAGGAACGGCATACTACGAAATTGTTAAATCATGTGTTCGGAATTTATATGAACTCCAGATTAGATTGACGTTTAAATCGAAATTTAAAATTTATGCCACTTAAAACCCACTACATTTTTAAGTAGTATCAGAACATCAAAGGTTATCCAATATTTAAACAAATCAAATTACAAAATAGTCAAGTATGAGTTGAACGACTCGATATAAAAAAGCAGAAAAATGTGCAATAACTCATAAGTTTGCATTCTGATTGGATAAGAACTGCAAATGAGCATGTTATCATTAAATGAAAAATTCGTTTTAATAAATCATTAATTTTGAAATTTTATCTTAGTTTTTGAATTAACGAAAGATTTAGTTAAAAATGGTATAAATTCAATTTAAATGTGCGTGATATAGTACAGCAATTATATCCATCAGTCACGATCAAGGTATGCAACACTTGTCTTGTTGATCAAAATATTCAATTTCATTATCAATTAATCGTATCATATCTTCCGCTTCAGTAATTTTCGCTTGTAATTCAGTAAGACGCAAATTTGTTAACTTAGCTTGGTCATTTTGCAACCCACTATTGTTATCTTGAATTTTAGGATTAGCTAATTCATTTGCATCGTCTTTTTCTAATTGATTTAGCTCTCTATCTAGTATAGCTATTCTAAATTCATCATTAGTCAATTCCGATTGTAGCTTGTATAGTTCGTTGCGGGGATCCGACGTATTTACATTTTTATTCCCATCCGGATTTTGAGAGGCATTCTGAACATCTACTGAAAATTTTAAAAGATTGTTATTCATTTCAGTTAACTTTTTATTTTTGTTTTATAAGTATAAAACATTTAATTGGTCTTCCGATTTATTACCCATTTTATTAGCCCACTGATAATTTAGATTGAGTCGTATCGTTTTTGGATATTCAAGAATTTTTTTTTTTGATTGTTTAGACAATTGGTGGTTAAACACAATTTTCCAATTTTTTTTTTTTTTTTTTTTTTTGATTTTACGACCAAATTAATACAAGTGATTTTAATGGACTAATTTTAATTTTAAAATTTTAAACTAAAAACATTTTCAAACACAACAACGGTTAAGTCAATGCAATCGTGTTTAATCATTTTTACATACTATATTTGAGAAATTTGCAAAAAAAAAAATACAAAGTGTTTAATAGTGGAGTCATGAATGTTTTCTTCTATATGACAGTTTTTAGTCCTCATAATTTATAGTACATTTCAAAATTGCCATATTAACATCGATGATGCGAATGAACAAAACTTAAATAAACTTAAAAATGAAACTTTTTCATGATAATCTATTATTTATTGTTTAATCATAAATTGATGTACATGTTTGCTCTGGAAAAATTGTTCTACTCTGACCGTTAACTGGAAGAGAATCTTTAACGTAATGATTTACAACAACTACAATCGTCTTCAAAATCCTCAGAGCTGCATTCTTCATTTCTTTTTTCATTATAGTTAGTCTGAACATTTGAATCAGTATCATCATCTAATTTAGTAAGTGCACTTGCTTCCGAATTATTGTCATTGTGATCTGCATAATAAATTCTAGTACCAATTCGTGTCATTGATTTTCCAGGTGCAATTTCAAACTCTTCAATTGCCCGTTCGAAAACTTTGGTTTGTCCTTTTCGTGTTCGGCTGACACTTCGTTTTAATTCTAAACTTTTGATAACCGCACCGCCTACACCTTTTGAAGGGCTTACAGTTTTGGAACAAACTGTTTCCTTTGTAATTTCCTTAACTTTTGGATTCATTTCCTAAACGTGTATAATTTTGAGTTGCCAAACTAATTTTAAATTTTTATAATAAATTATAAAATTTCCGAAACCATAATTTATAATCGAAACGGAATTTTATGTTGCTGTCATAAAAAACAAACAACGTAAAAGCATTGCAGTCTATTTAAAAAAAAAACAAAATCTTTCACTATAGGCACTTTCGATTGACATGAATCAACTGTATAGAAATTGAGTTACTATTTAGATAATTCAGTTGCTATTTTGATAATTGAGCTACTGAAGTGATTTGGGTGTTCGAATGGTATTTATCACTTCAGATAAATGTCAAAAATAAATCATATGTTAATATACTAAAGTTAGGAAATAGCTGTTTAAGTAATAAAATATCATCATTAAAAAAACAGATTGAAAAACTGGAACAATTGAGCAAAATTGATTCTGTGAAAATATCAGGTCTTAAATTACTTGATGATGATGTAACAAAAACAAGAACAATGTTTTTTAATGATATTCTAAAAGTGCAAATACAATCTACTGATATTTCTTCTGCTTTTTGTGTTCAACATAAGCCTACTTCGGGTAAACCAGCTAAAATAATAGTAAAATTTCGGGAATCTAACTTTAACTTGCTTCTGGTGAATTTGTTAACTCTGAGTACCATGCCGGACTTTATTATCGTGTCGGAAATATGGATTGATTCCTACGAATCAGATTCTTATAAAATTGATGGTTACAATTCATTTTTCTTGTGTAATGATTGTGAAAGAGCTGGTGGTGTGGCAATTTTCTCGAGTGAAGGAATCCATGCAGAAGATGTTGTCCATAAACGTGATTGATTGGGACTAAAATTTAAGTATAGTGAGGTAGATAAGTATCATTATATAAGTATCATAAGTTCAATGTTGATATAACAGCTCTAGGAATTTTATTATTTTGGGAGACTTTAACAAAGATATCCTATCTATTGACAAATCGATTTATAAATGTTTATTCATGATGTCTTCCTTCGGCCTTAAATCGTGGATAAATTCTCCAACAAGATCAGTAAATGGTAGTTCAACTTGCATTGATCATGCTTTCGTAAGATCGTGTAGCTGCGAATTTAAAAGTGAAGTTGTCTGTATGTCAATTACTGAAGTTAGTTCAAACGTTGAATTCAGGCCTCAAAAGATTTTAAAAGGTACTGTCATTGAGGAAAAAAATATTGACTACGTTTAAATTAAACTCATTACTTGATTCGTATGTTTGGGATAGAGTTTTCATGGCTACTTCTGCAGACAAAGCCTTAAATTATTTTCTTGAATTGTTTCATAAATTTTTAAATGACTCGGAATGTTTGGTGTCTAAGAAAATTAAGTATACAAAATTAAAACCTTGGATATCTGATTCTCTATGCTCCCTCATTAAATACAAAAAATTTCTAAGGAAAAGAGTAAAAAAAACATCCTAATAATGAGAAACTATTTGCGAGATATAGAAAAATAAATAAAAGAGCACATGACAAAGTTGAGTCTTAGAAAAACTCGTTATATTTTAAAAGGTTAAATACAACAGGTAATGATATGAAAAAGCAATGGCACAGAAAAAATTAATATAGACAGAAGTAAATCCACGAAGAAGATTTTTTCTGTGTTTTGAATTGGTGATTTTAAAAAAACAAAAATTAAATGAGAATTTAAAAATTTTTACGCTCTTCCACAGTTTCTTATTACATTTTCGTAACATTGTGTGTGTTATCTAATACCTCGATAGATATTACAAATGATCATGAAATGCATTTAAACATTTATTTTCTTTATCATTTGTTGCTTTTTATCAAAACTAGCAACAATGTGCTCGTAAACAGTATTCGTAGTATTTTATGTACATAATTGACTGTTGTTGTTGGATTTCTTTATGTTCATTATTAAATGTAACATTACTAGAGAAAATGCGTTTTGAGAAAATGGGATTTTTAAGATTGTTTTAGTAGGTAACAAATAAATTAAAATAAAACCCATTAGTGGGTTAAATTCGAAATATGTTTGAAAGATTTAGTTTTTTGAATGATAATTGATAGTAAAGATTAAATAATTAAAATAATTATAATTATATTTATTCCATAAATTTAATGGCTCATAGAGAAAGCAGGAGATTAATTCATAACCAAATGTATACCTAATAAATGATTTAAATAAGTACAAACTATTTTCCTAAAACAAGGAATTTCAGGATTCATTGTTTGCTGGGTTTACTGTAACTGTTACATTTTATCTTTATCTTAAGATATTAGTGAATATCAGAATTTCTTTAGGTTTTGTGGGAAATGTTCTCCGCTGATTCCAGCATATGTTGATTTTTTATTTTAGGAAGATCTAATCCATTTTTTTCTACAGCATTTTTAAGAATGGCAACTGGCTATAACTTTCTTTCATGTAAAGGATTTTGACAAAAACCCTTTTTTTTAATTTTTTATATTATAAGAAATATTTTTCATAAATTAATAATATTTAGTTATAATTGTTAATAATCTTTTGTTTTAACTAAGAATGTGTTTGTTTTAACTATTTTTAAACTTTAACTTTAACTCAACAGTATTCCAAAAAAAGAAACAAATGTGTACAATGTCGCCTAGAAATTTAAATTTTTCCATAGCATTTAAGTAGGGCTGGCGAGTTGAGTTTTTCATTTTTGTTAATAAAGCATTATCCATTCAAAAATGGAAAACCAGCAAGGAAAAGTAGGATTTGCACATAAGTTGATTCCACAAATGAATACCACATTTTTCTCATCGATATGTAATAGCACAATCAAATGCCACTCAACATGTGTAACGGGTGATTTATTTTGAGGTTCTTTTTTCAGTAGGGATTTTATGACAGATCATGGGTGAGTCGTGTCAAACAGATATGGTATTTCTGGTCAGTATTGTTTGACATTTCATCATGGAAAGACTTAACCCGGCGCAGCTCTACAAATTATTCAGCCGTATTTAAAACAATTTTTGCAAAATGTTGTTCGGTGATGAGGCCCATTTCTGACTTAATTGCTACATTAATAAGCAAAATTGCCGTATTTAGGCTGAAGAGTAACCCGAAGGGGTTTACTTAAGATCTACGATTATATCTAAAAAGTACAGTTTGGTGCGGTTTATGGGCTGGTGGAATCATTAGTCCATATTGTTTCAAAAATGAGGCCGGAACGTAACTGATTGGCGCCCGTTATTGCACCTTAAGAACGGCATATTTGTTATCTGTAATTGAAACCCGTGATCTCGATTACATTTGGTTCTGACAAGACGGCGGCTACTTGCCACACAACGCGTGAAATCATGGCTGCGAGAACAGTTCGGTAAACAGTTAATTTCACACTTCGGACTAGTGATTTGGCCACCTAGATCATGTGATATCACACCTTTAGACTTTTTTCCTTTGGGGCTACGTAAAGTTCAAAGTCTACATGGATAAGCCGGTTACGATTGAGGAATTAGAAGCCAACATTACTCGCGTCATTGGCCAAATACCACTCGAAATGCTCGAATGCATCATCGAAAATTTGAACTTCAGAATGGGCCATGGTACGGGCAACATTTGAAAGAAATAATCGTACAAAATAAATGTAAAGAATGGTTCTTTTTTATGATAATAAAGATTACTCGATAAAATTGAATTTAATTTTAATTTTTGAAAAAGTACCTCAAAATAAGTCACCCATATTAAAATAGGGAAGTGTAAATGAAAACGCACTTATAGGATATAAGCACAGTTCATGTGAAAATACTAAACTTAATTAAAACTATATTAATTACTGATAATAGTATATGATGAGCGATCGTAGGTCGTCTGGAATTGTTTGTGCAGTTCCAACCTCCTTAAAACGTAAAAGAAACATCCTTAATTGACAGTTTCTATTGAAAATATGCAATTAAGTAATTTGTGTAACAATCCCAGCTCCAAAGACAAAGAGGGAGAGTAGGAAATCGGGGACAAATAATGTCAATTAAGTTTTAAGAAAGTCATCTTTAAATAATTGTCATGATGACAATGACACATTTTTATACAAGATCTGCAAGTATTCCACCATTTAAAGAACCATTAGAAATACCATTACCTAAATATGACGACAGTGATAATGTAGATGATGTTGCAGATACATCTTTCTCGGACAACTAACTAAATTTTATAATGAAATGTTGGACCAGGGTTTACATTTTACCGATTGTACTATTATTATATTACCTAGGATATGCAATATTTGAATGTTTGGCATGACGATTATGCCACTATTGCGAAAATAAATAGGTAAAACAAGAAAATGATGAATTCGGAGTATTTTATATTTTTTTTTTTTTTTTTTTTTTTATAATTTTAATTTTTAATCCCTACAATTATTTTATATTTATGAAAATCTATGTTAGTAATACTAGTTTTGGCTCACTGCGAGCTCCAACGGTATTATTATTCGAATTATGTAAACCGCATATTCAAATATTTGAAGAACTATTTAACAAGCATTGTAATGAGAAATTACAAGAAACAAATCATTGATCGATGAATTTGTATTGATTCCTCCAACGGAAATCCAAATTATAAAAATTGGTTTCAAATCCTTCTTCTAAACATAATTATAAGTTACTAGATTTCTTAATATTAGTGCTTTTAAGAAAGCACAACAAATTGATGACAAGAAACTTTCTATGACAAGAAAGTTGAAAATAAAATAAAACTTATTCAACTAAGATAAGACATAATAAATAAAATTAATTATTTTAAAAATCAATTTGTTTGTACTTATTAGTTTTTCTATGTCCATATTATTAAGGTAAATACCACACGTTCGTTTCATCTGTGTTAATTCAAAAATCGAAGAAATTTAAAAATACGGTTGATAACCCTTTCTATTTTTATTTGGTTAAATACATATTAAATTTTAACAAATACTTGAGCAGACAGTAGACACATAATATTATGTTATATTATCGCAAAACCAACAACAATACCGTCTGCAAATCTTATATATATATATATATATATATATATATATATATATATATATATATATATATATATATATATATATATATATATATATATATATATATATATATATATACATATATATTTTTCGATCCTCGATTATTCGCTTCTCTTTAGTATACACCACTTTTGATTTATATTAAGTTATATTATCACATATACATACAAAGCTGCTAAATTATATAAAATGCAAGAATTTAAAAGAGCGATCTCAAGAGTAAAAAAAAATAATCTAAAATTTTTACTCTCGCATTTTGCGATTATAACCCCATATGAACATCATAACCCTATAAAAAAAAACTAAACAAAATTTTATTCGTCGGTTTACTTCTGTATATATTATTTTTTCTGTGGCAATGGAGTGTGGTTAATTTTATTCTAGGAAACAATAAGAAACAAGTAATTGTGAAAGAAATTAAACATGCGGATGGTTCGATTGTCACTTATTCGTTGGGTATAGGTAATGTCTTCAATTGCCATTTTGTGTCTGTTGCTAATACTAATTATCACCACATGGTAAAACCGTCTTATCACATAATTCAACATTCGTTTGTTATTAACAATATTACAGAATAAATTAATGCTAAGTATACAATCTTTAAAGAATAAAAATTTAGTGGGAACCGATGGGCTGACACCTTAGGTAGTAAAACAACCTTCTGGTAATATTGTTCATCTACTTGGACACATTTTTAATACTAGTGTGAAACTGGAGTTTTTCCAGAACTTTTAAAGACAGCTTATATGTAATGCCATTATATAAAAGTGGATCAAAATTGGAACCAACCAGTTATCGTCCTATCTGTTTCTTGCTAGTATTGTCAAAAATTTTAGAAATTTAAAAAAAAAAAAAGATTATTTTGTTATTTAGATAAAATTGATTTTCTAAGCAAAGTAAAAAATAAAGTAACAGGTGCGTTGTTTATAGACATATTAAACTCTGGAATATTGGGATACGTGGATTTGTTTATCGTTGGATGGAATCGTTTATAAAGAACCGAAATCAATTGGTAAAAATCGGTAATTTATGTGGGTCTATAATTTAAAATTTCAGCAGTTCCTTATATATATAAATTCTATATTTATATAGAATTATGTTCCTTATATATATATAAATTCTATTTTTGATTAAAATTTCAATGGTAAAGCAGTAAGATTTGCTGATGATCTCACTTTTAGCTATAGAATTAACGGTTATCGGGAACTGAAATCACAAATGAATCATGATCTTCAGATTCTACAAGTCTGGTTCAGCTCCCACCGAATGGCATTGAGTCCAAAAACTAGGGGTACGATTTTTAATATTGGTGGTATATTATCGCATACCGTAAATGCTAACTATCATCATAAGTCTTGTTCAAATAATATGTGTAGTCGTGATTGCTTTAAAATTGAATTTGTTAATGAATATAAATATCTTGGGCTGCTCATTGATAACAAACTCAATTTCGGTACATTGAGAAAATTTTTCTAGTTTCCAAATTAGCATATGGTCTAATAATCTATGGAGATGTATATTGTTCAAATATAGAACCTCTTATTGTGTCACAAAAATTTGTTAGGATTTAATATAATAAAAAGCGTTTAACGCCAAGTCTGCCACTTTTTCGCTGTAGTAATATTCTGCCTTTAAGATATCTGTATATTTTTAAGGTTCTGAAAAAGGTTTTTCTCTAGGAGTAGACATATGGCAGTGAAAAACATATCACATGATTTGCGTAATAAACAAAATTGCATAATTGCTTTCACTCGTAGAGATTACTTCAAACGCTTCTACACGTCTACCTGAGGTTTATAATCGTTTGGCTGCATTACCAAAGAGTGAGTCTTCACTCCAAATTTTATTGAAGAATCTGAAGATCTGGCTGTTCACCAGGGACAATGTAGAAAATTTCTTTGACTTTTGCATCTAATTCATTTTTGAATCTTTAAATGTCTGTTTATTTTTATTTTTAGACATAAAATTGTTTTTTATTTAACTTTGAATAATTATTGTTATATAAAATAAGGAAGTTTTCAAAACTATTATTTTGTTTGTAACTGTTTCTATTCTATTGTTTGGAAATATTTCTATTATTTGTAACTGTTTTCCTCTTCATCAAATAAATAAAAAATGTTTTATATTTTAAGCTGAAGGTGTTGCTCTACAGACTTTTGTCTTCGCAATACCTGATTATTTTCGATTAATATATATATATATATATATATATATATATATATATATATATATATATATATATATATATATATATATATATATATATATATATATATATATATATATATATATATATATATATTCTATTTTTCAAAAATTGTATTCGAAACAGAAAAAAAATTCAAAAAAACAACAACGTATGTGGAACAAACATCGCGTGCAAAACTAACAAAAAATAAAATAAAAAAACAAAAACAACCTATGTGAATTAACTCCAAGAGCAAAATACACATTCAGTTAATTCAGTTGCTCAATTTTTTTAACGGAATTGACAGGTCCGAATTGAACAGTCAAATCACTTCAGTTGATTCAGTTAATTCAGTTAATTTTGTTTATTTATGTCAATCGAAAGCGCCTTATGCAGTGTATATATACAGTGTATTTAAAAGACACAGCTAACCAACAATTAATTATAAAAAAAAAATGTTATGTAAAATCGTCTAGCGTACATCCAACGTTCTTTCGCAGTTTCCTCTTAACGGCCTTTCTTACACTGATGTCAACCAAATTTGAACGCATTTAAGCAGCTCTCTCAGACTAGATATTTGACTCTTAGATTTTGCTCACTTGTGGTAATCAAGGATCTGAGAATTCGATCACTTGATCCGGGTATTTTAAATCCATCCACATATTATTCGGAGACATTTTAATCAAAAACAAACAATACTACATAAAGTTATGCTACAAAATGAATTCTAATTGCCCCACTATGTCGTATCATCCACTTAAAATTCAACGAATGTTCCTTTAAAATGTACAAATATGTATACATTTTAACTAACACCAATGAGCTTATTGTTGGGTTTATATTATTTGTGCGGGTTATTATTTATTTTTAGAGCTACAACAATAAAATTATTCAATGTAAATGAACATAAACATGGCTTCAAGAATTTAAAGTCGGAATTTGTTATTCAGGACTAGCTCTGTATCTCAATTTGAATAAATATTATTAATAAATAAAACAAAACTAATTGGCCAATTAACATATTATCAAAATATCATGTTTTTGTAAGTTGCTGACAAAACTACCTTAATTTAGGTTGTGACTAAAACTAAAATAATTTAAATTTATTGATATTTAAATTTAAATAAATTTGGTGTTCATAAAACTATCACGAAACAACTTTAAATATACCTATTTAACCAGTTTGTTGCCAAATCGAGTTAGGAGTAATGATCTAGGAGTAACCAACGTAATGATCTAGTGCAGGCATTCTTAAACTTTTTTTCTCGCTACCCACTTTTCCAGATAAAACATTTTGGCGACTCCATTTTAATTTGCTATAAATCATCAAAACAAAACTTTTTTTTAGGTTATGTTATGTCATACTGTTTTGTCAGCAATGCGCTGAATAGAAATAAAAATTATAGAGATGCGTTTACACATTTACAGTAATTTCATTATATTGCGACAATTATTTGATGTTTTGGGGTTGGGTATCAATTACAATATTTTTGGCATGTTGAAATTCGAAGTGTAATGTGAACTAAGTAGTAATAATTATCAAGAGCTCATTAAAACTTTATTTTATAAATAAAGTGGGCGATTAAATATTTTCTTGTGGTTTTGCTTGTCTTAACGTGTCAAAATGGACGAAGAAAAATTACAACGCGCGTTTCGAAACAATTTTTTGAATTTTAGAACTGCTATTATTATTAGTAGCTATATATTGCATATACGATTTGTAATTTTATCTGTGATATGTTCGCGACCCCATTGGGGTCCGCCTAAATTTAATCAGACCCCACTAACGTTAATGGACACGTTTAGTTTAGGATTGCTACCTGAAACGTGCATTTACTAAAAAAAAACAGGCATTATGGTATTGTATCAATTATGAAAGTTAGAACTCGTTGTTTTCTAATAAACTCGATGGCTATTCATTGCTTTACATTGGTGATGACCTCGGCCATCTTGGTGTGGGATTTTCTACTTCGGCCTAGGAGATGAAAGTTGATTTGGATTTGAAGCTGTCGATAATCGTATGTAAAGCTACATTTTCGCATGCGACTAGTTAACCTAAAAATTATCTCTTTTTATTTATTTATGCATTAACTGGTGACTTTAATGCTAAGGCTGCGGCAAAAATCAGACGGAATTATGTAAAAGTAAAGGTCTTTACTCCTTGCTGTCACGCTCAATCTCATTGTGGCTAACATATTTTATTCTAATAAAAATTTTCGCTTGAAAACATGCGAAGGTATCGGATCGGCTGTGAAAAAGCTTAAATGTTAGAAGGCTACAGTTTAAAAAATACAACAACTTAGAAATGTGCGCAGTTCTCGCACTTCTTTAAAGTGTTTCCGTTCGTTC